>LR738709.1:726619769-726633298 GCA_902687465.1 Secale cereale | reverse complement strand
ATGCCACAGTCGGACGTCTGAGCGACATCACATAAAGGGCTTATATCAAAAATAAATGACAAGAATGCCACAGTCGGACGTCTGAGCGACATCACATAAAGGGCTTATATCAAAAATAAATGACAAGAATGCCACAGTCGGACGTCTGAGCGACATCACATAAAGGGCTTATATCAAAAATAAATGATAAGAATGCCACAGTCGGACGTCTGAGCGACATCACATAAAGGGCTTATATCATACAAAAAATTGAGTAGTTCATGGAGGTAGCACCATCCTAAGGAATACTCGGCACATAAAAGTAAACAGGTTAGTCCATTCACAGGAGTAACATTCAGCCGGGTTTACCACCGTCAGTTAAGTATTTGTTTCTCCAGAGATTGACGCTGAGTCTGACACTGATCTGCTAACCAACGTCCTTGACCAAGGACATGGTTATGCGAATGGTTTTGACTCTGCAGAGTTTGTACTTTACCACAGCCAACGGATTTCAGTAGTCACCAAGGACTAGTTCCGTTCACGGTATTTTAGAAGAAAACACATCTAACCAGTACACACCCATTCCACATTCCGCTGCCAGGAATCACCCTAGGCAACGTTCAAAAAAAACTCTTGAGACGGGGAGGTCATTCCTCGAATAGCATGGGATCAAATTTATATCGCGCGCTCTAAGGGGGCACCCCTCTTGGTCCCGACCGGAAACACCCATGCCCCCTGACCGGATGACGGCTTTAATCCAGGGCCATGGAACCCTCATCACGGCCTCTCTATTTGGTGTGTACCAGGAAAGAGGTTTGCAACTTACTAAACCGTATTCCTTGCAGAAAACATGTGGCAACACAAAAAAGGGAAAATGGACGGGATCGAGACTTGATCCACGTCGACACCGGAGTTAAACAGTTGTTATAGAACTGGCATGCTCCAACAATACCAGCTTACAACCTATCATGCCACCACATGATCAGGTTGTTTCTCCATCTTATGATCTCATCAAGTTTTGTAGCTCACTTGCAACTTACCTTGCATGGAATATAACATCCAACAAATGCTTATATAAACATGCCATAAGAAAAGCCACTCTAGCAAACATGAAAAACACTCATCATATCAAAGGTTCAAACATGCTTGCCTGGTTCGGAGTAGTCGGAGTCTAGCTCGGCGAAGTTTGCGGCTCCGTCACCTCCTTCGGTATCTACGGTATAAAAGGAATCGGATACTAACGTAAATACCGTGCGTGCGTAAAAACTGTTCCAAATATTTTTCAAATAAATATGATAAAAAACTAGGCAGGATTATGAAGATGACAGAAAAAGAATCAACTCAAAATCAATTTTAGTTTAAAAGTTATAAAGGTTTTTGTCCAGGGACTAAACTGTTATAAACAGAAAACTTTCCAGGGGCTAGTTTGAATAAACAGAAAACGCTTCGGATGAAATACGCCAAACCGAATAGAAAGCGTACTTTGCCCGAAGGCGCTTTCAGAAAACGTTTCGAATAAAAAGAAAAGGCTGACAAGGGGGTCCCGCATGTCAGGTTTGAAAGGGAAAACAGAGCTCGCCGGCGCCAGAGACTTGCGATGATCGCCGGCGACGAACCACTGCGAGGCAGAGAGGGAGGGAAGTACCGGCGTGTTCAGGAGGTCCTTCCGCGTCGGTGGGTGGTGGAAGAGACCGACGGGAAACACCACAGCGACGGCTACTTCCTCTACGGCGGACGGCGGCGTCGGGCGATGATGGGTCTCACCGGATAGGGCTTCTGACTTCAAATTGAGTCTTGGGTTAGATGGGGTGGTCGACTAGAAGGTTACTGGCAGAGTTTGGGCGGCGGGGGTGCTCTCACCAGAGCGGATCTTGCCGGAGCCCGAAGCGGGTCGGGGCGGCCGGAGTCGGGGAAGAAGGCTCTTCCGAGGCCCTCTGAGGGGTTTTGGCGAGGCTGTGGTGGGGTGTGGTGGATGCGGTGGCTTCACAACGCCTCTGGGGTCCTATTTATAGGCGGGCGAGGAAGGTGCCGTGAGCAAAATATCTCCGGCGAGAGATTACGGCGAGGCAGTGGTCGGGCTGGTGGTTTAGGTGACTGGGCATCTTCGGATTGATCCACTGGCTCCATTCAACAACTAAGCTTGATCGCATTTGGCCTGCTCCCGCGGTTTCGACGGAACGGAGCTCACGGGCTCGTCGGCGGCAGGAAGCATGCTCTGCGCGTCTCAGGCCACGGTGAGTGTCCCTTAGCGCGCTCTGAGGATAAGATGGCCACGCGGAAGCTTGAGGAGGCTTGGGCGGTGCTGGATTTCGGTGCTCTTCGCTGAGCTCGTCTGACGGCCGAGGCGGGCGGCTTTGTCATTGCTGCACTCGCCGGAGACGATGGGATGGCTCAGCACCGACGCCCACGTCCTGCCAACCGACCGTGCGGCGCGAGGATAAGGAGGAGGAGCAGTTAACAAGAGGCCAAGCGAGGAACTGGCGAGATTGGCGACGATCGACTGAAGAAAACGACACTGGCGACTGAACTGAAACACTGAACTCTGAAACTTGACAGGAACAGTGCACACAAGCTGCTTGATGAAATGCTTGACGCACGTGGAAAATTTTTCTTGAGCTGGGACTTGGTGAGGGGGTCTCTTGATGCATCTGGAGACTGCCTGAATTATCCCAGATTTTTAGGAAAAGAAAAAGAATGCATTTCACCAAATATGACAAATCTGCTCCAAACTTGCAGCAAGCATATTTTGAAAATTTTGAACTGATGACCAGTAGATCTTGATGCATATAGGTTGAGGGTACTAAGGACTAGCCAGAGGAATTTATTTGGAACCAAAACTCAAAGGAAATCTAGTAGTTCCTTTGTAAGTCACTAAGGTCCAAATAAATGATAGAAAATGATTTGGAGGTTTAAATAAATAGAAATAAAAACTACGGAAAGTTGAAACTTGCTGGACTTGATGCTTGACTTGACCCAAAGTAGGGAGGGAGGTTTTGGAAGGAAATTTTCAACATAGGTCATGGCAAGGGTGTATTTTTGAATAGGGAGGGATAAATCCAAAAATGATAGGAATTCTTTTTAACAAAAGAATTAGTAAAACAATCCAAGAGTATTTGTGTTGAACCCACATAAGTTGAAAGACCCTCAAGACCAGAATCAAGATTGAGAAGGACTCAAAAAGATTTGTCATAAACAAAATTTGGGAAGGAGAGTCCCTCTTTAGAAAAAAAAATTCAAATAACCTCCTTTAAATCAAATAAAGAATTTGGTAAAAACCAAACAAAAGTTTTGGGGTGTTACAACACCCACCCCCTTAGGAAAAATCTCATCCCCGAGATTCCAGCTGATCCTCAAATAGGTGTGGGTACTCTGCCCGAAGAAAATCCTCTCTCTCCCAAGTTGCTTCATCTTCGGTGTGATTGCTCCACTGAACCTTGAAGAACTTAATTGTCTTCTGACGGGTTCTTCTTTCAGACTCCTCCAATATTTTTACTGGACGTTCCCTGTAGGTGAGGTCCGGTTGCACGTCAATGCTCTCATGAGATACACGCTTCTCTGGGTTGCTTACACACTTCCTCAATTGTGATATGTGGAACACGTCATGGACGTCTGACAGTTCTTCGGGTAGGTCTAGCTGGTAGGCTACTGTGCCTCTTCGTGCAGTCACACGGAAAGGTCCAATAAAGCGTGGTGCTAGCTTTCCTTTAATTTTGAATCGCTGCAGGCCCCGCATAGGGGATACTCTTAGATACACATATTCACCGGGTTCAAAACTGACTTCACGATGTTTCTGGTCATAATAACTCTTTTGTCGGCTCTGGGCTGTCTTGAGTCGATCCCTGATTAATTTAACCTTCTCCTCAGCTTCTTTGAGCATGTCTGGGCCGAAGATACGGCTGTCTCCTGTCTCTGACCAATTTAATGGGGTACGGCATCTTCGCCCATACAAAGCTTCAAAAGGTGCCATCTGTAGACTGGATTGGTAACTGTTGTTGTACGCGAACTCGGCATACGGTAAGCTTTCTTCCCAACTGGTTCCGTAAGTGAGAACACATGCTCTCAGCATGTCCTCTAGAATTTGGTTTACACGTTCAGTCTGTCCTCCAGTCTGGGGGTGATATGCTGTGCTGAATACTAGTTGAGTTCCCAGAGCTTGTTGTAAATGATCCCAAAATCTAGAGACAAATTGAGTGCCTCTGTCGGATATTATGGTCCTTGGAACTCCATGTAGACAAACAATACGGGAGAGATAAAGCTTGGCAAGCTTCTGAGTGGTGTGGGTTGTCTTTACTGGAATAAAATGTGCCACCTTGGTCAACTTATCTGTGATGACCCATATGGCATCATTTCCGTGTCGTGACCGAGGTAGTCCGACAATAAAATCCATTCCAATTTCGTCCCATTTCCATTTAGGTATCCTGTTTGGCTGTAATAGTCCTGCTGGTTTTTGGTGCTCGGCTTTAATGCGCTGACATGAATCACAACAGGCAATGAATGTGGCTATATCCCTCTTCATACCGTGCCACCAAAATCTTTCCTGAATGTCCTTGTACATTTTTGTTCCTCCAGGGTGGATGGAATATGGAGCGGTATGGCCTTCGGTCAAAATTTGTTGTTTGAGGTCTTCTACATTTGGCACGCAAAGCCTGTCTCCGTACCATAGTATTCCCTCACTGTCTACGACGAATTCTGAGGCTTTTCCCAGACTCACTTTTCTTTTTATGCCTTCGATGCTGGGGTGTCCATGCTGAGCTTTCTTAATTTCTTCCATTAGGGTGGGTTGTATTTCCAAATTTGACATAGTGCCTTCAGTGACCAACACCATGTTGAGTTTGGCAAACTCCCTCTGAAACTCAGGTCTCAAGTTTTGTGAACTGTCGTTGCTCGAGCTTGGATTGCGGCTGAGAGCATCTGCCACTACATTTGCCTTTCCTGGATGATAGTGAATGCCAACATCATAGTCTTTTACTAATTCCAACCAGCGTCGTTGTCGCAAATTGAGTTCTGGTTGTGTGAAAATATATTTGAGGCTTTTATGGTCTGTATATATTTCACAACGGTTTCCAAGCAAAAAGTGCCTCCATTCTTTGAGTGCATGAATAACTGCTGCTAATTCCAAGTCATGAGTGGGATAGTTTTCTTCATGCCTTCGCAGTTGCCTGGAAGCATATGCGACTACTTTGCCTTCTTGCATTAATACGCATCTGAGGCCCTTCCGGGACGCGTCGCAATATACTTCTAAATTTTTGTGTATGTCTGGTATGACCAATACTGGTGCTGTTGTTAATCTCTTTTTGAGTTCTTGGAAACTTTTCTCGCAATCTTCAGTCCACACAAATTTCTTATCCTTCTTGAGTAGCTGTGTCATAGGTTTTGCTATGGTGGAGAATCCCTCAATAAATCTTCTGTAATATCCAGCCATTCCCAGAAAGCTTCGTACATCGGTTATGTTGGCTGGTGGTCTCCAGTCGAGTACGGCCTTGACTTTTTCTGGGTCCACGGCAACACCTTCTTGGGTTAATACATGGCCCAAAAAACCAACCTGTTTTAGCCAAAATTCACATTTGCTGAATTTGGCGTACAATTGATGCTTCCTTAATTCTCCCAGCACAATTCTGAGATGTTCAGCATGTTCTTCTGGTGTTTTAGAATATACTAAAATGTCATCAATGAACACCACAACAAATTCGTCCATAAATTTCATGAACACTTTGTTCATGAGGTGAACAAAATATGCGGGGGCATTTGTCAGTTCAAACGGCATTACTGTAAATTCATATAATCCGTATCTGGAAGTGAATGCTGTTTTAGGGATATCTTATGTCCGTACTTTTAATTGATGATATCCCGACCTTAAATCAATCTTTGAAAAAACCTTGGCTTGTGCAAGCTGGTCAAATAAATCATTTATCCGTGGCATCGGATATTTGTTTTTGATGGTAACCATGTTGAGTGCTCGATAGTCTATACATAATCTCAGTGTCCCATCCTTTTTCTTGGCAAATAATACTGGCGAACCCCAAGGTGAGGAGCTGGCCCGGATAAATCCTTTGTCCAGTAATTCTTTTATTTGCTTCTTCAATTCTACCAACTCGGAAGGTGCCATTCTATAAGGTTTCTTGTAAATGGGAGTGGTTCCAGGTGCTAGTTCAATAATGAATTCTATTTCTCGGTCTGGTGGCATGCCTGGTAGCTCTTCAGGAAATACATCAGGAAACTCACACACCACTGGAACTTTATTTAAATCTGAAATATCCACCTTGTTCAATCTTGGTCGCAATGATACTGGTCTTACTTGAGCTGCAATTTTTATCGTCTTCCCATGGTGATGAGTGAGGATCACAGTCCGATTGAAACAGTCGATAAATCCCTTGTTGGTGGTTAACCAGTCCATTCCTAGGATAACCTCCAGTCCCTTATTTTCCAATATAATGAGGTTTGCTCGAAACTTTAATCCCTCGAGCTCAATAACCACACCTTGGCAATAACTCTGGGTGATTTGCTTAATCCCGGGGGACTTGATGGTCATGGAATTTTCCAAGGGAAGAATCGGAAAATCATGTTGCAAAGCGAATTTGTTTGAAATGAACGAATGAGAAGCTCCAGAATCAAACAAAACCGTGGCAGGTATTGTGTTGACAGGAAACGTACCGAGTACGATATCCGGAGCATTCTGCGCTTCTTCCTTGGTCACATGGTTCACGTGACCCTTCTTGTGATTGTTGCTGGGACTGAAGTTGTTACGCTTGGAGGCTGAATTATTCCCACTATTGTTTGTCTTGGGGGCCGAGTTTCTTGGCTTTGGGCATTGCTTGGCATAGTGTCCTTCCTCTCCGCAAGCGAAGCAAGTAACGCCTGGGTGATACGTAAAATCTTTATCCCTTGCATGAAAATTCTTGTTTGAGCGTGGAACACTGGTTGCGGACTTGTTCGCCCCATTTTTCCGAAAATCAATCTTGTTCCGGTTGTTGCGATATTGAGAAGTCTTGTCCCGCTTGCGCTTGCGAAAATCCTCCAAGCTGCGGCGTTCATTCTCCAAGGTAATAGCTTTGTCCACAAGTGTTTTGAAATCTGGAAAGGTGTGCACGACCAGCTGGCATTTAAGTGCTGGTGCTAGATCGTCTAGAAATTTTTCCATCTTTTTATTTTCAGTCATATGTTCTTCGTTGGCATAACGAGATAGTTGAGTAAACTGACTATTGTACTCAGTCACTGACATGCTTCTTTGCTTGAGGTCATCAAACTCCCTTTTCTTGATCTTCATAACACTTCTGGGAATGTGCGCCCCACGGAAATTTTCCTTAAATTCCTCCCAGGTGATGTTGTTTTCATTGGGGTGCATGTGTAGGAAATTTTCCCACCACGATGCAGCTGCTCCTGTAAGGTAGTGAGGTGCATAAAGTACTTTCTCATGGTCTGAACATTGTGCAATAATTAATTTCCTCTCAATGTCTCGAAGCCAATCATCAGCCTCAAGAGGTTTATCCGTGTGAGAGAACGTTGGGGGACGCGTCTTTTGTAGTTCAGCCAATTTGGAATGCTGCTGGTATGGTTCGCGGTGATTTCTCATATTGATAATATGACTCATCATTTCTTGATGATGCTGCTGGCTTTGCTCATAAAGGCGGCATACTTGAGAAAATGCTGCTTCACTGTCTTGCTGACTTGACTGCCCTTGTGTGAAATTGTTACTTGTCTGGGTACCATAATTTTCTTCCGGCGGGCTTCACATGGAACGAGTCCAGGGACGATGCATTTTCCACTCTGGGGTATTTTTTTTGCAGAACTCATGAGAATAAATAAAAAAAAATCCGAGTAGCAAAATAAATAATTTTACAAAGGCAGGAATTTAAAAACTCCGAGATTTTTCAAGAAAATACTTGATTGCGCATGGAGAAGGACCGCTCAGTATCTTACAAGCAAGCCATAATTATACAATACCTCACTCAGGATACGCGTACATATTCCTGACATGTTATTTAGGCTAGTGCACTTCTCCGAGTTCCTACATGATGCGCACACAAACTACTTCTCACCAAGCCTATATACATATAAACATATCATACAAGCAGGTACATCACACGGCTGCTCGGCGCACTCAGTCGGAGATGGTAAAAATTTCCCTTGGCCTGCCGAGGGTAAGTCCCAGTACTGCTGGGGACTCAACTTCTTCCTCACTAATGGGCTCTAGGCGCGGAGTATAGGGTTGTGCGGCTGAAGCGGGTGTGGTAGGCGGTACAGCACTAACTGGGGTAGGGGCAATGACTTGGTCAAACTCCTCAGTGGTAGGTAGGCGGCGAGCGGTGGCTCGGATAGCAGGTGCATAGGATGCTGAGGACGAGATGTATGACAGTGGTGGTGCTGTATGGAGCAGCTCCCTCCTGTTGGCAACACAGCCCTGAACTGAGTCCATACGGGCAGCCACAAAGTCGTCCACGAGGTTATCAAAAGCTGCCTCAAGAGCCTTGAGATACTCAACAAGCATCTCAATAGCATCATCTCGTTCTCCCCTAGTGCAAGCAAATGCATAGTGACAAGTGTATGGCACGTGGCATGGGAGGTAGCGGTAGCGACGAGCCTTCATCGAAGGAAGAGCATCCCGGAGACGAGCTATTGCCTCACGGGCAGCCATCTGCATGGCATGCCTCTCCGTAGGCATGGCCCTCCCAACAAATCGGAAGCGGCGTAATTCAGAACGTCCTCCCTTGAATTGCACCGCAGCCTAGTGCATAGACACGCTGTCGCTGAGCTTGTACTCGTAGAGCGTGAACTCCGGACGAGTCGATGGCCCGATCGCGATCTTGGCGATGGAGGCGAGGAGCTTGATAAACCCCTCAGGCACATTGGCGAACACCTGTGATTCACAGTCGCGGCCAGCCATCTACAAAAGTAGACAAAAATTCCAGATAGTCAAATCATAAATTTATGATGACTAACAGAAAAATTGCTACAATTTGCAAATTGCTAAAATAGCATCTATTACGCTAATAACCGATTAGCGATCGCGCCTATTGGCTTCCTATAGTCAGCCTGGCTCTGATACCAAGGTTGTCAGGACCGGTTTTCCAATAAAACACTTATTGAAAAATCGCCCCTTTCGTCAAACTAGTATAGAGAAATTCTCCATACTGGCAGACAAATCCTTGATACAGAAAATCCAGAAGTACTAAATATTATACAGGGTTGAGCTGAGGCTGCTCAACAATTTATTACAAGCACGCCAATATTACACATAAAGGCGGGTATGACACAACGGGATATGGTGGCATAACTACTAACTCGTAGATATAGTGGTAGTGGGTATGTCACAGTGATGTGGGTGACCCGACTCCAGAATCTTACAACTCATCAAGCGCCGGAGTGAGGCTTGATGACTTTATTATGGTGGCGGAAGCGTATATAATACAAGTGACCAACTCCAGGATCGCATGGGACTGACTGGGACTCCTCTAGGCGTCGGACTCGCTATCATACTCTTCATCCATAAGATCGCCTTCGTCAACATCTGGCCAAATCAACAAGCCAGGTGAGTACTTTGAATGTACTCGCAAGACAGTTTGGACATAAGATATAACAAATGCAAACATGATGCACACGAGCAGATTAGTAATACACACACACGAATAATTAAATTGGCACTGCAACATAAATAAAATAGCTGACGACCGATCGGGTGTCTGAAGCGACGCCTCGAAAGGTTAAACAGAATAAACATGCCGCAGTCGGGTGTCAGGGCGACACCGCAGAAAGGGCTTATATCAAAGGTAAATAACTAGGATGCCACAGTCGGACGTCTGAGCGACATCACATAAAGGGCTTGTATCAAAAGTAAATGACAAGGATGCCACAGTCGGACGTCTGAGCGACATCACATAAAGGGCTTATATCAAAACTAAATGACAAGAATGCCACAGTCGGACGTCTGAGCGACATCACATAAAGGGCTTATATCAAAAATAAATGACAAGAATGCCACAGTCGGACGTCTGAGCGACATCACATAAAGGGCTTATATCAAAAATAAATGACAAGAATGCCACAGTCGGACGTCTGAGCGACATCACATAAAGGGCTTATATCAAAAATAAATGATAAGAATGCCACAGTCGGACGTCTGAGCGACATCACATAAAGGGCTTATATCATACAAAAAATTGAGTAGTTCATGGAGGTAGCACCATCCTAAGGAATACTCGGCACATAAAAGTAAACAGGTTAGTCCATTCACAGGAGTAACATTCAGCCGGGTTTACCACCGTCAGTTAAGTATTTGTTTCTCCAGAGATTGACGCTGAGTCTGACACTGATCTGCTAACCAACGTCCTTGACCAAGGACATGGTTATGCGAATGGTTTTGACTCTGCAGAGTTTGTACTTTACCACAGCCAACGGATTTCAGTAGTCACCAAGGACTAGTTCCGTTCACGGTATTTTAGAAGAAAACACATCTAACCAGTACACACCAATTCCACATTCCGCTGCCAGGAATCACCCTAGGCAACGTTCAAGAAAAACTCTTGAGACGGGGAGGTCACTCCTCGAATAGCATGGGATCAAATTTATATCGCGCGCTCTAAGGGGTGCCCCCCTCTCGGTCCCAACCGGACACACCCATGCCCCCTGACCGGATGACGGCTTTAATCCAGGGCCATGGAACCCTCATCACGGCCTCTCTATTTGGTGTGTACCAGGAAAGAGGTTTGCAACTTACTAAACCGTATTCCTTGCAGAAAACATGTGGCAGCACAAAAAAGGGAAAATGGACGGGATCGAGACTTGATCCACGTCGACACTGGAGTTAAACAGTTGTTATAGAACTGGCATGCTCCAACAATACCAGCTTACAACCTATCATGCCACCACATGATCAGGTTGTTTCTCCATCTTATGATCTCATCAAGTTTTGTAGCTCACTTGCAACTTACCTTGCATGGAATATAACATCCAACAAATGCTTATATAAACATGCCATAAGAAAAGCCACTCTAGCAAACATGAAAAACACTCATCATATCAAAGGTTCAAACATGCTTGCCTGGTTCGGAGTAGTCGGAGTCTAGCTCGGCGAAGTTTGCGGCTCCGTCACCTCCTTCGGTATCTACGGTATAAAAGGAATCGGATACTAACGTAAATACCGTGCGTGCGTAAAAAGTGTTCCAAATATTTTTCAAATAAATATGATAAAAAACTAGGCAGGATTATGAAGATGACAGAAAAAGAATCAACTCAAAATCATTTTTAGTTTAAAAGTTATAAAGGTTTTAGTCCAGGGACTAAACTGTTATAAACAGAAAACTTTCCAGGGGCTAGTTTGAATAAACAGAAAACGCTTCGGATGAAATACGCCAAACCGAATAGAAAGCGTACTTTGCCCGAAGGCGCTTTCAGAAAACGTTTCGAATAAAAATAAAAGGCTGACAAGGGGGTCCCGCATGTCAGGTTTGAAAGGGAAAACAGAGCTCGCCGGCGCCAGAGACTTGCGATGATCGCCGGCGACGAACCACTGCGAGGCAGAGAGGGAGGGAAGTACCGGCGTGTTCAGGAGGTCCTTCCGCGTCGGTGGGTGGTGGAAGAGACCGACGGGAAACACCACAGCGACGGCTACTTCCTCTACGGCGGACGGCGGCGTCGGGCGATGATGGGTCTCACCGGATAGGGCTTCTGACTTCAAATTGAGTCTTGGGTTAGATGGGGTGGTCGACTAGAAGGTTACTGGCAGAGTTTGGGCGGCGGGGGTGCTCTCACCAGAGCGGATCTTGCCGGAGCCCGAAGCGGGTCGGGGCGGCCGGAGTCGGGGAAGAAGGCTCTTCCGAGGCCCTCTGAGGGGTTTTGGCGAGGCTGTGGTGGGGTGTGGTGGATGCGGTGGCTTCACAACGCCTCTGGGGTCCTATTTATAGGCGGGCGAGGAAGGTGCCGTGAGCAAAATATCTCCGGCGAGAGATTACGGCGAGGCAGTGGTCGGGCTGGTGGTTTAGGTGACTGGGCATCTTCGGATTGATCCACTGGCTCCATTCAACAACTAAGCTTGATCGCATTTGGCCTGCTCCCGCGGTTTCGACGGAACGGAGCTCACGGGCTCGGCGGCGGCAGGAAGCGTGCTCTGCGCGTCTCAGGCCACGGCGAGTGTCCCTTAGCGCGCTCTGAGGATAAGATGGCCACGCGGAAGCTTGAGGAGGCTTGGGCGGTGCTGGATTTCGGTGCTCTTCGCTGAGCTCGTCTGACGGCCGAGGCGGGCGGCTTTGTCATTGCTGCACTCGCCGGAGACGATGGGATGGCTCAGCACCGACGCGCACGTCCTGCCAACCGACCGTGCGGCGCGAGGATAAGGAGGAGGAGCAGTTAACAAGAGGCCAAGCGAGGAACTGGCGAGATTGGCGACGATCGACTGAAGAAAACGACACTGGCGACTGAACTGAAACACTGAACTCTGAAACTTGACAGGAACAGTGCACACAAGCTGCTTGATGAAATGCTTGACGCACGTGGAAATTTTTTCTTGAGCTGGGACTTGGTGAGGGGGTCTCTTGATGCATCTGGAGACTGCCTGAATTATCCCAGATTTTTAGGAAAAGAAAAAGAATGCATTTCACCAAAAATGGCAAATCTGCTCCAAACTTGCAGCAAGCATATTTTGAAAATTTTGAACTGATGACCAGTAGATCTTGATGGATATAGGTTGAGGGTACTAAGGACTAGCCAGAGGAATTTATTTGGAACCAAAACTCAAAGGAAATCTAGTAGTTCCTTTGTAAGTCACTAAGGTCCAAATAAATGATAGAAAATGATTTGGAGGTTTAAATAAATAGAAATAAAAACTAGGGAAAGTTGAAACTTGCTGGACTTGATGCTTGACTTGACCCAAAGTAGGGAGGAAGGTTTTGGAAGGAAATTTTCAACATAGGTCATGGCAAGGGTGTATTTTTCAATAGGGAGGGATAAATCCAAAAATGATAGGAATTCTTTTTAACAAAAGAATTAGTAAAACAATCCAAGAGTATTTGTGTTGAACCCACATAAGTTGAAAGACCCTCAAGACCAGAATCAAGATTGAGAAGGACTCAAAAAGATTTGTCATAAACAAAATTTGGGAAGGAGAGTCCCTCTTTAGAAAAAAAAATTCAAATAACCTCCTTTAAATCAAATAAAGAATTTGGTAAAAACCAAACCAAAGTTTTGGGGTGTTACATCGGGGATCGTTAATTGTTGAAATCGCTCGAGGACCCCAAAACGGTGATTAACAAACCATGAAACGGTCAAGAATGGGCCAAAACTGCGAGTGTTGACGAACGACACGTAAGGGCACCATGGGGTTCAGCAACCATGAAAATCGTTTCGGGACCCCAAAGCGGTGAGTAATAGTCCACGATACGGGCCAGAATCGGCCAAAACTGCGAGTGTTGATGACCGACACGTAAGCGCACCTCGGGGATCGTTAATTGTGGAAATCGCTCCAGGACCCCAAAACGGTGATTAACAGCCCATGAAACGGGCAAGAATGGGCCAAAACTGCGAGTGTTGATGAACGGCACGTAAGGTCACCCTGGGGTTCA
>LR738709.1:726566261-726616030 GCA_902687465.1 Secale cereale | reverse complement strand
CACCTCGGGGATAGTTAATTGTGGAAATCGCTCCAGGACCCCAAAACGGTGATTAACAGCCCATGAAACGGGCAAGAATGGGCCAAAACTGCGAGTGTTGACGAACGTCACGTAAGGGCACCATGGGGTTCAGCAACCATGAAAATCGTTTCGGGACCCCAAAACGATGAGTAATAGTCCACGATACGGGCTAGAATCGGCCAAAACAGCGAGTGTTGATGACCGACACGTAAGCGCACCACGGGGATCATTAATTGTGGAAATCGCTCTAGGACCCCAAAACGGTGATTAACACATGGCCCAGCCAGGGCCGAGAGGGGGGGGTTTCTTATTTTCTGTTGTTTTAATTTTCTGTTTGCTTTTTTAATTTTTCTTATTTCTTTTTCTGTTTCAATTAGTTTAGGACACTTCAAACATTTTGCAAAAATGTTGGCCCACCACCAATATTAACAAAAGAATTTTTGCCACATGATGGACATTTTAGTTTTCATGTTTGAGCAATTTTTGAAATTTCACTTAACATTTGAGTTTGAATTTGACTGAAATTTGAAATGGAATATTGACCAAAGTGAGTAAGAATTATTTTAGCAAAATGATTAACTTAAACCCAACGGTTACTGTAGCATCATTACGTCGGGGTGTTACAACTCTCCTCCTCTAAAAGAAATTCTCGTCCCGAGAATTAAGAGGTAGAAGGGAAAAGGTCGGGATACTCTGTCCGAAGATTATCCTCGCGTTCCCAAGTGGCTTCATCTTCAGAATGATTTGACCAGTGTACCTTGAGGAACTTGGTAACCTTCCGACGGGTTCGACGTTCAGCTTCTTCAAGAATGCGGATCGGATGCTCTTTGTAAGTGAGATCATCTTGCACTTCAATCAGTTCCGGATCCACTTCACGTTCCGGATCCTTGAAGCAACGACGAAGTTGCGACACGTGGAAGACGTCATGGACGTGTGAGAACTGAGGTGGCAACTCCAATTGATAAGCCACCAGTCCACGACGGGCGAGGATGCGGAAGGAGCCAATGTAGCGCGGAGTTAGCTTGCCCTTGACTCCGAACCGATGGGTGCCTCTCAAAGGAGTGACACGCAGATAAGCTTGTTCACCAGGTTGATAAGTTGAACCCCAGTGTTTCCGGTCATAGTTTCTCTTCTGGCGGGACTGGGCCGCCTTGAGATTACCCCGGACAATGCGAACCTGTTGTTCAGCTTGTTGAATAATGTCTCGACCAATGAGCGTCCGTTCCCAAGTTTCTGACCAATTCAGAGGGGTTCGGCACTTACGTCCATAACGCACTTCGAAGGGTACCATCTTCAAGCTGGCTTGATAACTGTTATTATAAGAGAACTCCGCATAAGGGAGATATTCTTCCCACTTCTTGCCGAAAGAAATAACACAAGCCCGAAGCATGTCTTCAAGAATTTGATTGACTCGCTCGACTTGGCCTTGGGATTGGGGATGATAAGTAGTTCTCCAGGTAATATGAGTTCCCATTGCCTCTTGGAAACTATCCCAGAACTTCGAAGTGAAAATACTACCACAGTCTGAACTGATCTCTTTCGGTATGCCGTGGAGTGACACAATTCTGGAGATATACAAGTTTGCTAATTGACTAGCAGTGATTGTCTCCTTGAGTGGCAGAGAGGGAGCAACCTTCGAGAATTGGTCGATGACGACAAAGATAGCATCATTACCTTTCTGTGACTTCGGAAGGCCAGTGACAAAGTCCATCTGAATCTTATCCAACTTCCATTCGGGAATCGGAAGCGGTTGTAGAAGTCCAGCTGGTTTCTGATGCTCAGCTTTGACGCGACGACAAACGTCACATTCTTCGATATCCCGAGCAATGTCTTGCTTCATGTTAGACCACCAGTACTTCCGACGGATGTCTAGATACATCTTAGTACTCCCCAGGTGAATAGAGAGAGGGGTGTCATGTGCTTCTTTCATCACCTTCTCAGTCATAAGCTTGAAGCGGGGTACCACTATGCGATCTTTGAAGTACAAGGTCCCATCTTAAGCAAGTGAGAAATCTCTGGATTTCTCTAAGGCAAGATCCTTTTTCAGTATATCAACGTGAGCATCTTTGGCTTGAGCAGACTTAATTGCTTTCAAAAGAGGTGGTTCCAGGACAAGGTAATTCAGAGAACCCTGTGGAACTAGTTGAAGGTTCAGCTTGCAGAGCTCTTCATAAAGGCGGGGTTGAGCTTTATGAACCATGTGGTTATTGCAATAATACATGTGGCTCAGGGCATCGGCCATGACATTAGCCTTTCCTGGGGCATAGGAAATACCCACGTCATAATCTGCTATAGCCTCCATCCATCTTTGCTGACGGAGGTTCAGGTCTGGCTGAGTAAACAGATACTTCAAACTCTGATGATCGGTGAAGATCTCGCAACGATTACCGAGAAGGTAATGTCGCCACAGCTTCAATGAATAAATAACCGTTGCAAGCTTGAGGTCATGAACTTGGTAGTTTTCTTCGTGAGAACGCACTTGACGAGAGGCATAAGCAATCATCCTGCGCTCTTGCATTAGGACACAGCCTAATCCTTGACGTGAAGTATCGCAATATATGACGAAATCTTTCTGAAAATCCGGAGGAGTAAGCACTTGGGCAGAAGTCAGCTTGTCCTTGAAAGCCTGGAAACTTTCGTGACACTTGTCTGTCCATTCAAACTTAACGCCTTTGTGTAGCAGATTGGTCAATGGCTTGGCGATCTTGGAGAAGTTCTCAATGAAACGACGGCAGTAGCTGGCGAGTCCGAGAAAGCTTCTGACTTGCTTGACATTCTTGGGAGGGGTCCAGTCAATAATAGCCTGAACTCGCTCTGGGTTGACGGCAATACCATCCTTGGAGATCACATGACCAAGGTAGGTCACTTCGGGTAGCTAGAATTCACACTTGGAATACTTGGCATATAGTTGATGCTCTCGAAGCTTTTCCAGAATAAGACGAAGATGTTCAGCATGTTCTTCTTTATTCTTCGAATATACCAGGATATCATCCAGATAAACCACGACGAACTTGTCGAGGTAATCCATGAATATATAGTTCATCAGACGAGAGAATGTCGGTGGAGCATTGGTCAAACCGAAGGACATGACAGTGTACTCGTAAGAACCATAACGAGTGACGAATGCGGTCTTTGGAATATCCTCTTCACGAACACGGATCTGGTGGTAACCCAACCTCAAGTCGAGTTTAGAGAAAACTGATGAACCAGCCAGTTGATCATACAGATCATTAATCCGAGGAAGCGGATATTTGTTCTGAATTGTAGCTTGGTTGATAGGACGGTAGTCTTGGACCAAACGATTTGTGCCATCCTTCTTCTTCACAAAGAGAGAAGGTGCTCCCCATGCAGAGGAACTTGGACGAATGAATCCACTGCGAAGAGACTTGTCGATTTCCTCCTTAAGTTCAAGGAGCTCATGAGGTGGCATCTTGTAGGGTCGTTTGGCAATAGGAACGGTGCCTGGTTTCAAGTCGATGACAAATTCAACAGCCCGTGTAGGAGGTATGCCTGGGAGTTCTTCTGGAAAGACATCTTGGAAATCGCAAATGACTGGAATCTTCTCAATTCCCTCAAGAGGTGTCGCGTTCAATGCATTCAATGCATAATGTCGTGCCTCGGCATTTTGAACAATCTGAGCATGGTAGCTTACTATCTCATTCGTTGAGTGTAGAAGATGACGACTTTGGTGGCGCAAACGATAGAGGCAGTATGTGCTTTCAACCATTCCATTCCCAGAATGAGATCAATATTAGAAGACTCCAATATAATGGGAGAAACATGGAATTCCAACCCTTCAATTTCAACAGGGACGTCGCGACCAATCATGGTAGTTTGACATTGGCCCGCAGGGGTGTGTACCACTATCGGAGTGTTCATGGGCTCGCATTGAATGTCGTGTGCGTAAGCAAATTTTTCTGACATGAATGAATGTGATGCTCCTGAATCGAATAACACAGAAGCCGGTACTGAGTTCACGAGAAGAGTACCCATCACCGTAGCAGGCTGATCTTGAGCTTCATTCAGATCAACAAGATTAGCCTGACCACGACCATAAGATCTGGTATCGTTGTTGCGGGGCTGATTGTTATGGCAAGCTATAGGG
The DNA here is from genome assembly GCA_902687465.1 of Secale cereale. Classification (NCBI taxonomy): domain Eukaryota; kingdom Viridiplantae; phylum Streptophyta; class Magnoliopsida; order Poales; family Poaceae; genus Secale; species Secale cereale. The sequence continues at coordinate 726,611,904 of LR738709.1, read as the reverse complement.
AGGGCCAGCCGGTTCTTGCTCTGACTGCAATCCCTAGCACGATGACCTGGATGGCCACATCTGAAGCACAAATCACCATTGGGATTGGGAGCAGGAGCTCGGGGTGGTGCAGTCCGAAGAGGCTGCCTCGATGGTGGAGGGGGCAGACGCGGAGCAGCATAGGACGGTCTTGGAGCAGGAGCGGTTGGACGAAACATGTTGTGGGGGATCCAAATCCGACGCTTCTGTGCAGACGGGCCCGAAGATGATCCAGCATCACGGTTGCGCCTGAGGGATCCCTGGTGTTCCTGAAGACCAATCTCAACCTGAATAGCCTTGTTCACCATGGTGGCGAAGTTGGCAAAGTCATGAGCGAGAAGTGCTAGCTTGATATCTGGGTGAAGTCCATCACGAAACTTTTCTTGCCTGCGAGCATCAGTAGCAATGTCTTCTTCAGCGTAGCGGGACAAGTCCAAGAATTCCCGCTGATAAGCATCTACAAACGTGTTGCCTTGGATGAGGTTGCGGAACTCTCGCTTCTTCCTGTCCATGATTCCTTGAGGAATGAAGCGGGCACGGAAGGCGGCTTGGAAATCCGGCCAAGTGATGACCGTTCCAGCAGGTAGGGTACGCCTGTGGCTGTCCCACCATTGAGCAGCGGGGCCCTTCAAATAGTATGCCGCGAAGGAGACATAGTTGGCAGGGGCTACATCAGCAGACTCTAGCTCGAAAGCGATGTCACGGAGCCAGTCATCAGCATCCAGTGGCTGAGTTGAGCTGCGGTAGATGACAGGGTTGAGTTGCGAAAAGTCTTGCAGAGTTACTAGGGCTGGCTGCTGATTCATATTTGGGCGAGGAAACTGAGCCATCACTCCTTCCATGAACTAGCGATTCAGCTCAAACTGTTGCATCATTCCTTCCACGAATTCGGGCGGTGGTGGAGCGTTGCCCCCACGGCCACGACCACTTGGTCTAACCATCCTGCTAACATGTAACAGGGGCTAGTTCAGCATTGAGCATTTGCAAAGACAAAGAATTATTCATTATCTAACATGTAGAATGAACAAGGTTCGACGGTACCACATAGTAGTCGGCAAGACAGAGAGGGGTACTTATTCAAAATACTAACCTAAGGAATAACTATGGCTTATCCAAGTTTGGGGTGAATGTGGTCACGAGATCCTAATGTTAGGGTTAGTAAATTCGTTTAAACCGAATAGAAGAGAGTTCAGAGTCCCGGAGTATAGACGAGGAGTAAAAGATCCTAATACCACCCAATTGACGACGTGGGCCCGTAAGCCACACAACCAAGGTAGTAAAACGGTTTTTCAAAGACTAGACTCAACTTCGGCCAAGGAGTTGGAAAGGGAGTTCCTACAGGCAGTCGGCTCCGATACCAACTTGTGACGCCCCCGGTTTGACCGTACACTAATCATGCACGCAAACGTGTACGACCAAGATCAGGGACTCACTGGAAGATATCACAACACAACTCTAGACACAAATTAAATTAATACAAGCTTTATATTGCAAGCCAGGGGCCTCGAGGGCTCTAATACATAAGCTCGAATACACAAGAGTCAGCGGAAGCAACAATATCTGAGTACAGACATAAGTTAGACAAGTTTGCCTTAAGAAGGCTAGCACAAAACAACACAATCGAAAAGGCAAGGCCTCCTGCCTGGGACCTCCTAACTACTCTTGGTCGTCGGCGGTCTTCACGTAGTAGTAGCCTTTGTCGGGGTAGTAGCAGTCGTCAAGTGTGGCGTCTGGATCCTGGAGTTCACCATCTGGTTGCATCAACCAGCAAGAAGAAAGAAGGGGGGAAAGGGGGAGCAAAGCAACTGTGATTACTCATCCAAAGTACTCGCAAGCAAGGATTTACATTACATATGCATCGGTACCAATGAAAAGGGGTAGTATCTGTGGACTAAGCTTCAGAATGCCAGAATAAGAGGGGGAGAAGCTAGCCCTATCGAAGACTAGCATCTTCTGGAAACCACCATCTTGCAGCAAGAGGGGGAAGTAGAGTAGTATAACATAAGTCATATTTATGTTGTTGTTCCAACGCTCCGAGATCCTTTCTCGACTCCCAGAAGCAACATATCCAATCAATGCCTCAGCATCCAGTTCTAGTTGTAGCGATCGGGATACAACTCCAAGTGTCCGTTACCGTAGGACAGGCTATCGATAGATGTTTTCTTCCCTGCAGGGGTGCACCAAATTACCCGTCACGCTTGCTTAACTCCGGCTGGACACACCATCAGGTCATGCCCGCCCTCGGCCAGACAATACGCCGCAACCCGACCTAGGCTTAATAGAGAGGTCATGCACGCCGAACTAAACCCTATGCCCCGAGGGGTCATGGGCCAATTGTCCCGGGTACTCATGCACGTTGCGTACGCGGCCGGTGAGCAGACCTAGCAACCTCCTTTAAAAAGGTAGGAGCCTAACCAGTCCAACCCGGCGCGCTCCGCTCAGTCGCAATGACGTCAGTTAAGCTTCGGCTGATGCATACGACGCAGAACGCCCATACTATGCCCACGTGATGGTTAGCGCTATCAGGCCAGAGGCCCCTCGGATCAAATATCCAAACCGTTTAGTGTCTTGGGAACGCGCGGTAACAAGCAGAGACTCACGAACATGTGACCCCATCGCCCCGTCTCGAGGACTTGCGGCAAAGGCGAGTGCCCGGCCACGCCTCGTATTTATCTCGCGGGCACCGTCCAGGTCAACCTGACTACACATCACTCGCAATTAAGCTCGCGCGGGTACCCCTCAGGGTCGACCCGTCTTTAGTAACCAGGTTCAGTGTAAAGTCATAGTAACCATAGTAACTGTGTGTCTGACACCAAAGGAAAACCTGAAAAAATCACCGTCGATGGAATTCCACCTGATGTTTATCGTCAAGGTGAACGAAAGAGGAGTCACCCTCGAGGTCCACTCTTGAGGAGTTGCATGACAGTGTCGTTATCGGGAGTGGAGAAAGAGGAATCACCCTCGATGACCACAACCGATGAACTAACCTACAAGGTTAACATCAGAAGTGCTTATAAGGTCTCACCCTCGGCACTCGATAGTAACCCAGTAGTGTCGAGCAACTAAGGGGAAAGTGATGTGCGGTGCTGGGTCCTGGTATTCGATCCCATTGATCGGGTCTTCTGATAATCCAGCGGGGCAGTCGGGACAAGGTAGGGGGTCAGTGGTGGATCTCTAACCAGCCTATACTAAGCAGTTTAGTATATACATGTAAGGTATGAAAGCAGTATCAACAACAGGCTATGCATCAGAATAGGATCATACAAAAAGCAGTACCAGTTCTAATGCAAGCATAAGAGAGAAGAGAATGGGCGATATCGGAATGATCAAAGGGGGTTGGCTTGCCTGGTTTCTCTGGCAAGAAGGAGGGGTCGTCAACACCATAGTCGATCACCGGGGCATCTTCGGTCTCGAGGTCTACCGGAGAGAAGAGGGGGGAGAAACAATAAATACAAAGCATACAGATGCAATAAAGAAGCACGGCAAGTTAACACGCAGTGCTAGGGTGCTCTAACGCGGTGGTACATGGTATTGGCGAAGACGGATAACACTTGGGAATGTTTTCCCAGTGTTAGGCATTTTCCGACAAGCGAACCGGAGGGGGATTGTTCCATGTTCGGTATGATAGAGATGTGTGGCGGACGAACGGACCGCATATTCGGATTCGTCTCGTCGTTCTGAGCAACTTTCATATATAAAACTTTTTCATCCGAGTTACAGATTATTTTATATGATTTTCCAAAGTTTAAAGTATTTCCTGGAATTTATTTAATTAATTTAAATCTAACATTATCCAGAATAGTGTCTGCTGATGTCAGCATGATGTGAGGGTGATGTCATCAGTCAACAGTGCGGTTGACTAGGTCAAAACTGACCAGTGGGTCCCGGTTGTCATTGACTCCTAACTAATTAGCAGTTAAGTTAGTCTAATTAGGTCATTAACCTAATTAAGTTTAATTAAGCCAAATTAATTACGTTAATTAATTAATTTATTTATTTCTTTATATTTATATTTCAAATCTTTTCCCTTTTAAAAAAAAAGGGGGCTGGGCCCATCTGTCGTAGGCCCTATGACCTAACGGGCATGGGCTATCGGGCGATGGGGCGGGGCGCACGGGCGTCGGGCGGGGCTTACGGGTGTCGGGCGTCGACCCGTCTCGTCCGCGCGAGGCGGAAGCAGGCGGCCGCGACGAGGCCAACCGCCGTTGGCGAGGCGATGCTGTGCGAGTCGGGGGGCGCTCGCAGCGGGCCCGCCAGAGGGGACGGGGCCAGCAGCAAGCAGAAGCGGGACGGCCGACGGAGGTGGGGCGTAGCAGCAGCATGGGAGGGCGCGACGCAGAGACGGGCGGGGGTGCCGGCCCCGAGCGCAGCCAGCAGGGACCACGGCGACGCCGACGCGGGCGGCATGGTGAGCGTAGGTGGGACGCAGCGGCGGGGGTGGCCATGGCGCAGGCAGGAGTGTGGTCTCGTGGCGGAGCACGGCGAGAGAGCGGCGAGGCGAGCACACGAGCGGCAGCGGTGGCAACTTAACCGAGAGGTGGGTCAGAGGCAGAAGGGACCTCACCCTCATTGCCGGGGTACAGGGCGGCGAGGCTCGAGGACGACGGCTTGGGGAGGAGGCCGGAGAGGAGGAGGCGACGGGGAGGACGCGTGACGGCGGCGGCGAGGCCTGGCGCGTCGGGGAAGACGGCGTGAGAGCGGGCGACGCGGCCGTCGGGGTCGGCGGTCGAGGTGAGGAGGCGACAGGGCGGCGCCGGCACGGTCCACGGGAGGGGAGAGGAGAGGGGCGTGGGGGAATGAGTGGGGGTAGCGGTTTAGGGTTTGAGGGGCATGGCCTAATAGGCTAGGGGCGTGGGCCGGCCTGGCTGGGCCATGGCCCAGTTGGGCCGAGAGGGGGGGTTCTTTTCTTATTTTCTGTTGTTTTACTTTTCTGTTTGCTTTTTTACTTTTTCTTATTTCTTTTTCTGTTTCAATTAGTTTAGGACACTTCAAACATTTTGCAAAAATGTTGGCCCACCACCAATATTAACAAAAGAATATTTGCCACATGATGAACATTTTAGTTTTCATGTTTGACCAATTTTTGAAATTTCACTTAACATTTGAGTTTGAATTTGACTGGAATTTGAAATGGAATATTGACCAAAGTGATTAAGCATTATTTTAGAAAAATGATTAACTTAAACCCAACCGTTACTGTAGCATCATTACACCGGGGTGTTACACCTTGTGGCAAGAATATAATCTCCAAGTTCCTTCCTTATTTCCCAGCTAGCTTTACATGATGATAAGCTACTGCTTTTGGTAGGAGTAGGTTGCCAATGAGAAAGGAAGCCTGGGTGAAGTTGATATGATTGGCAACCTTCGCTGCAAATAAGAGAGCCCATGCTTGAGCCTGCAAGGGGACGATGTTGTAGCTGCGGAGGCTTGACTCATCATGGTGTGGTTGTTGCTTTGTCCAATGTGTTGTATATGTATTCCGATTTCTGTAGCCGTTGCACCCATATTTCCTGGAACTTTTGTATTCTTCCAGGAGGCATCACACTACTAGAATCTGATTTTGTCCCGAGTTCTAGAACTTCACCGAGTTCCTTCTATTGAGAACTCGGCAAACTTTTGTCCGCCGAGTTTGATTCAAAATTGGACTCGACGGTGATAAGTAACTTGGTAGAGCTATGACTTTGCCTGGTTCCAACGAAAAATGATTTGGCGAACAAAAACAATCATGCAGAATCTCAAGTTCGTCGAGTTCCTCATGGAAAAAACAACCTTGCACACTACGAAGATTTCACCGAGTTTAATACGGCTCTGCTGAGTTTCTTTGAAACTCTGCACAAAAGGAGATTCTAGTAGTGATGAGATAAAATCATGGTACGTGTGATAAGCAAATCTGACTTCATGGTTTCTCCTTGTTTAATGATCAAGTTGGAGCTACTGGAGTTTGCCGTAGTGATGATGTATTTTTCTTGTTCTACATACTTTACAAAGCCTTGGCTTGAAGTGATTGCCTTTCCTACATGGAAAATCTGCTTAGGTTCGCATGGTTTTCTGCCAAACAAATTGTCGTTCCTGGATTTCCATCAACATCACAAAAAAACATTTTCGAGAGAGGCATATGGATGGTAGCACAAGATACTTATTACTGGTATGGATGGCGGTCCAATAATAGAATAGTGGTACACTCGTCTTGTCCTATTTTTGCTGGCAATTTTTATTTTATTTCAGCTCGATTTGCAAAATTTAATCGAACTACATACTCGATGGCTAATTTGATTAATAATATGATTGTATGCATCGTTTTGATGTAGAGGCCAGAGGACAATCCTTCTTCTTTTCAAAAAGGATATTGCATGGAAAGAATGGCTTGTATAGCTCCAGTTATGTTCTGCAATCTTGGATAACAATATCATAGAACCACATAGCTCTAGCAAAGTTGCAGAGGAAGGATAAGTGGATATCATACTTCTCAGAGCCGCATCTTATGTCGTCAACTTCATGGGTGCGTGCTTGTGTAATTAATTTGTCGATGGAGGAGAGGAGAACATACAACAATAACCAATGTGACAACAAAACCAAGAGATGGATACCGCCCATAATGATTGGCAATTGATTGATCGATTGGTCCACTAATCGCTAGTCATACTTACTCTTCCTCCTAAGTTTTTGTTTGGCTGCAGCTACTAGCTAGCTACTTCCTCCATCCTAAAATAAGTGACTTAACTTTCTACTAACAGAAGTTACCATCTACTCCCATGTCCCATAATATAAGAGCACTTTTGACACCTGGTTTTCTGCCAAACAAATTATCGTTCCTGGATTTCCATATATAACACACAAAAATTAAAAACATTTTTGAGAGAGTCATAGGGATGGTAGCACAAGATACTTACAACCGGTTTGGATGGAGGTCCAACAATAGAATAGGTGTATATTCATCTTGTCCAATTTTTGCTGGTTGTGGCAATTTTTATTTTATTTCAGCACGATTTGCAAACTTGAATCGAACTACAAACTTGATTACTACTTTGGTTAATAATATGGTTATATGCATCATTTCTATGGAGAGGCCAGAGGGCAATCATGCTTTCTTTTCAAAAAAGGATGTCTCATCGAAAGAATGGCTTGTATAGCTCCAATTATGTTCTGCAATCTCGGATAACAATATCAATTCGAATTAGCAATGGCTTAGAGAACCACGCGACTCTTGTAAAGTTGGAGAGGAAGGATAAGTGAATATCATCCTTCTCAGGGCCGCACTGTATGCCGTCAGCTTCATGTGTGTGTGCTTGTGTAATTAATTTGTCGATTGAGGAGAGGGGAACATCCAACAACAACCAATGTGATAACAAAACCAGGAGATGGTGACCGCCGATAATGATTGGCAATTGATTGATCGATTTGTCCACTAATCGCCAGTCGTACTTACTCCTCCTCCTAAGTTTTTGTCTGGTTGCAGCTACTAGCTAGCTACTTCCTCAGTCCCAAAATAAATGACTTAACTTTCTACTAACATAAGTTACCATCTACTCACACATCCCGTAATATAAGATCAGTTTTGACGCCTGGTTTTCTGCCAAACAAATTATCGTTCCTGGATTTCCATAAATATAAAAAAACATTTTTGAGAGAGGCATACGGATGGTAGCACAAGATACTTACAACCGGTTTGGATGGAGGTCCAACAATAGAATAGGTGTATAGTCATCTTGTCTAATTTTTGCTGGTTGTGGCAATTTTTATTTTATTTCAGCACGATTTGCAAACTTGAATCGAACTACATACTTGATTGCTACTTTGGTTAATAATATGGTTATATGCATCATTTCGATGGAGAGGCCAGAGGGCAATCATGCTTTCTTTTCAAAAAAGAATGTTGCATCGAAAGAATGGCTTGTATAGCTCCAGTTATGTTCTGTAATCTTGGATAACAATATCAATTCGAATTAGCAATGGCTTAGAGAACCACGCAGCTCTTGCAAAGTTGCAGAGGAAGGATAAGTGAATATCATCCTTCTTAGGGCCGCATTGTATGCCGTCAGCTTCATGCGTGCGTGCTTGTGTAATTAATTTGTCGATTGAGGAGAGGGGAACATCCAACAACAACCAATGTGACAACAAAACCAGGAGATGGTGACCGCCAATAATGATTGGCAATTGATTGATCGATTGGTCCACTAATAGCCAGTCGTACTTACTCTTCCTCCTAAGTTTTTGTCTGGTTGCAGCTACTAGCTAGCTACTTCCTCCGTCCTAAAATAAATGACTTGACTTTCTACTAACATAAGTTACCATCTACTCACACGTCCCATAATATAAGAGCACTTTTGACGCCTGGTTTTCTAGTCAAACAAATTATCGTTCCTGGATTTCCATAAACATCACAAAAAACAAAAACATTTTCAACAGAGGCATAGGGATGGAAGCACAAGATACAATACAACCGGTTTGGATGGCGGTCAAACAATATATTAGGTGTATAGTCATCTTGTCTTATTTTTGCTAGTTGTGGTAATTTTTATTTTATTTCAGCATGATTTGCGAACTTGATCGAACTATATACTTGATTGCTTCTTTGGTGAACAATATGTTTGTATGCATCATTTTGATGCAGAGGCCAAAGGGCAATCCTGCTTTCTTTTCAAAAATGGATGTTGCATGGAAAGAATGGCTTGTATAGCTCCAGTGATGTTCAACAATCTTAGATTACAATATCAATTCGAATTAGCAATGGATTAGAGAACCACACAGCTCTAGCAAAGTTGCAGAGGAAGGATAAGTGAATATTATCCTCCTCGGTGCTGTGTCGTATGCCGTCAGCTTTATGTGTGCGTGTGTGCTTATGTAATTAATTTGTCGATGGAGGAGAGGAGAACATCCACCAACAACCAATGTGACAACAAAACCAGGAGATGAAGACCACCGATAATGATCGGCAATTGATTGCTTGATTGGTCCACTAATCGCCAGTCGTACTTATCTTTCTCCTAAGTTTTTGTCAGTTTGCCGCTACTAGCTAGCTAATACTTCCTCCGTCTAAAAATAAATGACTTAACTTTTTACTACTTAGGGAGAAGTTATCATGGGAAGGAGGGAGTAGCAAATTAATTAAGGGCAGCGAACCGAGCAGCACCAATCTGTAACTGTAATGACGTGTTGGGGTACATCGTTTTTTTTTTAACAAAGCAAGGCACCAACAGGCGCCCAATTTCATTTCAGCTCATAAGTTATGTACAACAGTGAATACAGTGGAAAGAAGATAGATAGCAAGGAGAACTACAATCAGAGAGGTAGAGCTGAAAGAGAAAGCAAAGATAGGTTGAGATAGAAACTCAACCAGATGATCATCAGCTAAACTAGAAAGCATTAAGGAAAAACATGCCATCACTGAGAGGAGTAGTAGTAACAGCCCAATCTGAAAGCAGAGTGCAGAAGAAAAAGAACTGTCACTATTTCTGATCCAGAGAGGTACAGCAAGAGACCAGCCTATATAATGATTGTTGCCTCCATTTGCTGGTAGTCCAAAGGATGAGAGTGCACCATCGGAAATATAGTTTGGCAGCAAACTCCTTAAATTGCAAAAGATAAAGAGAAAACCTGCCCGCAGGCACATGTGAGCTAATAACAGTGAATAATATTCAGATTTATGCCCTGAATCTGAAAATGGGAAAGAAGCAAAACCATAGGGCAAGACTGATGGGAATGAGCATGAGCAAAGCAAGAGATTTGAGTGGTAGCATTAGATCTAAAAACTTGCTGAGCAAGATTGTGAGCAATACCATTTATATCTCTTGAAATGTGGAACACTTGGGCATTCAAATTAGAGGTGACTCTGAAGAAATGAGCAAGATCATTCCATATATTCCAAGGAGTGGCCGAAATATTTCTTAAGGCGGCAAAAGAGGCTAATGACAGACAATCCGTGAGAAAAGTGGAATTAGCAAGATTAAGGCTCGAAGCTAGTTGTGCAGCACAGGAGAGAGGCATAGCTTCAGCCTGCAAAGGAGTGGAGGTAGGAGAGGCCGAAGCCTGAACCTGTACATTGAGCTCACCTTGATCCGAAGGTATAGAAATAAAGACACCTATACCTGTACCCACTTGCCCTTGTGCGTGACCATATGACCATTGATGTATCAAATCGTGCTACTTACTTATCAGCACTAGCATGTGACGCCTATGCATTGCAAGACAAGTAGTACTACGTACATGTGTTGCAGCCTTGCAGGCACTGCTGTACATATGGAGGACCAACCAAGGAAGGAATCTCTCGGGCACTCCTACGTAAACGTAGTGGGGCGTCCACGCACGAGCTAGCAAAGCTCAGCCCAGCTGCAACTGTTGAACGTGACAGTACAAGGGCGCACGTACGTACATCACAGGAGGAGAGGACGGCAACCAACAACCCAACCGTCTCCCGATCAACACGTAGCACTGCCCGTTTTAGGAACAGTCGTGTTTGCTACTACGTACTCTACCATCTTAGTACACTGCTACTACGACACTCTCGCATCATCGCATGCATGGCATGTGGCCACGTGGTTCGCTGCCCTTGTGCACTACTACTATCACGACGGCCTCCGCCTCAAGGATGCCATGTCGCTCCGAGTCGTCATCGAGTTGTCGAAGCGCGAGACAACAAAGGAGGTGGCGGTGAAGGCGAAGGCGTCCCGCCATGCGAAGGAGCTGGATCACCTGAGCAAGACAACAAAGGAGGTGGCAGTGAAGGCGAAGGCGTCCCGCCATGCGAAGGAGCTGGATCACCTGCTCCGCAGGCATGAAGTGCAGCTCCAGCTCGAATATGACGGACGGCTCCACCTCCTTCATATGAAGGAGCTGGCTCGTGCCACGTGGTTGCCTTTAGCACCGGTTCGTGCTGAACCGGTACTAAAGGGGGGGGGGGGCTTTAGTGACCACACTTTAGTGCCGGTTATGGAACCGGCACTAAAGGGCCTTACGAACCGGTGCTATTGTCCGGTTCTGCACTAGTGCCACCATAGCAGCCACCGAAGAAAAGAATGACGAATCACCACCTCACCCAAGCTCGACGTTGAACGAATCAGACCGGGGCAACACCCCGGACACGCCATCGAACTCCAGATCTAGCACCCCACGACGACTAAGACGCTGAAGGAGGAAACCATATCTGCCATCCACGAACCACGAGCCCAGCAGATATTCCGCCTTCCAGATGTCGTCGATGCAGACCACAATTTGCATCCGCTCCTGGACTACCTCCCAAGCTCCACGTCGACGCTGGAGCAAACGTCGTCGCAACGGCGGAGCCCGAGGACATAGGTCCACCACGAGGATGTCGCCGCCGCCACACCATCCTTGCTTGAACAGACTGGTTTCCAAATCCATCCCCAATCATAGGACCGATGGCCTCGTCAGGGAATGATCCGAAGATTCTTTATTCAGCGCCGACATCGTCGCCACCGAAGCAAAGAAGATGAACAACCTAAAAATCTAAACTATGAGGGAGTAAAATTGATCAACACGTGTGGATCCGGCGGCCCCCCTCACCACCGACGACCGAGGTCGTCGGCGGAGGGGAACCGCTGGAGAACGGCGTTGGAAGATCGGCCCTGGCGGCGGCTAGGGTTGCAGCCGCCAGGGACGAGAGGAAAACTGGCGAAGCGACGCACGTCCTCGGGTAGGCTAGGGTTGCAGCCGCCAGGGATGGATTTTAGTTGGCCTTTATTGATTGGATTAGGGAGGGTAGAGGGGCCCATACCCTTGAAAATCAGGGGGGAGAGTTAATTTGTGTGAAGGGATCCCGTAAAGGTTGATGTAGGATTATCGCATGTACACAGGACCAGCGAAGGAAGGAGTCTCTCGGGTCGTAAACGTAGTGGGGCATCTAGGCACGAGCAAGGCAGTAGCACAACTAGCAAAGCTCAGCCCGGCTGGGACTGTTGGACGTGACGGTACAAGGGCAGGAGAGGACGTCAACCAACAACCCAACCGTCTCCCGCTCAACACGTAGCACACTAGCACTGTCCGTTTTAGGAACAGTCGTGCTTGCTCAATCGGGTCCCATTTAATCCCGTTTAAATCCACTATATAATCAAACAGTTCAAATGTTTGTTTTTTTCTGAAAAAATGAACTATGAAATTAGGAAAAGCCAATTAAACGGGACTTGCGGACATCATTTATATGCCACTTACATTCCTACGCCAGAGGCTCACATGCATGCATGTCATGTGAGTAGCCACGTGGTTCCCTTCCCTGGGTTGGCTCGCAGTCCGTATCGGTTCCCATTTCTGGATTGCTACGAAGCACCGATACGGCCAGAATCTTTACACTTGTATAGCTTCATAGCTGGATTGCCTCTCTCGCTTCGCTTGTATCGACCGCCTCACATCACGTATCTTTACACCATCTACATATCTTGTTGAGAGCATTTACGAGCAAGTAAGTAAGTACTCTAGGCAGTATGGCAACGCAACGACATCGTCCTGCCCTCCTTGCAACCTCCTTGCAGCCAGCGTCGACCTGCCACGTACGTACCTAGCACGTACACAAGTCTTTCTTTATTTATTCTTCTTCCCATGCATGCACATACATGCATCTATCCCTGTTGATAGTCCACACGCAAGCTACATATGTATGGCCAGGATTCCAATAAGTCCACGCGTCCGTATGTTTTTTCTTTTTTGAGGTGAACGCGTCCGTATGTAGGAGTATGTACCGTGCCAAGTTCTAATCCAAGACAAGCATGATATGCATGTTGTAAGAGCATCTTCAGCCGTTCCCCTCTTAGGAGGCCGAAAAATCGTCGTCTGAGGCCGGACCGGCGTTTACTTTCGGCGTGGGGGCGATTGCGTTCCCAGTCGCAGCCCCCAGGTCGCCCCAAATCGGCGCAAAGATGCGTGAGAACCAGATCCTACTGCCAAAAGAATAGTTGTTTCGTAACAACATCTAGCGCGGCGGTTGACCCCTATATGTCCGCGGACGTGTCCGGGCACGTCCGCTGAAGGTGACTGAGCGGACCTCATTTCTTTTATTTCACAGCCGCATCCCTCATATATCTTACCCCAAATCCATACAAAGCCATACAGATGGTGTTTCTACGTACTTGAGCATAGAAATAGCAATCCGGTATAGATAACATAGTTTGATACAAAAGATGTCGACCGAGTTCACCACTTTACAGTACTAAAAATCTATTAAAACCGACAGGGATGGGATTTCACCAGTTCCTCCATGTTGGACGCTTCCCCTTGGGGTCTCGGTGGCTAGACTCGGCGTAAGCGTCAGCTGCTCCGGGCATGTCGTTGTCGTCACTGTCTGAAGCGGAGGAGGAGGACGAGGACGAGATGATAATGCCTGCCATGCGACGGGCTTCGCGGTACTGCTCCTCCCATAGCCGTGCAGCTCTATCCGACGATGTCGATCGCTGCCTCGCCAACTGCTCCGACTCCTCCAACATCACGTAGAGCGCTTTCGCATCTTTGCGGCGACGTTGGCGGGCGTCCATCTCGGCGGCCGTGTACAACCGGCGGATGGCAGTGCGGAGGTCCTCGTCGTCATCGCTGGCCGAGGGAAGTGGATGTGGCGCGAATCTGCCCGATCCTCCCTTGGACCCGCGGCTGTTGGCCGCCTCCGCCGTCCGCTTCTTTGCAAGCTGATACGCGTGGCCCATGGACTCCGGCTACGGTTCGGCCGGCAACAGCACCCAACGGTGCCTTGAAGGGGCAGGTGCGGGTGGTGTTGGGTGCCGCCTGGCAGGGGCCCGAAAGTAAGCGCGGCGGACGAGCACATGGCGCCGAAAGAGGAACTGCCGCCTCGATCCAGCCGCGATGAGTGAAGGGCAATGCGGAGCGCTAGCTCCTCCTCGCCAGGCGCCGACGAGCCATCAAATTTCCGGCGGCCTTGATCCACTCCGGTGGGTCAGATTCATTATCGGACATTGCGGGCAGGGGAAGATGAAGTGGATTGGGGGGGGGGATGGAGTGGTCGAGTGAGGACTGAGTTTGCTCGTTGGTTGTCATATATTTGTGGGGGCTGAAGCAGGGTCATTGCGGGCCAGGCCGACTTGGAAACATATTCCACTTTCCCGCAAACATCACATATTTTTAAAAATCACAAACTTTTTTTGAGGTCGCAAACTTTTCCAAATTTGTGCACTCTATTACTCTCTCCATTCCACAATGTAGTGTGCCCGCGCTTCCGGAAATTCATGTTTGACCGTAAATTTAAGCAACGAGACCGATGACGACAAAAACAAAAATTATACCGCCGAATTATATCAAAAATACGAATTCAATAGTATAATTTTCGCTCCCGTACAGTCGGTCTTGTTGGTTAAATTTACGATCAAAATTGGATTTCAAGAAACGTGGGCACACTATATTATGAAATGAAGGAAATAGAAAGCTAGGAAATTATTGTTAAAGTCTTATATAAAAATTAAGGGTTAATTATCCTTTTGCCCTCAGTGGTGTCCATGTGCTCAGTTTTGCCCTCAGATGCGAATTGTGCTCAGTTTTGCCCCTAGTCCATGCACAGCTACTATGACGAGGCCAAACGGCCAGATTTGAGTCCATTCCGTCCGCCGCCGTTAGGGGTAGTGGGTCCGGACCTTACACGTGGGACCGCATGGACGTCGTTCCGGAGCTGACATGTGGGCCCTTGCAAAAAAATCCCCAAATCATTCGTAGGATTCTAGCCGGCCAAATCGACGCCCACTCTGCCCATCCGCCGGCCGGCCGTCCTGCGCCGCCACCGCCACCTGCGGCGCGGCCAGCACCTGGCCCCGCCACCAGCTGCACGGCCTGCTCCGCCGCTACCGTCCTGCGCCGACGCTCCACCGCTACCTGCGATGCCACGGGTGGGGCGCCAGCCACCTGCTCGACCGACGGCGCGGCCTCCTTCCGTGCGCCCGGCCGGAGCGCTCAAAGGTGGGGGGCTGCTGGAGCTGTTTGAGCTAGGAGGAAGAACCCCAGGGTGAAATGGCGAGCAGCGGCGACCCCGGAGTATTTGGCGAGGCATGCGTCGGTGAGGCAGGCGTCGGGCCGGAGATCCACCGCGTCCACGACTGGGTTCCCGAGGGGTAAGTCACGCCTCCTGTTTAGATTGAGCTTATTTGTGCACTTGAACAGTCGATTCGAGTAGGTTTGCCCAATTAGTATGCTGATTGTGTCTCTGTTTTTCGTCGGTTAGGATGGAGTTGCGGTTTGCTTTCTTGGTGCACATTAGAAGGGACCGGTACATGTTCGATGCAAAGGATAAGAAGAAATACCAAGGAGGTTTCGATTATCGATTGCCAATGGCTAGTAATTGGAGTTTCAGACAAATTGGGGAGGTAATTAGTAGCCAATATCCTTGGGGTTTGTGTGATGAAGTGGTATACAAATACTATGATGGGGAAAAGAAATGGGTGACAGTTAGTAATGATGAGGAGCTGGCTACCATGTTTGCTAGGCATAAAGAGAAAGATAATTTTCATGTGAGGCTGCAAATTGATGTGCTTGAGCAGCCTAGGATGACGGGTGCAACATCTCGGGGAGAACCAAGTCGTCGTAATGGCATCTCTAGCCAGAACAGTTCGGTTGGTGCACGGCGATGTGGTGGCTCGACAAGTGTGGGCAACGGCAGTAGGGTCCCCCTAGAAGTGGAGCCTGATGACTACAATTCTGGGGTTGATGAAGAGAAGCTATATTCTGATGTTATTCAGAATTTACGACGGGCACCTCAGGCTGAAAACCAAGATGAGGCTCACAATGCAGTCCGTGTGGATGATGACGTGGTGGGTGAGGACGAAGACCTTGCAGCTGTTGAATGGGACCCTTTGAACCCTCATATGGAAGAAGATACCGTTTTTGCATCCATGACTGAGTGTAAAAATGTACTTGTGACATACTGCATCAAGGTAGAACGTACTTTCAAAGTTGACAAGAGCGATCAAGTACGTTACAGAGTGCACTGTCCGACTGAGGGTTGTCCATGGAGGCTGCTTGCATCTAAAATGTGAAATAGCACTAATGTTCAGGTCAAAGTGAACCCTTTTAAGCACACATGCCAGGAATCAACCCTTAGGAAGGATACAATCGGTAGAGCCAAGTCAAGATGGGTGGCAGAAGAAGTAAAGAAGTGGGTGAAAGAAAACTAGCAAGTGGGTCCAAAGGAATTGCAGAAGAACATTAAAGATAAGTTCAAGATAGATTTACCATACATGAGGTTGTTCAATGGTAAACAACATGCTATGAATTCTATTGGGTCGTCTCATTAACTGGGCCTAAGACCGCAGTTAATAGGCCGTCTCAGCCTTTGCAGGCATGTATGCATGGGAAGGGTGGCGACGTGGTTTGCATGCGCGAGCGAGCCAGACGTGCATGCATGCGAGCGAGGCGAGAGAGGCTAGCGAGGCAGTGGCCATGCACGTACCGATTCAGAGCGAGGCGAGGCAGCTAGGCTAGCTAGGCGAGCTATTTCATATTTTAGATGCAAGCAGCAGCCTCCTATGCAGTAATTCAGCTGCACGCACGCGCCCCATGCATCGTTTTCGTGCAAAACTTTAAGAGCCCAAAACGTAATGGATTCACACACGCACCCGGATTCACACACGCACCGTTCTCATCCTTTCTCTCTTCCTCTCCCACCCACAGGCCTATAAATGGGGTGCCTCTCTTCCTCTCCCACCCACAAGCCAGATCCGATCCATTCTCTCCAACTTCAAACACCCAAGCGACCGAGCCCTCTCCAAGCGAGACCAAGCAAAGATGCAGTTCAACGGGCCGACCTTCAACCGTCTGCCTGTCGTGTCGGAGCTGCGATACCCACCGGGCGTGCTCATCGAGAGGGAGCTCTATGTGTGGGCGACTTCTAGGTGGAGGGGTTCCGTCGAACTCACCCGCGCCTTCCTCAGAGCCGGCTATGACCTCCTCCCACGGGGCTCGCCTAGGATGTTCACCCTCAACGAGGTTCGTGACCGCGGCGGCATCCTCCAACTGCTCACGGTCACCTTCACCAACCCGTTTGACGCACGCGAGCTCCTCGGCCAAGTCTTTTGCTGTGGCTGCGAGTCCATCTTCTTCACGGTGTACAACATCTTCACCAACTACGAGAACACCTTCCCCACTCCAGGCCAGATGCACTCCCTTCCCTACGATGAGGAGGAGGAGGATTGAAGACGGTGTTGAAGGGGCGCGCGGCCAAGGTGGAAGAAGGAGGTCAAGATGAAGATGTTCAAGGCCGGAGTCAAGCTCGTAATGTTCTTAGTTTTATCGTTTTTATTTTGTTGCTTTTCTATGTCGTGTGTGCCGTGTCGTGTCGTATCGTGTCCATGAACTTATCTAAGTTATTATGTGTGTTGCATCTTATCTAAGTTATTATGTGTGTTAAAAAATGCATGTGCCCAAACATATCATTTTTCCCTAAGCCAAGTCATGAAGTTCGAGAACTTGTGGCTTTCATTAATGAAAAATGAAAATCGAAGGGGGTGATAAGCCCTCTCTTTCATTCAAAAAAAAACAAGTCATGAACTAACATGCAAATTTATTCCATTTAAATCCTAAACCAAGTGCCACTCTAACCCTAAACCAAGTGCCATTCTAACCACAATCATGTGGCAGTGCAAACATACGTTTCCAACCCTTCAAAATTTCAGTGCAAAACAAAGGAAAACCACTCTCACGCGTGTGCAAACATTCACTGTCTCACTATGTATACATTCCTTCCCTACCCATGTCAAAGTCTTTCCATCTATCCTAGCGGTTACCAGCGCAACCCTAAATGCCACAAACCAACGCGGTCCTGGGTTCGAGTCCCCAGCCGCACCAATTTTTTGTGCATTTTCCACCCTTCATTTTTCTAGACAAATTATGTTTTCTCAATGTAGTGCCCTTAAAAATGTTCATTTATTTTGGCACCAGGTGTAAACCTCTACCAGAGCTGAGGCACATTTTCCATGACAATTTGGTCTTTGATTTAAATCACGGTGTATTTGAATTGGAGTAATTAAATTGCTATTAAATATTTAACAGCTACAAAAAAATTCTAAACTTAATTGTTTGGCTCTGGAATAATTCAATTAGCTTCCACAAAAAGTTTCAGCATTATGATTTACTGTCTAAATTAAATCAGAACAGAAAACAGAAAAACACGTAAGAGAACCCCCGAATGGGCCTAATTGGATGCAGTTCGCCCATTAGTCTAGCCTGCACTCGGCTCTAGACTCTGAATTTGGCCCATATAGGAACCTTTTTTTTGACAGAAAGGCAGAGTAGAGAGCTGCATTCATTGATCAAAAGTTTCTGAATTCCTCATTTCTTCTCTCTTTTTCCAACATATTTAAATGTTGGTCACTTCTTTTTTTTCAACATTTAAACAACTTTGACCAACATTTAAACTAGGTGAATTTCTCATACAATTTCAAGCTTACAAATTCCTCCATAATTCATGCATTTCCATACATTTTCAACATTACAACCAGTGCGATTACCATACCTACCAGTGCCCAAAAGTAATTGCAAATGGGTATTGGTATTTGTGCTTGATCTTCAAGCTTCCTAACCTTCTTCTTCAACATCCTAAGCTCAACAGCTAGCTCTCTGTGAGTGTGTGCTTTGCCCTCCATCTCTTCTTCCGGAGCTCGTGTTGCGGCCACTGTCGTTCGTGGCAGCATGTGCAACCATTCTTCATGCTCTTCTTGCAGTTCATTCATCAGTGTCTTGGCTAGAGCATCGACCCAAAGAAAGAAGCATGTCACCTGCATGAACACCAAACAGATCAACCCATTGCTCAAAGATCCCGATCATGAAAATGGTGCAATTGCCCCGATTCTTACCCCATTCTCGCTGCACACGTAGAACGGACGATTCTGGTTCCTCGTTGTGTGAGAAACCCTCCGATCAACGCCCTCCCGGCACCGCGGACAGACGAAGATAGGAATGTCCACACGCGCCCGGCTCTGCATCCGCGAGGTGGCGCGGGAGCTTGAGGAAGACATGGAGCTCGGAGCCGAAGGGGATCTCAACGCCGCCGCGCCCTCCACAACTAGCTTCCCATCGTCGTGCTCTCTCTCTCTCTTGTCGTGGTCACCACCGTGCTCTCTCTCTCTCGTCGTGGTCACCACCGTGCTCTCTGTCGCCGTGCTCTCTGTCGCCGTGGTCACCGCCTCTTTCGCCCGCTTATATAGCACACCCGCAATGGTTCTCTGCTGGGTCCCACAAGCCACGCGTGCAACAGTATGAATACAATTGGCCGTCTCTGCCGCCTGGTCCCACCTGTAAGGGTCGAGTCAAAAGGTTGACCTGACGGAGACGATAGAATTCACGGAATGAGTCGGTGCGCATGGACTAGGGGCAAAACTGAGCACAATTCGCATCTGAGGGCAAAACTGAGCACATGGACACCACTGAGGGCAAAAGGATAATTAACCCAAAAATCAATGGTCAAAAAGTTGGCGGTGCGAGCTCCTCGGGCGAGCGAGCAAGCGAATGCACCCGCGACCCATCTACGCCGTACGCAAGCGCTGCCTAGGAGATCTTGCCTATTTCCTTCCTATTGGACGCTATCACCATTGAATTACAGTCGAAACGCACAAGGAAGACTCACCTAGTACTTCCTTTGTTCTCAAATATTTGTCTTTCTAGACCTTTTAAATGGACTACAACATAAGGTTGTATACAGACATATTATAGAGTGTAGATTCACTCATTTTGCTTCGTATGTGTAGAAGATTATGCAACTCACGATATATTGATCGGGTGCAATATGCACGTATATATAAGTACATAGGAGAGCCACGTCCTCAACTATACAAGGAAAGAGGAGGGCTTGTTGTACAAGAAATACACATGCAATATCTACATCTCAACACCCCCGCAGTCGAAGCGGCACCATAGTCGACACAAAGACTGGAGCGAAACTCCTCGAAAGACGTAGTAAGCAAACCCTTGGTCATGATGTCAGCAAACTGTTGGGAAGTAGGGACATGTAGCACGCGTACATGACCAAGAGCCATCTGCTCCCGAACAAAATGGATATCAATCTCAATGTGCTTGGTGCGTGGATGATGAACCTGGTTGGCGGAGAGGTAGACCGCAGAGACATTGTCACAGTAGACAATCGTGGCCTTGTCAACCGGAGACAAGAGCTCATAAAAAAGTTGTGGGAGCCAAGAACATTCTGCAACGACGTTGGCGATGGCGCGGTACTCCGCTTCAGCACTGGAGCGGGAGACAATGGGTTGTCTCTTGGACGACCAGGAGATGAGTGATGGTCCAAGAAAAATGCAATAGCCAGACGTCGAACGGCGCGTGTCGGGGCAGCCGGCCCAGTCATCATTAGAATAAGCAGTCAAGTCCAAAGAGGTCGAAGCCTGCAGAGATAACCCGAGGTCCAGAGTGCCCCAGATATAGCGAAGAATGCGTTTGACCACGGTCCAGTGAGCATCTCGAGGAGCATGCATATGAAGGCACACCTGATGCACGACATACTGAAGCTCCGGACGAGTAAGAGTGAGGTACTGAAGGGCACCAACAATCGACCGGTAGAATGGAGGATCCGAAGCTGGGGAGCTATCAGTGGCAGAGAGCTTAGCCTTCGTATCGACAGGCGTGGCAGCCGGTTTGCAGTTTAGCATCCCGACACGATCAAAAAGCTCGTGAGCGTACTTCCGCTGATGAAGGAAGAAGCCATCCGCTCGGCAAATCACCTCGATGCTGATAAAATAGTGCAGAGGACTCAAGTCCTTAATGTCAAACTAAGCACGAAGACGGTCAGTGAGTGTGACGCCCCCGATTTGACCGTACACTAATCATGCACGCAAATGTGTACGACCAAGATCAGGGACTCACAGGAAGATATCACAACACAACTCTAGACACAAATAAAATAATACAAGCCTTATATTACAAGCGAGGGGCCTCGAGGGCTTGCATACATAAGCTCGAATACACAAGAGTCAGCGGAAGCAATAATATCTGAGTACATACATAAGTTAAACAAGTTTGCCTTAAGAAGGCTAGCACAAAAACAACACGATCGAAAAGGCAAGGCCTCCTGCCTGGGACCTCCTAACTACTCCTGGTCGTCAGTTGTCTCCACGTAGTAGTAGGCTCCGTCGGGGTAGTAGCACTCGTCAAGGGTGGCATCTGACTTCTAGACTCCACCATCTAGTTGCATCAACCAGAAAGAAGAAAGAAGGGGGAAAAGGGGGAGCAAAGCAACCGTGAGTACTCATCCAAAGTACTCGCAAGCAAGGATCTACACTACATATGCATCGGTATCATTGAAAAGGGGTAGTATCTGTGGACTAAGCTGCAGAATGCCAGAATAAGAGGGGGAGAAGCTAGCCCTATCGAAGACTAGCATCTTCTGGAAACCACCAATCTTGCAGAAGTAGAAGAGAGTACAGAATAACATATTATAATTATCAAGCATGTTGTAGCAATAACGCCCAGAGATCCTTCCTCGACTCCCTGCGAGGAAGCAATCCCGGAGCCACATATCCATTAATGTCTCAGTATCCAGTTCTAGTTGTATCGATCGGGATACAACTCCAAGTGTCCGTTACCGTAGGACAGGCTATCGATAGATGTTTTCTTCCCTGCAGGGGTGCACCAACTTAGCCACCACGCTCGCTTAACTCCGGCCGGACACACCATCAGGTCATGCACGCCCTCGGCCAAACAATACGCCGTAACCCGACCTAGGCTTAATAGAGAGGTCATGCACGCCGGACTAAACCCTATGCCCCCAGGGTTCATGGGCCAATTGCCCCGGGAACTCCTGCACGTTGCATGGGCGGCCGGTGAGCAGACCTGGGCTACCTCCTTAAAAAGAAAGGTGCTTACAAAGTCCAACCCGGCGCGCGCCGCTCAGTCGCAATGACGTTAGTTAAGCTTCGGCTGATGCATACGACATAGAACGCCCATACTATGCCCACGTGATGGTTAGCGCTATCAGGCCAGAGGCCCCTTGGATCAAATATCCAAACCGTTTAGTGTCTTGGGAACGCGGTAACGAGCAGAGACTCACGAAAGATGTGACCCCGTCGCCCCGTCTCGAGGACTTGCGGCAAGGGCTAAGAATGCCCGGCCACGCCTCGTATTCAACTCTCGGGTACCCTCCAGGTCAACCCGTCTCCACATCACTCGCGGGTACCCCTCAGGGTCGACCCGCCTTTCCAAGTAACAGTTGTAAAGTCATAGTAACCGTAGTAACTGTGTGTCTAACACCAAAGGGAAACCTGAGGAAATCACCCTCCATGGAATTCCACCTCATGTTTATCGTCAAGGTGAACGAAAGAGGAGTCACCCTCGAGGTCCACTCTTGAGGAGTTGCACGACAGTGTCGTTATCGGGAGTGGAGAAAGAGGAATCACCCTCGATGACCATAACCGATGAACTAACCTACAAGGTTAACATCAGAAGTGCTGACGAGGTGTCACCCTCGGCACTCGATAGTAACCCAGTATTGTCGAGCAACTAAGGGGAAAGTGATGTGCGGTGCCGGTGCCTGGTCTTCGATCCCGTTGATCAGGTCTTCTGATAATCCAGCGGGGCAGTCGGGACAATGTGGGGGGTCACTGGTGGATCTCTAACCAGCCTATACTAAGCAGTTTAGTACAAACATGTAAGGTATGAAAGCAGGTTACAACAACAGGCTATGCATTAGAATAGGATCATACAAAAAGCAGTAGCAGTTCTAATGCCAGCATAAGAGAGAAGAGAGTGGACAATATCGGAATGATCAAGGGGGGTTGGCTTGCCTGGTTGCTCGGAGAATGTAATGGAATCTCCGACGGTGAAGTAGTCGATCTTCAGGGCATCGTTAGCGGTCTCGGGGTCTATCGGGAAGAAAACGGGGAGAAGAAACAATATAAATACACGGTAACAAAATCAATCACAAACCAAGGTATGGTAATACGCAGTGCAGGGGTGCCCTAGTGCAATGTTAAGTGCTACCGACGAAGCAGAAAAATATCTGGGAATATTTTCCCGATTGTTATGCATCAGTCACACAGATGAACCGAAGGGGAAGGTTCCATGTTCGTCATGCTAGAGGCATGTGACAGGTATGAGGAGGGCATAGTCGGATTCGTCTCATTTTTCTGATCGTTTTTCATATATAAATCATTTTCAACCGAGTTACGGTTTAATTTCTATGAATTTTAGAAGTTTAAATAATATTCACAATTTCTGGATTTTTAATAATTAAACAAAAATAAACCGTAAATGCTACGGGTACACAAAAGTGTACCTAGTATCTCACACGACGTGCATTACAGGTGGGGCCCCGGTGCTGAGTCAACAGCTGACTCGGCCATCCTTATCCATATGAACAGTACGGGTGGGTCCCACCTCTAAGTGTCTCATCTTTATTTTATTTTATTTTTCTTTTAAAACTTCCTTAAAAAGGGCAGGGGCGTGGGGCCCCAGGTTCAGTGGCCCTGGGGGGGTAAAAGGGGGCGGGTTAGCGGGCGCCCGGGCATCGGAGCCCCGGGACACGCGGGCGACAGCTAGCCGCCGTGGCAGGGCGCCGGCGAGGCTCGGCCGGGCGCGGCCAGGGCGGACCGGCGTGGCGAGGGCCAGGCGGCCGTGATGGAGCGGTGAGGGACGACAGCAAGCGGCGGCCGCGGCGCGGAGCAGCGCGCGTGTGGCAGGCCAGTGGGGCGTGGAGCGGCGGCGGCGGGAGCGCTGGCGCTGGAGCTGTGGCGCGCGGGTGTTAGGGTGGCGACAGGCAGGACAGTAGCATAGGGGCAGCGGGTGGTGGATGGGTGCGGCAAGCAGCGCGGTCGACGGGGAAGCTGCAGAGGGTGCGGGTGGCGCAGCGATGCGGCCGGAGATGAGTCGGTGCGGGGCGGCGTGCGACCGCACGGCGAGAAGCAGCAGCAGCAGGCGGCGCGCATAGCAAGCAGAGTCACGGTGCAGCGACGGTGATGCTCAGAATCGGCCCTCCGCTGCCCATTTGACGCGCGGCGGGTGGGGGATCGGACGCGGGCAGTGCCGCGCGTCGATAGGTTCAAGTGGCCGCAGGAGGGGAAGCCGGAGTCGGGCTCGGCGGTTCGGTGCACCTACGGACGAACGGGTGGTCGTGTCTGCTCCTGGAGAAGCACTGAGCACTATGGTGTGCTCAGATGTGATGTGCGCGAGCCCCGGCCACGGCGGCGCCATGGCCAGCGGGAAGGAGCTCGAGGCTGTGTGATAGAACTAGCTAGGGGGCTAATTGACTACGGGGAAAAGGAAGATTCAAAGCGGAGCTCACATCGAAGTTGTCGGTCGACTCAGCGTGCTCGGGGAAGCTCGGATGATTAAGAATTGACGGCGTGCTCTTGGGTGCCCGAGGAAGAAGAAGAGGTTGCCGCGGCCTATGCAGAGGTGGGGAGCTCCGATGTGTTGATGCAGGTGATGAAGCAGTCGATGGCGATCCTCCTGGACATGATCTCGCACGCCGGTGACGACGGTGGCCGCGGGATCGATGAGGGCGTGGTGACGAGGTCTTGGGTGCGAGCTCTATCATAGAGAGAGCAAGAGGAAAGGGGGTCTGGGGATGTACTAAGGTTTCGGGGGGGAAGAGGGGCAGGGATGCTCTTATCCCCTCCGTGGTGCAACGGTGCACGGAGTCGAGCTCCCTGCGGCCATGGCGCCTCGGCCTTCTCCTGTTGCGGGAGGAGGTCGAAAGGCTGGCCGAGTTGGGCCAGGCCGTACTGTAGGCACTAGAGCCCCACATGCACGGTAGCTTACGCCTTTTCATTTTTTTTTAAAAAAAAATTGCTTCAGATTTCTGCTCTGTTTTGTCTTTTAGATAAATAGCAATTGAATTTTGTTTAACTTGAAACTTGACACAGAAATACAATGCAATGCTATGAGCTAGCACAACAAGTTCCAACTTATTTTGAAATGTGCAAAAATTTAATCAAACTGAAAAGGATCAAATAAAACATGTTGGTCCACTTTTAAACAGGTTAAAGGTATTTTAATAATTCCAATAATATTGGTTTATTCATCACAATTAGTTAGTGAATTTTTGCAACCCAACGAATATTTTTGTTTTACCATTTGAAGAAATAACAATTTGACTTGTAATTTAAATTTGAAATTGAATCGGTTTTCGATCACGGGGCAATCTCGCTTAGTAATTATTGTGACTTGGCATCATTAGTGTGGGATTACTGTAGCATGATTATCGGGGTGTTACAAATCTCCTCTACTACAAGAAATCTCATCCCGAGATTTAAGAGGTAGAGTAAAGGGAAAATATTTGATTACGAAATTCTAACGAATCTTCTTGTTCTTGTTACACTCCTCGAATTCGAACTTCAGAAAATATCGAGAGCAATGTAAGAAGGTACCATGAGAAATTATGAGCGGGCAGACAATGGTTCGATGTCTGAAACAACGCGTGAAAGGGGTTCAAAGCAACGAGATTAGGTATAGCGTCTGATACCATAATAGATGATCTCCTGGAAGGTGGCTCATGGATTACATACAAGGCCATGCGTGATGAATAGTATCAGAAACAAAGGGTGTACAGGATAGTCAGGTTTCGATCCTGTGGAACTGTGGGTTAAAAGTAGGAAGGGCGGAGACGTATTGCACGATCATGAAAGCAAGGCATGTCAGGGGATAGCCTATCAGTTATGCTGGCAACAACGTTGGTTCCAAGGCGAGGGACGAAGAGAACCATTTTCCTGCTCGTTAAGACGAGGCGGACCAATAGGCAAAGTTCTCGTCTATCAGTGTTACCGGAATGTCATGAACAATAGTAATAGGGTTATAATTGACAAGGTTGTACACCGAGGTGTTTACATAAGCAGGGGATCATCACTGCTCATATAAGTCAGATTACAAGGAAGGTTAAACAAAACAATCAAAAGGAAAATGTGATTAGTATATTAATCACAACAATGGAAAGGAAAATGTGTTTAGACCCGAGTATCAAGAATATAACCTTCCCAAAGGAAAGGCAAAGCATGATTTACATGATAGGGCTCCAAGTATGTAACCATTTAAAGAGAGAGAGAAAAAAAGGCAAGGATATTCATGACGTTACCTATACAATAGTGTTTGGATAAGTGATCAAGAAACATTTAGCGTTGCGCCTCCAATGTTCTTAATGATACTCGTAGTACCACAGTCATGCTTCGGGATAGCATTGACATGGTCCTCATGTAAAGGTCGGGCCTTGGGAACACAAAGGGTCCATCAGGCATGTCTAGAACATCTCAGCCAATTTTATGAGGGAAAAGATGAGGATGTCGCTGATGGGTTCAGCTGAAATCCATCGACATGTAAAAAAGGATGTATTTCTAAAATTATATGAATACGTTTGTGTTGGGGGAGGGGGGGGGCTAGAATGTTGTCGATGATAACACAGTCATCGAGGGGTAATGATGGTATTCATGAATTCAATTGATATCCTGGTCGAGCTCGGAATGTTGAGGATGATCACGTCACATTGATGTAATCGATCGGCGATGACATCAAGTCATGGGAATGATGTAGCGAAGTGTTATTGGAACCACGGGTACGACACAAACTCGAAAGCAAGCTTGTTGTTCAAGGGGAAATGATATGACGAGGAAGATCGACGTATGCTTAGCTCATCATAAAAAATTGTGCTCCGAGAAGAAGGGTCGTGTAGCACAGTTAAAATTTAGCACGATAAAGATATAGCCGATCAGGCTAGGAATGATTTGAAGGATTATTAAACTCATAGCAATGATAATTACTTAAGTTATTGAATCGGAGTGCAGAATCGATTCACTTATCAGTGTTCTTGAGTGACTAATAACTCAGAACCCGAGGAAATCTGAAATCACAGAGAAGCAATGCTAGATGAAGACTCATAGGAAGCAACGCAGTTCTTTGATATTTTCGAGATACCAGAGGGTAATACTCGAAGGAAGATCAAAATAGTGGATGCGGAGATGTATTGATCTGCAGAAGACAAGTGCTTTAACTTGTGTGAGAAATAGAATCAAAGGAGAATAATCATAGCTGGAACCACGGTTGCAAAGGATCAATTTACCGATACCAGATGATATTATAACAAGGAAAATAGTTATTATTACAAGAAGCTTCCATGATAGGATCTACATCGTGTCCATGGGCATGAACACATAGTTCAAGGTCGACTCCCATTTCTCCAATGCATAACCTTTCATTCACTTCCCGCTTTTGAAGAAGTTGTAGCATTGAAATTTTATCTGACGAAAAGCCAGTAGAGCATAACCCGCATAACTTTCGAGTTCGGGAAGGCATAGGTTCAACCCATCGGGGCATTCTAGGCACATATTACGCAAGCTTCAGGAGTAAATTATACCAGCTCAAAAGCATAGCATGGTTGACAAAAGCAGATGATAGAATTTACCAAGGGCATTATGTGTTAGGGGAAGAACTCACAAGGTTAATGAATATGAAGGACATTGTCGGATAATAATCCAACCAAGGATATGGCGGTCCACATGGAATCCGATGTGAGCATCGGTACTCAACCAGAAGAAGAAAGAATGCAGGGAAATCAAATTATAGAAACAACTGACAAATTCAAGCTCAGATGCAAGGAAATATGATTTCCAAATCAAGGGATCAGAGGCAAATGCTCTAATAAAGGATGCATAAGATGAATAGACTTAGGGGTACAATCGACAATAAATAGATTGGCCGAGAACCAGCTCATGTTCAAAATGACGTCTGAGCTGGAAAGTTAATTTAAAAGGATCAACTGATGATTGCATGCATTCGCACACATGTTAACTCATTAGGGTAAGGATGTCAATCGCAAAGGATTTAACGAATATTGCTAGTCATATGGATTAACCATAATGCAGGAAGGCAAGACTTTCAGGAGCAATAGGCCGCAGAGGATCTTCGGGAGATTGGATTGCATTCGAAGGATTTTGTGAGGCATATGATCAACATGGGATGAATGAATCCTTGATAAGTGTGAGGAATTATTTGTAGGGGTATTCAGGCGGAAAAGAGCTGCAAGGCAGTCGAAAAAAGGATTCTCGAAAGTCGGAGAATACTTTCGGGTATCTTGTAATAACAAGAACAACTAGGGATGGAAGTATGAACGGCGAGGGTACACAGTTATCCATAAGGATTCAACGGTATTAAGGATTGCAAAAGAGATGAACACAAGTTCTCGGGAGTAGATCGGAGAGTATCTTCGAAGTCTTCTGGTGAAGTTGGCAACCATCTGGAATGAAGGGGCTCTCCGGGGAAAGTCGTTACGAGAACCTAATGTAGTTAGTAAATTCATTTAACCCGAAATGAAGAGAGGCCAGAATCCCAGAGTATAGACGGGGAATAAAAGATCCTAATACCACCCAATGGCAACGTGGGCCCGTAAGCCACACATCCATGTTAGTAAAACAGTTTTTCAAAAACTAGACTCAACTTTGACCAAGGAGTTGGAAAGGGGGGGTTCCTACAGGCAGTCGGCTCTGATACCAACTTGTGACACTCCCGATTTGACCGTACACTAATCATGCACACAAATGTGTACGACCAAGATCGGGGACTCACTGGAAGATATCACAACACAACTCTAGACACAAATAAAATAATACAAGCTTTATATTACAAGCCAGGGGCCTCGAGGGCTCGCATACATAAGCTCGAATACACAAGAGTCAGCGGAAGCAATAATATCTTAGTACAGACATAAGTTAAACAAGTTTGCCTTAAGAAGGCTAGCACAAAAACAACACGATCGAAAAGGCAAGGCCTCCTGCCTGGGACCTCCTAACTACTCCTGGTCGTCAGCTGTCTCCACATAGTAGTAGGCTTTGTCGGGGTAGTAGCAGTCGTCAAGGGTGGCATCTGACTCCTGGACTCCACCATCTGGTTGCATCAACCAGAAAGAAGAAAGAAGGGGGAAAAGGGGTAGCAAAGCAACCATGAGTACTCATCCAAAGTACTCGCAAGCAAGGATCAACACTACATATGCATCGGTATCAATGAAAAGGGGTAGTATCTGTGGACTAAGCTGCAGAATGCCAGAATAAGAGGGGGAGAAGCTAGTCCTATCGAAGACTAGCATCTTCTGGAAACCACCAATCTTGCAGCAGTAGAAGAGAGTACGGAATAACATATTATAATTATCAAGCATGTTGTAGCAATAATGCCCAGAGATCCTTCCTCGACTCCCTACGAGGAAGCAATCCTGGAGCCACATATCCATTAATGTCTCAATATCCAGTTCTAGTTGTATCGGTCGGGATACAACTCCAAGTGTCCGTTACCGTAGGACAGGCTATCGATAGATGTTTTCTTCCCTGCAGGGGTGCACCAACTTACCCACCACGCTCGCTTAACTCCGGCCGGACACACCATCAGGTCATGTCCGCCCTCGGCCAAACAATACGTCGTAACCCAACCTAGGCTTAATAGAGAGGTCATGCATGCCGGACTAAACCCTATACCCGCAGGGGTCATGGGCCAATCGCACCAGGAACTCCTGCGCATTCTGTGGGTGGCCGGTGAGCAGACCTGGGCTACCTCCTTAAAAAGAAAGGTGCTTACGCAGTCCAACCCGGCGTGCGCCGCTCAGTCGCAATGACGACAGTTAAGCTTCGGCTGATGCATACGACGCAGAACGCCCATAGTATGCCCACGTGATGGTTAGCGCTATCAGGCCAGAGGGCCCTTAGATCAAATATCCAAACCGTTTAGTGTCTTGGGAACGCGGTAACGAGCAGAAACTCATGAAAGATGTGACCCCGTCGCCCCGTCTCGAGGACTTGCGGCAAGGGCTAAGAATGACCGGCCACGCCTCGTATTCAACTCTCGGGTACCCTCCAGGTCAACCCGTCTCCACATCACTCGCGGGTACCCCTCAGGGTCGACCCGCCTTTCCAAGTAACAGTTGTAAAGTCATAGTAACCGTAGTAACTGTGTGTCTAACACCAAAGGGAAACCTGAGGAAATCACCCTCGATGGAATTCCACCTGATGTTTATCGTCAAGGTGAACGAAAGAGGAGTCACCCTCGAGGTCCACTCCTGAGGAGTTGCACGACAGTGTCGTTATCGGGAGTGGAGAAAGAGGAATCACCCTCGATGACCATAACCGATGAACTAACCTACAAGGTTAACATCAGAAGTGCTGATGAGGTGTCACCCTCGGCACTCGATAGTAACCCAGTATTGTCGATCAACTAAGGGGAAAGTGATGTGTGGTGCCGGTGCCTGGTCTTCGATCCCGTTGATCGGGTCCTCTGATAATCCAGCGGGGCAGTCGGGACTATGTGGGGGGTCACTGGTGGATCTCTAACCAGCCTATACTAAGCAGTTTAGTACAAACATGTAAGGTATGAAAGCAGGTTACAACAACAGGCTATGCATTAGAATAGGATCATACAAAAAGCAGTAGCAGTTCTAATGCAAGCATAAGAGAGAAGAGAGTGGACAATATCGAAATGATCAAGGGGGCTTAGCTTGCCTGGTTGCTCGGAGAATGTAATGGAATCTCCGACGATGAAGTAGTCGATCTTCAGGGCATCGTTAGCGGTCTCGGGGTCTACCGGGAAGAAAACGGGGAGAAGAAACAATATAAATACACGGTAACAAAATCAATCACAAACCAAGGTATGGTAATACGCAGTGCAGGGGTGCCCTAGTGCAATGTTAAGTGCTACAGACGGAGCAGAAAAATATCTGGGAATATTTTCCCGATTGTTATGCATCAGTCACACAGATGAACCGAAGGGGAAGGTTCCATGTTCGTCATGCTAGAGGCATGTGACAGGTATGAGGAGGGCATAGTCGGATTCGTCTCATTTTTCAGATCATTTTTCATATATAAATCATTTTCAACCGAGTTACGGTTTAATTTCTATGAATTTTAGAAGTTTAAATAATATTCACAATTTCTGGATTTTTAATAATTAAACAAAAATAAACCGTAAATGCTACGGGTACACAAAAGTGTACCCAGTATCTCACACGACGTGCATTACAGGTGGGGCCCCGGTGCTGAGTCAACAGCTGACTCGGCCATCCTTATCCATATGAACAGTACGGGTGGGTCCCACCTGTAAGTGTCTCATCTTTATTTTATTTTATTTTTCTTTTAAAACTTCCTTAAAAAGGGCAGAGGCGTGGGGCCCCAGGTTCAGTGGCCCCGGGGAGGGGGGGTAAAAGGGGGCGGGTTAGCGGGCGCCCGGGCATCGGAGCCCCGGGGCACGCGGGCGACGGCTAGCCGCCATGGCAGGGCGCCGGCGAGGCTCGGCCGGGCGCGGCCAGGGCGGACCGGCGTGGCGAGGGCCAGGCGGCCGTGATGGAGCGGTGAGGGACGACAGCAAGCGGCGGCCGCGGGGCGGAGCAGCGCGCGTGTGGCAGTCCAGTGGGGCGTGGAGCGGCGGCGGCGGGAGCGCTGGCGCTGGAGCTGTGGCGTGCGGGTGTTAGGGCGGCGACAGGCAGGACAGCAGCACAGGGGCAGCGGGTGGTGGATGGGCGCGGCAAGCAGCGCGGTCGACGGGGAAGCTGTAGAGGGTGCGGGCGGCGCAGCGATGCGGCCGGAGATGTGTCGATGCGGGGCGGCGTGCGACCGCACGGCGAGAAGCAGCAGCAGGAGGCGGCGCGCATAGCAAGCAGAGTCACGGTGCTGCGACGGTGGTGCTCAGAATCGGCCCTCCGCTGCCCATTTGACGCGCGGCAGGTGGGGGATCGGACGCGGGCAGTGCCGCGCGTCGATAGGTTCAAGTGGCCGCAGGAGGGGAAGCCGGAGTCGGGCTCGGCGGTTCGGTGCACCTACGGACGAACGGGTGGTCGTGTCTGCTCCTGGAGAAGCACTGAGCACTATGGTGTGCTTAGATGTGACGTGCGCGAGCCCCGACCACGGCGGCGCCATGGCCAGCGGGAAGGAGCTCGAGGCTGTGTGATAGAACTAGCTAGGGGGCTAATTGACTACGGGGAAAAGGAAGATTCAAAGCGGAGCTCACATCGGAGTTGTCGGTCGACTCAGCGTGCTCGGGGAAGCTCGGATGATGAAGAATTGACGGCGTGCTCTTGGGTGCCCGAGGAAGAAGAAGAGGTTGCCGCGGCCTATGCAGAGGTGGGGAGCTCCGATGTGTGGATGTAGGTGATGAAGCAGTCGATGGCGATCCTCCTGGACATGATCTCGCACGCCGGTGACGACGGTGGCCGCGGGATCGACGAGGGCGCGGTGACGAGGTCTTGGGTGCGAGCTCTATCATAGAGAGAGCAAGAGGAAAGTGGATCTGGGGATGTGTTAGGGTTTTGGGGGGAGAAAGAGGGGCAGGGATGCTCTTATCCCCTCCGTGGTGCAGCAGTGCACGGAGTCGAGCTCCCTGCGACCATGGCGTCTCGGCCTTCTCCTGCTGCGGGAGGAGGTCGAAAGGCTGGCCGAGTTGGGCCAGGCCGTACTGTAGGCACTAGAGCCCCACATGCACAGTAGCTTAAGACTCATCAACAAATCCCGTCGGCTGCTGACAGAACACCTGTTCCTCAAGATGGTCATGGAGGAAAGCGTTCGAGACATCCATCTGGTGTACAGGCCAGGAGCAGGAGATTGCTAGCTGAAGAACAGTCTGAATCATCCCGGGTTTGACAACCAGGGCGATGGTGTCGGTGAAGTCAACACCTTCTCATTGATGAAAACCCTGAACGACCCAACGCGCCTTGTGCCGGATGAAACTTGTGCTTGAATACCCACTTCCCGGTGATGATGTTGGCCCGAGGGGGACGCGGGACAAGCTGCCAAGTGTGATTGCGCTGCAAGGAGTCAAATTCCTCCTTCGTCGCGGCAAACCACATGGGGTCGCGAAGCGCGGCACAGGCGGAGGTCGGAAAGGGCGACGGCGACAGAGAGGCTATCGAGGCCATGCATGTGTACTCATCCGAGGAGTATCGGGTACTCGGTCGGTGGATGCCCATGCGCGACCGAGTGACGGGGCCGGCGGGCGGGGGCACCGCAGCGGCAACCGTCGGTGGAGCGGCCGGCGATGAAGGAGTCGGCGAAGGACCCGGCTGTGTAGTAGCCGGCGACACGCCCGGCGAAGAGGCCGGGGCAGGGACCGGCGATGGAGCCGGCGCGGAAACCGGCGAGGCCGGCGAAGGAGCCGGTGCAGAGACCGGCGAGGCCGGTGATGTCTACTACACGCTTCTATTCCTGTAGACAGTGTTGGGCCTCCAAGAGCAGAGGTTTGTAGGACAGCAGCAAATTTCCCTTAAGTGAGTAACCCAAGGTTTATCGAACTCAGGGAAGTGGAGGTTGAACGTACCCCTTTCAAGCAACCTTGCAATCAAGATACAAGAAGTCTCTTGTGTCCCCAACACACCTAATACACTTGTCAGATGTATAGGTGCACTAGTTCGGCGAAGAGATGTTAAATGGCAAGTGATATGGATGGCAAAAGATGTATTTGTAAATCTGAAATAAAAAGTGCAGCAAGCAAACAAGTGGTAAACGTCAGCACAAATGGTATTGCAATGGTGGAAACAAGGCCTAGGCTTCATACTTTCACTAGTGGCAACTCCCAACAACATTAACATAATCGAATCACATGATATTTCCCATAAAACATGCAAGGGGGATGCACTCGGAGGTCATTCCATTGTGGTCAAGAGAGGACGGGAATTATGTAGGGCTACAAAAGCACTCCTCAAAGTTCGTAGTTCTCTATCTATGGATTTCCCAATGTCACCGCGGCCATCCAAAGAGAGTACCACAATCACCACAACATATCTCAAGGATAGTCAGAGACAAGCACCAAGAGACTCTCAATCTTCAATCAACACACAAAAGAGGAAATCACTCATGAAAATATTCTTCTAATCCATGTCCAATAGACCGCTGTCACCTTGGTCTCGGAGATTATACTAGATAAAGACAAGTGAGTACATCAATCCAATACATAGAGGAAGGGGAAATATCATGGGATCACCCTAGATTAACATAGCCTATGATCACAACGAGATCACATCATGGGAGAGAGAATTGACCACATAGCTACTGGTAAGAACCTCAGCCCCGAGGAGGAACTACTCCCGCATCATGGAGGGAGGAAGCAACGTCGATGGAGATGAATCCGGGGGCACTTCCCCGTCCCGGCAGGATGCCGGCACAGGAATTCTGGTCCCCCGAAACTTGGTGGCGATGGCGGCGGAGATCGGAATAGCTTCTGAAGAAAAGGGTTCCGTCCTCGAGGGTTTCGGGACGCGGTGTAAATATATGCCAAAGGGGGGCATCAGAGGAGGTAAGGGGGGCCCAGGCGGCCTGGCGAGGCGGCCAGGGGTGGGGCCGCCTGGGCAGGGCGCCTGGAGCCCCTGTGGCCCCCCTCTGGCCCTACTTCTGCCGCATGGAAGCTTCTGGAGCGCTGATTTTTTGTATATTTTTCCCAGAATTTTTCTGGCAATTTAAGTAATGGGAAAACCTGAAATACAAAAACAACAGAAAACAGAAACTAGCACTGGGGTGCACTGAGTTAATAGGTTAGTCCAAATATGATCAAAAGTGTATGGAAGTGCATAAATATCATAGCAATATCACACAAAAGAGGCATGGAGCAAGCAGAAATTATAGATACGTTTTGGACGTATCAGCCGGCGATGGAGCCGGCGCAGAAACTAATGATGCCGGCGAGGCCGACGAAGAGCCCGGTGGTGAAGAGGCCGGGGAGGCCGGCAAGCCCGGCGAAGCAGCGGGCAGTAGCCGGAGCGCCGCGCGGCCGGGGGTGCCACACACCGTGGCAAAAATCCAGGGCGGACAGAGAGGGGCCGGGTGCCGAGGAAGAAGCCACCTGTTGTTCCTGTTTAAACGGGAAATAAAACTCGTCAAAATAAACATGCCGGGATGTGATGACACGGTGGGAAACTGGATCATTGCATCTATAGCCCTTTGTGTTAGCCGGGTAACCAAGAACGACACACGGAAGGGAACGAGGAGCAAGTTTATGAGGAGAAGTGGCGGCAATACTAGGATAACAAAGACAACCGAAAATACAAAGACCGTCGTATGAAGGAGGGGACCCAAAGAGAAGGTGGTGTGGTGTAAAATTCCAGCGAGTGCAACATGGACGAAGGTTAATAAGGAGGGTTGCGGTAGCGAGAGCGTCGGGCCAGAAACGAGGCGGCATGTATGCGTGGAAGAGGAGGGTACGGACGCAATCGTTAAGAGTGCGAAGAATGCGTTCATCCCGACCGTTCTACTGTGAAGTGTAAGGACAGGTAAGCCGAAAAATTGTGCCATGTGTGGAGAGAAGGTTGCGGATGGTGGTGTTGTCGAACTCTTTCCCATTGTCATTTTGCAAGGCGAGAATGGGACGACCGAATTGCGTAGACACGTAAGAGTAGAAGGCGGTAAGGGTGGCAGCAACTTCAGACTTCTTACGCAATGGAAATGTCCACACAAAGTGAGAGTAGTCATCTAAAATAACAAGATAATATGAAAAACCAATATTACTAGCAACGGTAGAGGTCCAGACATCACTACGAATTAACTCAAAAGGTAACGATGCAACTATGGATGAAGCACTAAAGGGAAGGCGAACATGTTTGCCCAGACGGCATGCGTGACAAGAGTGCGCACCCGTTTTATTACATGTAGAAGAAAAATCCCTAATTATTTGACGAAGAGTGGTGGAGCTCAGATGACCAAGGCGGGCGTGCCAAAGATAGACGTCGGCAGAAAGAGCAACTGGCCCAGCATGTGTGGATGATGGAGGCTGGACGAAGTACATATCGTTGGGGTTGTCACAGCGGTGAAGAACCATCCGGGTGAGGGCGTCCTTAATAGAAAGACCAACTTCGTCAAATTCCAAAGTTACAGAGTTATCACGAGAAATTTTACGAACACAGACTAAGTTTTGAATAAGTTCAGGAGACACACGAACATTTTTGAGATAAAGTGGTCTAGAGTTCGAAGGAAAACTAGTGGAGTTAACGTGAGTGATAGGAAGACCAACACCATTACCGACAATGATACGAGAGGAACTGTGGATAGGTGACGCGGAAGCGAGGTTACCCGGATAAGCGGCCATATGCGAAGATGCACCGGTATCCATAAACCAATCTCCACTTCCGGAATAAGCCCCGGTCGGAGGTTGTTGATGCAGTGCACAAACCCTGTCCAGGGGTTGTGGCCGCCCCCCCAAGGCTGTGTCGGTTGCTGCTGGGTAGGCCCGGCGCGTGGCTCCTGCTGCTACTGGCCTTTGCCGCGGCCGCGGCACCGCTGGCGCGGCTGCTGCAACGGATGTTGAGGAAGAGCCGCGAGAGCCGGAGGCCGCGGGTCGGGTGCCTGGAACAGCGCCGGAAAGCCGAGGGGCGCACCCGCGGGTGCAGGGCCACCACGTGAGTAGCCGGCGGTGAAGGCGATGTGAACGGCACGGGAGCGAAGATGCTTCAACCGGCATTCCTCGAGATGGAGATACGCCACCGCCCGCTCGTAGGTAGGATTCGCCATGAGGGTCAGGTTGGAGGTGGCGTTGCCGAGATCCTCATTGAGACTGGCGATGAGGGTGGAGAGAAACAGCTCGTCGTCCACCTTGAAGCCGATATCGTTGAGCTCGTCGGAGAGGGTCTTGAGGCGCATGCAGTAATCATCGACGGAGGAGTCATTTTGGTGACACCCGAAGAA
This sequence comes from Secale cereale, assembly GCA_902687465.1. Lineage (NCBI taxonomy): Eukaryota > Viridiplantae > Streptophyta > Magnoliopsida > Poales > Poaceae > Secale > Secale cereale. The sequence continues at coordinate 726,575,332 of LR738709.1, read as the reverse complement.
CTCCTGCTGCAGAAAGACGATTCGTTGGAGCTTGTTGTCGGTGAAGAGGCCAGCGATCTTGTTCCACGCCGTGCATGCATCATCCTTGTCGCGAACGACGATGTGGAAAATGTCCTTGGACACTGTGAGGAAGATCCACCTGATGATGGTGGCATCGATCGCGGGCCAGTTACATCACGGCTCAGGACGAGGAGGTTGGCGGTGCCGTCGATGTGTTCCTGCAGGTTATACTCGCAAAAGAGGAGGTGGAAGTATGTCTCCCAGGCATAAAAGTTCGCCTCTTTGTGGGAGAGGATGACCGGAACGCCACGTTCGATGGGAACATCGCGGATGTAGGCAGGGTCGGGGAGGGTGGCGGCGGAGGAGTCGAAGGGGTTCGGCGGGCGCACGACCGGGGGAGTGGAGTCGGCGGAGCGGTGGGAGAGATCGGAACCAGACATGGCAACGGGTTCGGTAACGGCTAGGGTTTGGGTGCGGCCGCGGCTAACAGGAGAAGCAGTCGGTAGAGGGCGGCTAGCGACGGGGTTTGGGTTGGGCGGGTTGGCGGGCGGCAAGGTGGGTGGCGTCGGGCAGCTAGAGGCAGGATGGCTAGCGGTGGGTTGGCGGGTTGGCGGGCGGCCGGGGAGCTAGCGGCGGGAGTGGTGGGCTGGGTGGAGTGATCGCGAGGGGAGGCGGCAGCAAGGAGCCAGTGACGCGCGGGGAAGAGCTACGGCGGCGGCGGGAAGATCGGCGGCGTGGGCATAGCGAGGTTAGCGGCGGCGGCTAGGAGCGAGGGCGACGCGGCTAGGGTAGGAGGGATCGAAGAAAGGCTGATACCATGTAGAAGATTATGCAATTCACGATATATTTATCACGTGCAATATGCACGTATATATAAGTACATAGAAGAGCCACGTACTCAACTATAAAAGGAAAGATGAGGGCTTGTTGTACAAGAAATACACATGCATTATCTATATCTCAACAGTATGTACTTCCTCTGTCCCAGATTGAAAAACGTTCTTATACTATGATACGAAGGGAGTAGTCACTTGTTGAAATCTATAAAAAGACAAATATTAATGAACGGAGAGAGTAATACCTATTGGGGTAGCCCATTTAGGAGCAAACCAATTGCACCACTAGGTTCTTAACTTGTTTTTATTGTGTTTTTATTTTTGCATTTTTTCTTAATTCTTCAAAAAATTAAATGTTTAATTTTAAAAAAATGTTCACAAATCATTGAAAATTTTACAAAAATGGCCTCTACTTTTAGAAAAGTTTGAAATTTTCAATCAATGTACGTGTTAAAAAATGTTCATTTAAAAACATTAAGTGCTTTATAAAAATCGTAAACCTATGAAAATTTTCTTATTTCAAGAAATATTCAATTTTTTAGAAAGATAGAATTTTGAAGAAAGAAATTTGACGTTCAAAAATTAGTTTGTATTTTAAAAAATGTTCAGATACATTAATGTTCATTTTTTTCTATTTTGATTTTTTATTAGAATTTTAATGTCTTCTTCTTGTGAATGAAAAAAACAACTACATTGCCGAACCACATAGCAGTGTTTTGAAAAATAAAAGCACTACAGTAACATGGGCCGGCCCTGTCGAGAGGTGCTCATGCGTCGGGGTCACTATTTGGACGTGAAAATCCATACAGGGCCGGCCTAGCGTGCGAGGCCACAGGCACAGCCTCGTTTTTTTCTTGGTTTTCTCATTTTTCTTGTTTCCTTTTTTGCTTTATTTTTTTACTTATGTTCAAATTCCCCACTATTTTAAGAATACAAATTACAAAAACGCATTACATAAAACATTTGAAAAATGCAAACTTTTGAAAAAAATGTTAAATGTGTATAGAAAAATGTTTCTCATGTATATGGAAAATGTATACAATGTTTTTGAAAAAATTTGATCATGTATTTACAAAATATTAATCAAGCATTTAAAAAATGATAATCAAGTATTTAAAAAATGTTAATCATGCATTTACAAAATGTGGAATCTGTATAGAAAAAATGCCTCTTATGTATACTTAAAGTGTATAGAAACAATGTACAATGTGTACGAAAGCAATATTGATCATGTACTTAAAAAAGATAACCAAGCATTTTAAAAATGTGAAATCTATGCAAAAAATGTTTCTTATGTGTACGAAAAATGTATATAAAATATGTACAACAACAAAAAGTTTTAGTCTCAAACAAGTTGGGGTAGACTAGAGGTTAAACCCATAAGATCTCGCGACCAACTCGTGGTTCTGGCACTTGGATTACAAGCTTTCATGCATCCCTGTCCATGGCTAATTCTATGGTGATACACCAGTCTTCAGATATCTCTTTACGAACTCCTCCCATGTCAAGTTTGGTCTACCCCGATCCCTCTTAACATTATAAGCATGCTTTAGCCGTCTGCTATCCACCGGAGCTTCTGAAGGTGTAACAGCCCCAAATTCTAAATTCTGATGTCCTGGAAGTGTACATGACTCTATAGCAATTTCAAGGCCAGTAAGGTTTGTCGATCCGACCGGGAGCGAATAGCAAGGTACTGCAAACCCCGCACCTATGTCGTCACTTACACAGTCCCATATACATCCAAACCAGAGTTCGAAAATACTCTACTTTAGTCGTTTCTAGGAGGACGAAATAAATAGGGTGGTTTTACCAATCTACGAATGGGAAGATAAAAATAGGAAATAAAAAGGACTAAACTAGACGGAGCGGTTCTTGAGTAGTAAAGCGTTCTCGAGGGATATGGGTATCACCACAAGTACGATGCTGACAAGGCATGCGAAAGCTTCGCTCTAGGTTTGTATTGTGATCTGGTTCACAACGTCAACAAGGTTATTGTTGGGGAACGTAGCATAAATCAAAAAAATTCTACGTCTTCACCAAGATCCAACTATGGATACATCTAGCAACGAGCAAGTAAGAGTGCATCTACATACCGTTATGTAGATCGCGTGCGGAAGCTTTCAACGAAGTGGGGATGAAGTAGTCGTACTCTTCACGTTCTTCGTCACCGATGATCTAGCGCCGAACGGACGGCACCTCCGCGTTCAACACACGTACGGTGCAGCAACGTCACCTCCTTCTTGATCCAGCAAGGGGGGAGGAGAAGTCGTCAGAGATCCGGCAGCACGACGGCGTGATGACGGATGCAGTGGAGATCGCAGCAGGGCTTCGCCGGGCGCCCTGCGTTGGGAGTGTGGAGGTGTGACGGGAGGGGGAGAGGCGCCAGGGCTTGGGTGCGGCTGCCCTCTCCCCCCCCACATATATATAGGGGGCCAGGGGGGGCGCCAGCCCCCTGCAGATCCAATCTGCAAGGGGGGGCGGCGGCCAGGGAGGAGTCCCCCTCCCCCAAGGCAAGTGGTGGCCCCCCTCCCCTTAGGGTTTTAACCCTAGGCGCATGGGGAGGTGGGCCACCTTGTGGTGCGCCAGCCCAGAGGGTTGGACACTTCCCCTCGCGGCCTAGGGGCCCCACCGGGATGGGTGGCCCCACCCGGTGGACCCCCGGGGCCCCTCCGGTGGTCCCGGGACGCTCCCGGTGACCCCCGGAGATCACCCGTTGGCCGAAACTGGACTTCCCATATATCAATCCTTACCTCCGGACCATTCCGGAACTCCTCGTGACGTCCGGGATCTCATCCGGGACTCCGAACAACTTTCGGGTTTCCACATGCATTTATCTCTACGACCCTAGCGTTACCGAACCTTAAGTGTGTAGACCCTACGGGTTCGGGAGACACGTAGACATGACCGAGACCACTCTCCGGTCAATAACCAACAGCGGGATCTGGATACCCATGTTGGTTCCCACGTGTTCCTCGATGATCTTCATCGGATGAACCACTGTGTCAAGGATTCACTCAATCCCGTATGTTATTCCCTTTGTCCATCGGTACGGTACTTGCCCGAGATTCGATCGTCGGTATTCTCGATACCTTGTTCAATCTCGTCATGGCAAGTCTCTTTACTCGATCCGTAATCCATCATACCGTGACTAACTACTTAGTCACATTGAGCTCATAATGATGATGTCTTACCGAGTGGGCCCAGAGGTACCTCTCTGTCATACGGAGTGACAACATCCCAGTCTCGGTTCGTACCAACTCAACAGACACTTTCGGAGATACCCGATGCGTACCTTTATAGCCACCCAATTACGTTGTGACGGTTGGCATACCCAAAGTACTCCTACGGTATCCGGGAGTTGTACAACCTCATGGTCTTAAGGAATAAATACTTGACACCTAAAAGCTTATGCATTACGAACTATACGATCTCGTGTTATGCTCAAGTTTGGGTCTTGTCCATCACATCATTCTCCTAATGATGTGATCCCGTTATCACTGACATCTCATGTCCATGGTCAGGAAACCGTGACCATCTGTTGATCAACGAGCTGGTAACTAGAGGCCTACCAGGGACTCATTTTGGTCTATGTATTCACACATGTATCGCTGTTTCCGTACAATACAATTCAAGCATGAATAACAGACAATTATCATGAACAAGGAGATATAATAATAATGCTTTTATTATTGCCTCTAGGGCATATCTCCAACAGTCTCCCACTTGCACTAGAGTCAATAATCTAGTTACATTGTGATGAATCGAACACCCATAGAGTTCTGGTGTTGATCATGTTTCGCTCGTGAAAGAGGTTTAGTCAACGGGTCTGCGACATTCAGATCCGTATGCACTTTACAAATATCTATGTCTCCATCCTGAACATAATTCCGGATGGAGTTGAAATGGCGCTTGATGTGCTTGGTCTTCTTGTGAAACCTGGGCTCCTTGGTAACAGCAATAGCACCAGTGTTGTCACAGAAGAGAGTCATCGGGCTTGACGCACTTGGAATGACTCCTAGGTCGGTGATGAACTCCTTCATCCAGACTCCTTCCTGTGCTGCTTCAGAAGCAGCTATGTACTCCGCTTCACATGTAGATGCTGCCACCACGCTTTGCTTGCAACTGCACCAGCTGACTGCCCCTCCATTCAAAATATACACGTATCCGGTTTGTGACTTAGAGTCATCCAGATCTGTGTCGAAGCTAGCATCGACGTAACCCTTTACGACGAGCTCTTCGTCACCTCCATAAACGAGAAACATATCCTTAGTCCTTTTCAGGTACTTCAGGATGTTCTTGACCGCTGTCCAGTGTTCCGTGCCGGGATCACTTTGATACCTCCCTACCAAACTTATGGCAAGGTTCACATCAGGTCTGGTACACAGCATGGCATACATGATAGAACCTATTGCCGAGGCATAGGGAATGACACTCATCTTTTCTCTATCTTTTGCCGTGGTCGGCGACTGAGTCTTACTCAATCTTATACCTTGCAAAACAGGCAACAATCCTTTCTTTGACTGATCCATATTGAACTTCTTCAATATTTTGTCAAGGTATGTACTTTGTGAAAGACCAATGAGGCGTCTCGATCTATCTCTATAGATTTTGATGCCTAATATGTAAGCAGCTTCTCCAAGGTCCTTCATTGAAAAACTTTTATTCAAGTAGGCCTTTACATTTTCCAAGAATTCTATATCATTTCCCATCAGCAATATGTCATCCACATATAATATGAGAAATGCCACAGAGCTCCCACTCACTTTCTTGTAAATACAGGCTTCTCCATAAGTCTGTATAAAGCCAAACGCTTTGATCACCTCATCAAAGCGAATATTCCAACTCCGAGATGCTTGCACCAGCCCGTAAATCGAGCGCTGGAGCTTGCATACCTTGTTAGCGTTCTCTGGATCGACAAAACCTTCCGGTTGTATCATATACAACTCTTCCTTGAGGAAGCCATTAAGGAATGCTGTTTTGACGTCCATTTGCCATATCTCATAATCATAGAATGCGGCAATAGCTAACATGATTCTGACTGACTTCAGCATCGCTACGGGAGAGAAAGTCTCATCGTAGTCAATCCCTTGAACTTGTCGATAACCCTTAGCGACAAGCCGAGCCTTATAGATGGTCACATTACCATCCGCGTCTGTCTTCTTCTTAAATATCCATTTGTTTTCTATGGCGTGCCTATCATCAGGCAAGTCCACCAAAGTCCATACTTTGTTTTCATACATGGATTCTATCTCGGATTTCATGGCTCCAAGCCATTTATTGGAATCTGGGCCCGCCATCGCTTCTTCATAGTTCGAAGGTTCACCATTGTCTAACAACATGATTTCCAGTACAGGGTTGCCGTACCACTCTGGTGCGGAACGTGCCCTTGTGGACCTTCGAAGTTCAGTAATAACTTGATCTGTTTCTTCTTGATCATTATCATTATCTTCCTCCCTTGTCGGTGCAGGCACCTCAGGAACAGTTTCCTGCGCTGCGCTACTTTCCGGTCCAGGAGGGGTGACTGTCACCTCATCAAGTTCTACTTTCCTCCCACTCACTTCTTTCGAGAGAAACTCTTTCTCCAGAAAGTATCCATTCTTGGCAACAAAGACTTTGCCTTCGGATCTGTGGTAGAAGGTGTACCCAATAGTTTCCTTTGGGTATCCTATGAAGACGCATTTTTCCGATTTGGGTTCGAGCTTTTCAGGTTGAAGTTTCTTGACATAAGCATCGCAACCCCAAACTTTCAGAAACGACAGCTTCGGTTTCTTGCCAAACCAAAGTTCATACGGAGTCGTCTCAACGGATTTTGACGGAGCCCTATTTAAAGTGAATGCGGCAGTCTCTAAAGCATAACCCCAAAAAGATAGCGGTAAATCGGTGAGGGACATCATAGATCGCACCATGTCCAACAGAGTACGATTTCGACGTTCGGACACACCATTACGTTGAGGTGTTCCGGGCGGTGTCAATTGTGAAACAATTCCACAGCTTCTAAGGTGTGTGCCAAATTCATGACTTAAATATTCACCCCCACGATCCGATCGCAAGAACTTTATTTTTCTGTCACATTGATTCTCAACCTCATTCTGAAATTCCTTGAACTTTTCAAAGGTCTCAGACTTGTGTTTCATCAAATAGATATACCCATATCTACTCAAGTCATCTGTGAGGGTGAGAACATAACGGTAGCCTCCGCGAGCCTCAACACTCATTGGACCGCACACATCGGTATGTATGATTTCCAACAAGTTGGTTGCTCGCTCCATTGTTCCGGAGAACGGAGTCTTGGTCATCTTGCCCAAGAGGCATGGTTCGCACGTGTCAAATGATTCATAATCAAGAGACTCCAGAAGTCCATCTGAATGGAGCTTCTTCATACGTTTGATACCAATATGACCAAGGCGGCAATGCCACAAGTATGTGGGACTATCATTATCAACTTTACATCTTTTGGCATCTACACTATGAATATGTGTATCACTACGTTCGAGATTCATCAAAAATAAACCATTGACCAGCGGGGCATGACCATAAAACATATCTCAATAAAACAACCATTATTCTCCGATTTGAAAGAATATCCGTCTCGCATAAGACGAGATCCAGAAACAATGTTCATGCTCAAAGCTGGTACTAAATAACAATTATTGAGGTTTAAAACTAATCCCGAGGGTAGATGTAGAGGCAGCGTGCCGACGGCGATCACATCGACCTTGGAACCATTCCCGACGCGCATCGTCACCTCATCCTTCGCCAGTCTCCGTTTATTCCGCAGCTCCTGTTTTGAGTTACAAATGTGAGCAACTGCACCGGTATCGAATACCCAGGAGCTACTACGAGTGCTGGTAAGGTACACATCAATAACATGTATATCATATATACCTTTGACGTTGCCGGCCTTCTTGTCTGCTAAATATTTGGGGCAGTTCCGCTTCCAGTGACCCGTTCCCTTGCAATAAAAGCACTCAGTTTCAGGCTTGGGTCCATACTTTGGCTTCTTCCCGGCAACAGGCTTGCCAGGCGCGGCAACTCCCTTGCCGTCCTTCTTGAAGTTCTTCTTACCCTTGCCTTTCTTGAACTTAGTGGTTTTATTGACCATCAACACTTGATGTTCTTTCTTGATGTCAACCTCCGCTGATTTCAGCATTGAATATACCTCGGGAATGGACTTCTCCATCCCCTGTATATTGAAGTTCAACACGAAGCTCTTGCAGCTTGGTGGGAGCGACTGGAGGATTCTGTCAACGACCGCTTCATCTGGGAGATTCATTCCCAGCTGAGACAAGCGGTTGTGCAATCCTGAAATCTTGAGGATGTGCTCACTGACAGAACTGTTCTCCTCCATCTTACAGCTGTAGAATGCGTCGGAGACATCATATCTCTCGACTCGGGCATGAGCTTGGAAAACCATTTTCAGCTCTTCGAACATCTCATATGCTCCGTGGTGCTCAAAACGTTTTTGGAGCCCCGATTCTAAACTGTAAAGCATGCCGCACTGAACCAGGGAGTAATCATCACAACGCGACTGCCAAGCGTTCATAACGTCTTGGTTCGCTGGGAGAACGGGTGCATCACCTAGCGGTGCTTCTAGGACATAGGTTCTCTTGGCAGCTATGAGGATAATCCTCAGGTTACGGACCCAATCCGTGTAGTTGCTACCATCGTCTTTCAGCTTGGTTTTCTCTAGGAACGCGTTGAAGTTGAGGGAAACTGGAGCGTGGGCCATTTGATCTACAAGAGATATTGTAAAGAATTTAGACTAAGTTCATGACAATTAAGTTCATCTTAATCAAATTATAATGAACTCCCACTCAGAATGACATCTCTCTAGTCATCTAAGTGATACACGATCCGAATCGAGTAGTCCGTGTCCGATCATCACGTGAGACGGACTAGTCATCAACGGTGAACATCTTCATGTTGATCGTATCTTCTATACGACTCGTGTTCGACCTTTCGGTCTTCCGTGTTCCGAGGCCATGTCTGTACATGCTAGGCTCGTCAAGTGAACCCTAAGTGTATCGCGTGTGTAAATCTGTCTTACACCCGTTGTATGCGAACGTTAGAACCTATCACACCCGATCATCACGTGGTGCTTCGGAGCAACGAGCTTTAGCAACGGTGCACAGTTAGGGGAAACACAATACTTGAAATTTTAGTGAGAGATCATCTTATTTACTACCGTCGTTCTAAGTAAACAAGATGCATAAACATGATAAACATCACATGCAA
>LR738709.1:726550244-726566251 GCA_902687465.1 Secale cereale | reverse complement strand
CAAGAATTCTATATCATTTCCCATCAGCAATATGTCATCCACATATAATATGAGAAATGCCACAGAGCTCCCACTCACTTTCTTGTAAATACAGGCTTCTCCATAAGTCTGTATAAAGCCAAACGCTTTGATCACCTCATCAAAGCGAATATTCCAACTCCGAGATGCTTGCACCAGCCCGTAAATCGAGCGCTGGAGCTTGCATACCTTGTTAGCGTTCTCTGGATCGACAAAACCTTCCGGTTGTATCATATACAACTCTTCCTTGAGGAAGCCATTAAGGAATGCTGTTTTGACGTCCATTTGCCATATCTCATAATCATAGAATGCGGCAATAGCTAACATGATTCTGACTGACTTCAGCATCGCTACGGGAGAGAAAGTCTCGTCGTAGTCAATCCCTTGAACTTGTCGATAACCCTTAGCGACAAGCCGAGCCTTATAGATGGTCACATTACCATCCGCGTCTGTCTTCTTCTTAAATATCCAATTGTTTTCTATGGCGTGCCTGTCATCAGGCAAGTCCACCAAAGTCCATACTTTGTTTTCATACATGGATTCTATCTCGGATTTCATGGCTCCAAGCCATTTATTGGAATCTGGGCCCGCCATCGCTTCTTCATAGTTCGAAGGTTCACCGTTGTCTAACAACATGATTTCCAGTACAGGGTTGCCGTACCACTCTGGTGCGGAACGTGCCCTTGTGGACCTTCGAAGTTCAGTAGTAACTTGATCTGTTTCTTCATGATCATTATCATCAACTTCCTCCCTTGCCGGTGCAGGCACCTCAGGAACAGTTTCCTGTGCTGCGCTACTTTCCGGTACAGGAGTGGTGACTGTCATCTCATCAAGTTCTACTTTCCTCCCACTCACTTCTTTCGAGAGAAACTCTTTCTCCAGAAAGTATCCATTCTTGGCAACAAAGATTTTGCCTTCGGATCTGTGGTAGAAGGTGTACCCAATAGTTTCCTTTGGGTATCCTATGAAGACGCATTTTTCCGATTTGGGTTCGAGCTTTTCAGGTTGAAGTTTCTTGACATAAGCATCGCAACCCCAAACTTTCAGAAACGACAGCTTCGGTTTCTTGCCAAACCAAAGTTCATACGGAGTCGTCTCAACGGATTTTGACGGAGCCCTATTTAAAGTGAATGCGGCAGTCTCTAAAGCATAACCCCAAAAAGATAGCGGTAAATCGGTGAGGGACATCATAGATCGCACCATGTCCAACAGAGTACGATTTCGACGTTCGGACACACCATTACGTTGAGGTGTTCCGGGCGGTGTCAATTGTGAAACAATTCCACAGCTTCTAAGGTGTGTGCCAAATTCATGACTTAAATATTCACCCCCACGATCCGATCGTAAGAACTTTATTTTTCTGTCACGTTGATTCTCAACCTCATTCTGAAATTCCTTGAACTTTTCAAAGGTCTCAGACTTGTGTTTCATCAAATAGATATACCCGTATCTACTCAAGTCATCCGTGAGGGTGAGAACATAACGGTAGCCTCCGCGAGCCTCAACACTCATTGGACCGCACACATCGGTATGTATGATTTCCAACAAGTTGGTTGCTCGCTCCATTGTTCTGGAGAACGGAGTCTTGGTCATCTTGCCCAAGAGGCATGGTTCGCACGTGTCAAATGATTCATAATCAAGAGACTCTAGAAGTCCATCCGAATGGAGCTTCTTCATACGTTTGACACCAATATGACCAAGGCGGCAATGCCACAAGTATGTGGGACTATCATTATCAACTTTACATCTTTTGGCATCTACACTATGAATATGTGTATCACTATGTTCGAGATTCATCAAAAATAAACCATTGACCAGCGGGGCATGACCATAAAACATATCTCTCAAATAAATAGAACAACCATTATTCTCTGATTTGAAAGAGTAGCCATCTCGCATAAGACGAGATCCAGAAACAATGTTCATGCTCAAAGCTGGTACTAAATAACAATTATTGAGGTTTAAAACTAATCCCGAGGGTAGATGTAGAGGCAGCGTGCCGACGGCGATCACATCGACCTTGGAACCATTCCCGACGCGCATCGTCACCTCATCCTTCGCCAGTCTCTGTTTATTCCGCAGCTCCTGTTTTGAGTTACAAATGTGAGCAACTGCACCGGTATCGAATACCCAGGAGCTACTACGAGTGCTGGTAAGGTACACATCAATAACATGTATATCACATATACCTTTGACGTTGCCGGCCTTCTTGTCTGCTAAGTATTTGGGGCAGTTCCGCTTCCAGTGACCCGTTCCCTTGCAATAAAAGCACTCTGTCTCAGGCTTGGGTCCATACTTTGGCTTCTTCCCGCAACAGGCTTGCCGGGCAACTCCCTTGCCGTCCTTCTTGAAGTTCTTCTTACCCTTGCCTTTCTTGAACTTAGTGGTTTTATTGACCATCAACACTTGATGTTCTTTCTTGATGTCCACCTCCGCTGATTTCAGCATCTAATACACCTCGGGAATGGACTTCTCCATCCCCTGCATATTGAAGTTCAACACGAAGCTCTTGAAGCTTGGTGGGAGCGACTGGAGGATTCTGTCAACGACCGCTTCATCTGGGAGATTCATTCCTAGCTGAGACAAGCGGTTGTGCAATCCTGAAATCTTGAGGATGTGCTCACTGACAGAACTGTTCTCCTCCATCTTACAGCTGTAGAATGCGTCGGAGACATCATATCTCTCGACTCGGGCATGAGCTTGGAAAACCATTTTCAGCTCTTCGAACATCTCATATGCTCCGTGGTGCTCAAAACGTTTTTGGAGCCCCGATTCTAAACTGTAAAGCATGCCGCACTGAACCAGGGAGTAATCATCACAACACGACTGCCAAGCGTTCATAACGTCTTGGTTTGCCGGGGCGGGAGCGTCACCTAGCGGTGCTTCTAGGACATAAGTTCTCTTGGCAGCTATGAGGATAATCCTCAGGTTACGGACCCAATCCGTATAGTTGCTACCATCGTCTTTCAGCTTGGTTTTCTCTAGGAACGCGTTGAAGTTGAGGGAAACCTGAGCGTGGGCCATTTGATCTACAAGAGATATTGTAAAGAATTTAGACTAAGTTCATGATAATTAAGTTCATCTTAATCAAATTTTAATGAACTCCCACTCAGAATGACATCTCTCTAGTCATCTAAGTGATACACGATCCGAATCGACTAGCCCGTGTCCGATCATCACGTGAGACGGACTAGTCATCAACGGTGAACATCTTCATGTTGATCGTATCTTCTATACGACTCGTGTTCGACCTTTCGGTCTTCCGTGTTCTGAGGCCATGTCTGTACATGCTAGGCTCGTCAAGTGAACCCTAAGTGTATCGCGTGTGTAAATCTGTCTTACACCCATTGTATGCGAACGTTAGAACCTATCACACCCGATCATCACGTGGTGCTTCGGAGCAACGAGCTTTAGCAACGGTGCACAGTTAGGGGAAACACAATACTTGAAATTTTAGTGAGAGATCATCTTATTTACTACCGTCGTTCTAAGTAAACAAGATGCATAAACATGATAAACATCACATGCAATCAATTAAAGTGACATGATATGGCCAATATCATCTTGCTCCTTGGATCTCCATCTTCGGGGCACCATGATCATCTTGTCACCGGCTCGACACCATGATCTTCATCATCATGAACTCCATCATCGTGTCTTGAAGAAGTCGTCACGCCAACTATTACTTCTACTACTATAGCTAACGTTTAGCAATGAAGTAAAGTAATTACATGGCGTTTATTCAGTGACACGCAGGTCATACAATAATAAAGACAACTCCTATGGCTCCTGCCGGTTGTCAAGTTCATCGACATGCAAGTCGTGATTCCTTATTGCAAAAACATGATCAATCTCATACATCACATATATCATTCACCACATCTTCGTTTTGGCCATACCACGTCACATAGCACATGCTGCAAAAACAAGTTAGACGTCCTCTAATTGTTGTTGCAAGTTTTTTTACGTGGCTTCTATAGGATTTCTAGCAAGAACGTTTCTTACCTACGCCAAAACCACAACGTGATTTGTCAACTTCTATTTACCCTTCATAAGGACCCTTTTCATCGAATCCGATCCGACTAAAGTAGGAGAGACAGACACCCGCCAGCCACCTTATGCATCTAGTGCATGTCTGTCGGTGGAACCAGTCTCACGTAAGCGTACGTGTAAGGTCGGTCCGGGCCGCTTCATCCCACAATACCGTCGAATCAAGATTGACTAGTAACGGTAAGAAAGTTGAACAAGATCATACGCCCACAACTGCTTTGTGTTCTACTCGTGCAAGATGCTACGCATAAAACCTAGGCTCTGATGCCACTGTTGGGGAACGTAGCATAATTCAAAAAATTTCTACGTCTTCACCAAGATCCAACTATGGATACATCTAGCAACGAGCAAGTAAGAGTGCATCTACATACCGTTATGTAGATCGCGTGCGGAAGCTTTCAACGAAGTGGGGATGAAGTAGTCGTACTCTTCACGTTCTTCGTCACCGATGATCTAGCGCCGAACGGACGGCACCTCCGCGTTCAACACACGTACGGTGCAGCAACGTCACCTCCTTCTTGATCCAGCAAGGGGGGAGGAGAAGTCGTCAGAGATCCGGCAGCACGACGGCGTGATGACGGATGCAGTGGAGATCGCAGCAGGGCTTCGCCGGGCGCCCTGCGTTGGGAGTGTGGAGGTGTGACGGGAGGGGGAGAGGCGCCAGGGCTTGGGTGCGGCTGCCCTCTCCCCCCCCCCCACATATATATAGGGGGCCAGGGGGGGTGCCAGCCCCCTGCAGATCCAATTTGCAAGGGGGGGCGGCGGCCAGGGAGGAGTCCCCCTCACCCAAGGCAAGTGGTGGCCCCCCTCCCCTTAGGGTTTTAACCCTAGGCGCATGGGGAGGTGGGCCACCTTGTGGTGCGCCAGCCCAGAGGGCTGGACACTTCCCCTCGCGGCCTAGGGGCCCCACCGGGATGGGTGGCCCCACCCGGTGGACCCCCGGGGCCCCTCCGGTGGTCCCGGGACGCTCCCGGTGACCCCCGGAGATCACCCGTTGGCCGAAACTGGACTTCCCATATATCAATCTTTACCTCCGGACCATTCCGGAACTCCTCGTGACGTCCGGGATCTCATCCGGGACTCCGAACAACTTTCGGGTTTCCACATGCATTTATCTCTACGACCCTAGCGTTACCGAACCTTAAGTGTGTAGACCCTACGGGTTCGGGAGACACGTAGACATGACCGAGACCACTCTCCGGTCAATAACCAACAGCGGGATCTGGATACCCATGTTGGTTCCCACGTGTTCCTCGATGATCTTCATCGGATGAACCACTGTGTCTAGGATTCACTCAATCCCGTATGTTATTCCCTTTGTCCATCGGTACGGTACTTGCCCGAGATTCGATCGTCGGTATTCCCGATACCTTGTTCAATCTCGTCATGGCAAGTCTCTTTACTCGATCCGTAATCCATCATACCGTGACTAACTACTTAGTCACATTGAGCTCATAATGATGATGTCTTACCGAGTGGGCCCAGAGGTACCTCTCCGTCATACGGAGTGACAACATCCCAGTCTCGGTTCGTACCAACTCAACAGACACTTTCGGAGATACCCGATGCGTACCTTTATAGCCACCCAGTTACGTTGTGACGGTTGGCACACCCAAAGTACCCCTACGGTATCCGGGAGTTGTACAACCTCATGGTCTTAAGGAATAAATACTTGACACCGAAAAGCTTATGCATTACGAACTATACGATCTCGTGTTATGCTCAAGTTTGGGTCTTGTCCATCACATCATTCTCCTAATGATGTGATCCCGTTATCACTGACATCTCATGTCCATGGTCAGGAAACCGTGACCATCTGTTGATCAACGAGCTGGTAACTAGAGGCCTACCAGGGACTCATTTTGGTCTATGTATTCACACATGTATCGCTGTTTCCGTACAATACAATTCAAGCATGAATAACAGACAATTATCATGAACAAGGAGATATAATAATAATGCTTTTATTATTGCCTCTAGGGCATATCTCCAACAGTTATATCCCCACTCTTGTTTCCACAATGGTGATTAAGGATTTTCCCATGAACACGACATAAATATCTTGGGTTGTTCGTTACTCCCTATTGCAACAATCAGGGACGGTGAGAGATATGGACCATCACTGACGACCTCCACATCCCACCATCACTCCAATAGTAATTCTCGCAGGTCCAAAAAGAGCTAATGTTGAGTGAGGCCTCTTCAGAACAACATGAGGAAATTAACGCAACACATATAAAGAACATGATTAGATCGCTCATAAACATTAACTGCTAATCATGCAAGGGTTCATCCAAATACTCAAGAACTAGTGCAACTACTCAAATATGTTAAGGGTAAACATAGAGGAGAGGGCTGATACAAGACGACGCTTGGTTGGTGAAGGAGAAGGCACGTCGCGCCGATGGAGAGAAGACACCAACTAGGGTTGTAATCCTTCCTTCGGTGAGCTCCGGCTATATGGAGTAGCGAACACGTGCCTGCAATCGTTGGGGACTGATGCTGAGGGGTCGGCAATGTTGTACCACAAGAGGCGGCCATCGGTGGTGGCAATGGTGTTGCCGAGGGGGGAGGCGATGATGTGTTGCAAGAACTGCAAAAAACAAGACATTTTGCTAGGACCAACAACTACCAGATCTGCAACCGGCAAACAATTTTGCCGGGAAGGGCAATAATCGAAGCTGCACTCCGCATGCCATGGTGATGGGAATGTCCATCCCTTTTGTTGGGACCGATGACTACCAGAGCTACAACCAGTGAACCATTTTATTGGGAACGGCGGCTACCAAAGCTTCAAATGGAAAGCCAAGGTGATGGGAACGGCGAACCACTTTGTTGGCAATACAAGACTACCGGCATCTGGAGGGACACCTTCTAACTGACTTAGATCATGTAACCCTAGACTCTGATATCTATATAAACCGAGGCCGGACTAGTTGAATAGAGACATCAACGTCACATAGAGCTTTGCTCAATCCCTCGATCTTGTACACCACTATGCAATCAATGTACACAAGCAGAAGTAGGGTAATACCTCGTCTACTGAGGGCCCGAAATTGGGTAAACTCTGCCCCTATTGCCATATGATCTACTCGTCTGAGAAAGGGAGCACAGGAATGGTGGAGCAGGGAGAAGGGGCGGCCCGCAACGGCTTTGGTGTGGAGGAGCGGGAGAAGAAGATAGGAGGTTGGCGGCACTTGTTGCGTGACATCAGCATGGTGCGGCATGCCTCGGGTATTTTGCAATAAAAAATGTTCACAAATTTTAGAAATAAAAAAATTTGCAATAAAAAATTGTTCATAAATTTTGCACTAAAAAGTTGTTCATAAATAAAATATAAAATTGTTCATAAATTTTGCAATAAAATTTTTGTTCATAAACAATAATTGCTTATGAGATTTTAAGAAATAAAAAAATAAAATTGTTCATTAATTTTAGAATTGTTCTTAATTGTTTAAAAAATCAATATGAAAAATTATATGTAAATTTTAAAATATGTTTATGAATTTTAAAATGTTCAGATCCTATTTTTTTGCGGTTTTGAAAAATGCTTGTGAATTTGAAAATGGCTCCCAAATTCCGAGCACCCTATATGCGGGTACGTTGGCCCTTTGTCGGTTGATGGCTTTGGGGTTGCTGGTGGGCCCACCTATATGTAGGTATTTTGCAAATCAGATTATTTGGTCCCGTGCCAAGCTGTTGTGACGGTTATATGGTTCCCTTTTAGGGGAGACTGGTATAGAGTCTGCCCATTAGGTGGATCATAGGACCAACCTCACAATTTTATCTTTAGAGAATCCAAAAAGTTCTGAATTTTTTTGACAACATACCTGCGGGGTATGTCTACAGCTCCAAAAAATCACCTCAAAACTCAATCTACATCTACAGTTCGAGAATCGAAAATACAAATTCGAGAATGAATAGTGGCGGGTTTGGGTGAATAGTATTTGACAGTTGTATGGTTCTCTTTCTGGTTCTTTAAGTGTAATTCGAATTATGAGCTGAAAGTTTTTGAGATTGTACATCAACATGGATCTGTGGCTGCAAATATTTTTAAATTTTTTAAACGTGTTTTGTGTCATCGAAAAGACTGATCTCACCTAAAGATATATAGTCTCCTCAATTCTTCTCAGCGCGGGTGTGTGTGTTGTTTGCTTGCTTGTGGTCGATTAGTTTCGTGGGCTACAAAGGGGCTCACCACTCACCATTGGTTGCCACCAAGACTAAAATGTGTAATAATACCATAGCCATGCCTCACGTGACATGGATCTAACGGCTACAATGGTGAATGAGACCATAGCTAAGTTTTAGCAAAACCGTTTTAAGTTTTTTATTGGAACCATGAAAATTAAGTGGCTCGGCTGATGAGCAAGCTGGACGTGGGATGCAAGGAGCATGCACCGATGAACACACACACAC
Organism: Secale cereale; assembly: GCA_902687465.1. Taxonomy (NCBI): domain Eukaryota; kingdom Viridiplantae; phylum Streptophyta; class Magnoliopsida; order Poales; family Poaceae; genus Secale; species Secale cereale. Next base: position 726,557,764 of record LR738709.1, on the reverse strand, counting down.
ATAAATGCACCTACTCCATGCATAATTGTACTGCGTACTAGGATGAAATAGTGTAGTGTACTGTGTGGCAGCAGGCGGCGCCGCGTGGTTGCACGAGACAAATGATGGAAGGGAACAAAGCTTTGCCTCCGAGCATCGGAGGCCAGATGTACGCACATGCCATGCATGCATGCATTTTGTAATGATCCCAGCCGGCCGGCCGGCGGTCGCCCCTGCTCCGTGTTGTTTGTTGCTGTGCAGGTGGTCAGGTGTCCGTGCACGCATGCACTCCAGCATCCATGCATATCGACATATCGTAGCTAGGTGAGCATAATTTCAGGGCTGTCGTGACAAGCGAGTGAGAGCAAAGGAGTGCATATGCAACAATGCAAATGGCCGGCTATGGGCCAAGGTGTCTCCATCACATCACATCACATCGATCCATCATCACCTATCAATCCTCCTCGCTCGGGTGCGAAATGTAATGCCCTTTTCTTGTACGTACTATAGTATACGTGATACATGTGGTCGTGGGATTTGTTTCTAGGTTAATTCGCAACGTCCAATGACGAACATCCAAATATCCAATGACGATTGACGAACCAACGATCCATGGATGGGATGGAGGCACTGGAGCACTGTAGCTAGCAGCAGGGGTCGCACGAGACAAATCAGTTGACAGCCAATCTTACATATACTAGTACATGCAGGAGACAGTCCCTCACTCACTGAGCCACTCTCACCCTGTACATGTTGCGCAGGTGATTGCATGCATTTGTTTCCTATGGATGTATGGACCAGCCATGCATGTGCCTGCCCTGCCGACACAGGCGAGCTTAAGTTGCATGGCTGTCGCCCGCCGCGCCGGTAGAGGCCAACAGCCGAGGACCGACCCGGCACGTAGGCAGGCAGGCATGCATGCATGCTCATCGTAGTACTAGTACGGTACAGGTGCATGCATGCATTCATACATATATGGCCGGAGACGGAGCTGGTCCTGCTACAGGCCGACCGGCGAGGTGACGTCCCGTCTCCATCACACCTCCTGCGACATTCATTCATTCATTCATTCATCGGCCTTGGCATAATTCACTGTCCGATCCTCCTCCGGCAGCAGCCTCTTCCTCCTCGTCGTGGACGACGCGGACACGAGCAGCAGCAGAAGGATGCATGGGCATGGGCATGGCGGCTCCTGGTCCTGGGAGGTGGTGCAGGGATGGCGTGGGCGGCAGCTTGGCCTGCTGGAGCATGTGGACGACCTCGCGCATGGTGGGGCGCTCCACGCTCTGCTCCTGCACGCACAGCATCCCCACGAAGAGCGCCTGCGCCGCCTCCCACGCCGGCACGTCGCCGCCCAGCCGCGGGTCCAGCACCGCCTCCACGCCGCCGCCTTGGTCCACCCGGGCGCGCACCCACTGCACCAGGTCCAGGCTGCCGTCCTCGCCCAGGTGCGGGCCCACCGGCCGGTGCCCCGTGATGAGCTCCAGCATCACCACGCCGAAGCTGTACACGTCGCTCTTCTCGTCCACCTTGAGGGTGTACGCGTACTCTGCAAACCGCCATACAGTGTCAGGGTACATAGAGAGTAGAGTGGTATATTCGTACTATGAACAAAGAGAGACGACGGAGGAAGGACAAAAACAAGATGATGGAGAGCAGGACACGTAGGTAGTACTATACTAGGTAGGTAGCTGGAGAGGTACGTGAAGGAGTGGTCGTTATCCATGGATACATGTGCATTCTCTCTCTCTCTCGATCTGGATCTCCTTAGGATTCGTTCGGTCGTGGAAAGCAATTGAAGAAACAAAAGCTTGGTCGTCGATTTGATGTAAAGGAAAGCAAGCAAGGTCATGCCACGTACTTTACAACTACTACTGTTACTAGGTTCGATCAGTCTTTGTACTACTCCCACAAAGCAAAGCAAAAGTGGCACGTAGTCCTAGCTAAAGTCTAACTAAAGTATACGCATGTCGGTAAAAGACAAAAAAAAGCAGCATGCATGCCCGCTGGTAATTTCCTGCTAGTGGCTAGTAGCTAGATATATATAGAGAGAGAGATATGCATGGATGCATGATGCTTGTCTTGACCCTTGTTGCGTTTGGCCGAGCTTAGCATTACACTCACCGCATGTAATAAGTAAAGTAATGCACGTGAGTGTTGTTCTCATGATTAGTGTGGTCAAAGAGGAATCCATCGCTCGCTAATCCCTCCCTTCTATACTAGGTATGCATGCATGCAACAGTGAGCTAATGAGTCTAGAGTATTCTGTTCTGTTGGCAAAGCATGTGTGTGGGACATTGTGATTCCTGCAGGACATGGAGATAGCGCTTCGTTTGAGGCAGCACCGCCTACGTCTAGGTCTAGTCATCATCGGATCTTTCTTTCCTTGTCTCTTTCCTTGTTTCATCACTCGCTCTCCAACATCCATCACCATGGTCCATCCATCTATCCATGGTCCATGGTAATACATGCAGAGGGAGGGAGAGCCAAGGTGCATCAAAAGAATTTCGACCAACTCAACAGAGCAGACACAGTGAAAGAAAAAGAATGATTGACTCGGACTCAGCAGCATCTATCTAGTAGGAGTAGGAGTATGTCTATCTGATCTGACCGTCACGTCACCAGGTTGTGTTGCATGCATGCCATGCCCAACGGATCGACTCTACCAGACCAACATTGGACGCACCACCCATGGACGACACGACCCGTACCCTACGTACAAACCAATGCATGCAGACAGTAGAACGTACCTGGCGCGATGTAGCCGTAGGATCCGGCGATGGCGGACATGCACTCGGACGCCGCGCCGTTGTGCCGGAGGTACTTGGCCAGCCCGAAGTCGGCCACGTGGGCCTCCATGCCTTCATCGAGCAGGATGTTGTTGCACTTGACGTCCCGGTGCAGGATCGGCGGCGAGCAGTCGTGGTGCAGGTAGCACAGCCCCATCGCCGCCTCCGTCGCCACCCGCAGCCGCGTCGCCCACGCCATCACGCTCCCGTCGCCATGACCGCCGTGCAGCACGTCCCCCAGGCTTCCCTTCGCCATGTACTCGTACACCAGCAGGTTGCTCTTCCCGTCGCCCGACGAGCAGAAGGCCAGCAGCCGCACGATGTGCCGGTGCCGGATCCGCCCCAGCGTCCGCACCTCCGCCGAGAACCCGCCGTCGTCCCCTCCCCCGCCGCCCCCCGCCGCCGCGATGCGCTTCACCGCCACCGCCTCCCCGCCGGGCATCGTGCCGCGGTACACCGTGCCGGCCCCGCCCCGCCCCACCACCTGGTTCTCCTTCACGCACTGCACCACGTCCGCCCACCCGAACGACACCTTCTGCTGGAACGCCGTCATCCGCCACCCGCCGCCGCCCCGCTGCCGCCGCCTGCGCCGCATCGCCGACCGCGTCGTCGCCACCGCAGCCGCCGCGAACGCCACCGAGCACGCCAGCAGCCCCAGCGCCGCCGCCAGCTTCAGCCGCCCCACCGACGACGACGTCGACGCGGGCTGCTTGCCGCCGCCGCCGTCCGGCCAGAGCCGCGGCCCGGACATGGACGTCAGGTTGCACGGGTTGGACGACGCCATCGTCATCCCGCACAGCCGCGGGTTGCCGGCGAACGACGTCGCGTTGAAGTAGGCGAACTGCCCGCTCTGCGGCACCACGCCGGACAGCTCGTTGTGGGAGAAGTCAGCGGCGGTCAGGCTCTTCATCCCACCCATCTCCGCCGGGACACCGCCGTCCAGCTTGTTCCACGACACGTTCAGGTAGTTGAGCACCTTGATCTCTGCCAGCCGCGCCCCCGGGATCGGGCCGGTCAGCTGGTTCACGCTCAGGTCAAGGAACGTCAGCGACGTGCACTCGCCGATCTCGCCGGGGACCTCGCCGGTCAGGTTGTTGCCGCTCAGGTCCAGCTTCAGCAGCCGCTTCAGCTGACCGACCTCACGCGGGATGCCGCCGGCGAGCTGGTTGCCGCTCAGGAGAAGCGTCTGCAGCGACGAGAAGCTGCCGATGGACGCCGGCAGTGATCCGTTGAACCTGTTGCCCGACAGGTTCAGCAGCGACAGCATGTTTCTTTCCTTCGCCGGGATGCTGTCGTCCTCTGGAAGATGGCCGGTAAGGTAGTTGCTCTGCAGCTCGACGGTGGTGAGCGCCGGCAGGTAAAGAAAGCCGCGAGGGAGCTCGCCGGTGAGGTAGTTGTTGCTGATGCGCACCCGCGTGAGCGTCGAGCACGCGCCGAGCCCCTCCGGCACCGGGCCGAAGAGGAAGTTGTTGAGGAGGATGAGGATCTGGAGCTGCCCGCGCGCGCACAGCCACTGCGGCACCTCGCCGGTGAGCCGGTTCGTCGACAGGTCCACCTCCTGGAGCGGCGCCGCGCGGCCGAGCGCCGCCGGGATGGAGCCCGTGAAGTTGTTCTGCCACAGCTTGAGCACCTGGAGGTGCTCAAGGTCGCCGAGGAAGTCTGGGACGCCGCCGCGGAAGCGGTTGATGAACATGTTGATGAGCCTGAGCTCCCGGAGCGCGGCGAGCTGCGGCGGGACCTCGCCCGTGAGCGCGTTGTTGGAGACGTCGAGGAAGCGGAGGGCGGTGAGGTTGCCGAGCTCCGGCGGGATGGTGCCGTTGAGCTGGTTGGTCTGGAGGTAGAGCGTGTCGAGCCTGGTGAGCGCGCCCAGCTCCGGCGGAATGCCGCCCTGCAGGCCGCAGCTGGCGAGATCAAGGTGGACGAGGCTGGCGAGCCGTCCGAGCTCGACGGGAATGCCGCCGTCGAACTGGTTGAAGTAGCCGAGGAAGAGCTGGCGGAGCGCGGTGAGGTTGCCGAGCTCCGGAGGGATGGAGCCGGTGAGGCTGTTGCCGGCTACAGAGAGGAACTGGACGGCCTCCAGCAAGCCGAAGCTGGGCGGGATGGTGCCGGAGAAGAAGTTGCCGCCGAGGTCGAGGTGGACGAGCGTTTTGACCGGCAGCTTACCGGCGTCCGGGAGCGGGCCGGCGAGGTCGTTGTCGTAGAGGTCGAGCACCTGGAGCGCGGGCAAGGCGGAGAGGTCGAGGCGTTGCAGGGTGCCGTTGAACTGGTTGTTGGAGAGGTTGAGGTGGCGGAGGTCCGTTAGCGCGGCGAGGGCGGGGGGCAGGTCGCCGGCGAGCGCGTTGTTGGAGAGGGAGAGGAAGCGGAGGCCGGTGATGTTGGCGACGGCCGGGGAGAGCGCGCCGGAGAGGTTTTGCGCGGAGAGGTCGAGCGAGACGACGGTGCCGCCGCGGGCGTCGCAGGCGACGGCCGGCCAGGAGCGGCACAGCTCGGCGTGGTTGGCGAGCGTCCAGGAGGCGTGCAGCGCCGGCGGCGAGGAGGTGAAGGAGCCCTTGACGGCGACGAGGGCCGCGGCCTGCCGCTGCCTCCAGTGGGAGTCGGGGTCGGGGCTGGAGGGCGTGGCAACGGCGAGGTGATCTAGGCGGCAGAGCAAGACAAACACTAGTGCCAGCAGTGGGAGGACGGATGCCGCCATGCGATCCATGGATGGAATGATGGTAGCTCTGCTGCTCTGCTCTTGGGAGGTTGTGTGTGTGATGATGAAGACGAGTGGGTAGCTCCTCAAGCCTCCATGGATGGATGGATGGATGCTTTTGCTTTCCCTGTGGGTGTGGGTGTGGGAATGGCGATGGGGTTTGATCATAGGGTTTCATGCAGTGCAACGGTTGCTTTCTCTTCTTTTGGAGGCGAAAGCGAAAGCAACCGAAAGCCATCGAGTGCTCTGCTCTGGGAATGTTTCGGCTCAGTCTTCTTGCTCAGCGGCAGCAGCAGCACTGGATTTCGTGCTGCTAGAATTGGCTGTTAACTTCAAAATCAGCAACGATACTCTTTTTTTTGGGGTTAGTACTAGTACAAAAGATAGGAGTACTTTTTACGAGGGTTCACTAGTTACTTTTTTATTTATAAATGATGTTTATTTTTAAACATGGTTGAAAACATCTACTTTGGCGCCCGATTGATTACAATCGTCAACATAATCCTTTTGGGTGAAAATCCAGCGCCCCAAAAATTTGGCCCTGCTTTAAGGCGCAAAAGCTAACAGACGTGGGATATGTGATCCCTTGTTCCCACCAGATCTTACATCTTTTCTAGGGAATGCTTGTAACTTTTCTGAAAAATAGTTCATTTTCCCTCGAAAATCTTCATTTAGCGAATACTCTTCATATCATATATACCTCAACAGTGGCGGAGCTGTGCACGGACAAATCTGTTGCCCATGCCATGACGAAAACACTAGGTGCGAGGGTAAATTTGGACCAAGAGGTACAATTTCCAGGCTCCCCTCTAGCTTAGCCGATTCTGGCCCGCCCAACATACTGTCCGTAGCTCCACCATTGTAAGATTCACACATTTCTCTCCAACCGACAAGGCATGGTGAGGGAAGCCATCACCTTTCTATGCCCTCTTGTTGCACTAGACATGTTGTTCGACCAACCTGAGATTGCTTCATCGCCCAAGTGGATGTGTTCATACTCTCAAGATAGTGCCACTCCTTTAGTTAACATTTCACATAAGCGTAACATGTACCGACACAAGTAGAAGCCTACAATTTTTCCACGGAGGAGCCTGCACCTTCCAAATGAGTTTGTTCATGTTCATGCGAGTAATGCCTAAAAATTGTGCACTGTGTACCGATGCCACAAAATTTTTTATCATCGTGTGTGCTTCCAAGTGATGGTGTCCTCGGTTGCCCGCTCAAAATGGACATCTACAAGCTTGGCCCAAAGGTGGATGAATTGACACATTGATGGGCCTCGAACCCCTCGTTGGTTACCCCAAGTGGAAGGTGTAAGATGCAGTAAGTAGAAGTGTTTTCCCTTAGCAAAGATACCAAGGATCGAATCCCCAGAGACTCCTAGGTTCAACAAGTAGGTGTCAATTGCTACGGCGCCAGATTAGTAGCAATCAACGTGGACCTGCACACAGATACAAATAACTTTGCTCCCAACGAGTACAGAGAGGTTGTCAATCCCTCCGGCCTTGTAGTTCACAAAGGGTTAAAAGCAATATGATAGTAGTGATAGATAGTGTTTTGCAATAGTAAGTAAACAGCGAAAAAGTAAATAGCGGGTGTGATCAATGATGGTAATATGGACCGGAGTCTCATGATGTTCACTAGCGATGTCTCTCTCCCAAAAGACGATAAAACAGCTATGTGAGGTAAACAAATTACAGCTGGGCAATTGACAGGACCACGAACGCAAACCAATGCTGACTACATTGCAAGAAAGGTTGAGGTTCAAAGCATGGGCGGTACGCCAAAGTAAGTAGACCGAAATCCATCAATATCTACTACTAATCATCCACCTTGAGATATCTATCCAGAACATCTCGCTGGTATTAAGTTGCGAGTCCCACCCATAGTGTAAACTCAATGCAACATACAACTGCATTAAAAGAACTTTGCGTAAAGTAAACAATCCTTGCACCCGCGGGCACAAGCACCGTTGTTTTCCCCCTTGTGGCAACAGCACATCCCCTAGACTCATGTTTCTGTCACTCAAGCTAGTCATCGAGGGGCATGAACCCACAATC
>LR738709.1:726518839-726550112 GCA_902687465.1 Secale cereale | reverse complement strand
CCCCCCCCCAAGCTGCCCTTCGGACGCAGTGTTGTTTCCGGAACGCTGATTTTTTATATAATTTTTCTGGATTTTTCTCGAAACGTGAAAACCTGAAATACAAAAACAGCCGAAAACAGAAACTGGCACTGGGGTGCACTGGATTAGTAAGTTAGTCCAAATATGATCAAAAGTGTATGGAAGTGTATGAATATCATAGCAATATCACCCAAAAGTGGCATGGAGCAAGCAGAAATTATAGATACGTTTTGGACGTATCACACATGTGCTCCATCATGAAGGTGTTCATCATCTTGATATTTTAATCCATGTGTCCTGATGCATTGCCCTTCTCACCTCCAAATCTCTCTTTTGCGAGCAAATGGAGACCCGCTCCAAGTTCCATTTATCAAAGAAAAATAAAACCACCATACATATACTTAGCCAACACCAAAACAAGATAATTCTAAAGAAGAGAACTAAAAAGCTAGAGAAACATAAGCTCCATCATAGTTAAAGGTAGCCAAGCTACAACTAAAAGGCATGCATCATTAACAACAACACACCAGGGATCTATTACTCTAACTTGCCATGGCCAAGTGCTCTTGTAGATTACAAAGAATTATTTGCGCAAGTCTTCTTTTCAGATCTCACTAGACTCAATGTAGACAACCCCACCATTCTTAAAAGAGCATGTAGCATTTTGGCTCATATCTTGCAGCTCAATGTGCTAAAAAAAACCTTATCTAGAAGCAACACTACCTACAAACTTAGCCAATTAATGTGGCTTTTCCCCCACAGGGTAGTCTTCTACACAGTGAGCACCTGACTTACTAATGTAACACATCTTGTTTTTTTTGCACTGAGATTCGTGACGGTTAGGATCATCACCATTGAAGCAAACCACATGAACATATTCAATGAATTCTTCTCCACCCCCAAAATTATAAGATCAAACATTTTTTTTATCAGTGTAGCAGGTTTAGCAGATATGTTTTTCCTTTATCTTTCCTCGGTTTGGCACCCTGGTTTTGCCCTAGCCCCTCTGCTGACTTTGCATTGGATGTTGATGCTGGGAAGGAGCAATCCACGGATTGTTTGGGGGAAATGCTGAAGGTGGGGGGTATTCGATAAAAGGGCATGGATACCCCTCATTGTGAAATCTTTTTTTTAAAGATGGTAACACCCTCGTCCTCTGCATCGAGTGATGCACACAACCTTTTATTGATTATTTCAAAGTTCATCATCCAAACAGTATGAAATTAACAAAAATACTGCCGCACATGGTTATCCCAAGGCAAGTAAAAAAAGAAAAATGAAGGGAGATGAACCTTATGCATCACAAATTCCTACTAATAGGTTGTCAACATAATTGTTGAACAAAACTCGAGAGACCGTCTCTCATTACTACACCCAAATACCATGGACGCCATATCGTCCTCCTTGGGTAGTAACGACACAAATGGATCTAAATGATGGGAACCTGCAAACAAAATTGAAACTTTTATTGTGTTAAAAATACAGTCATTTCGAGTGTTCCAAATGTCCCAAAGTAAAGCCCAAATTCCCACACGGATCTCAGACTTCAGCTTGTGATGTACCCCGACTAACCAGTTTCTGAACATATTCGTACTACTCATTGGCGGAGGTAGATTAATAGCTATATGGATAGATCTCAATAATAGCTTGGCAAGTGGGTAGTCAAGGAATGGATGTTGAATTGACTCATCATTACCAGAAAACCAACACTTGGTGCATCCTAGCCAATTCCTTTTTTCAAATTTTCTTTTGTTAGGATGACCTTGTGATCTAAGTACCAAATGAAGATTTTGTTCTCCAACGAGACTTCCATTTTCCAAATATATTTGTGGTGGAAAGGTTGTCCATCATTGATGAGGTCTAAATACATGGAGGGTAGTCAACTTTCAACGAAATGTGTTTTATTCCGATGAAGATCAAGCGTCATCAACATTTTAACAAGATTGAACCAGTCGGTCCATTTGTCCCCGGTCAGTGGTATTCGGAAGGCAACATTCAACGGTACCTAGCTTATCACAGAGGCAACAAATACATCTATCCGCTACATAATATGATAGAGGCATGGGTATTGCAAGGAACCTAGTAGTTAGGCTATTGCCTACCACAAACGTCCTTTTATGGAAAAATTCTTTTTTGACACCCGTGATACCCTACCAAAAAGTGAATATATTGGTTTGGCCTTGACATCCGAGAGGGTTTTAGAATGTAGGCAGTTATTCCTAAGTAATTCTCGCCAAACATCCTCCTCGATAAGTATCTTGTATATACATTTGCTTAACAAACACTTATTTTTAATCTCATGGTCTTCCACACCAAAACCGCCTTGGTCTTTGGGGCGACAGATCGCATCCCTCCTCACGAGGCGACATTTACGTTTATGTTCACCAGACTGCCAGAAAAACCTGGATTTGTAGTAGTCCAATCTTTTTCATTGCCCCTTTAGGTATTTCGAAGAAAGAGACCATGGACATAGGTAAACTTGTGATAACGGAATTGATTAGGGTGGTCCTTGCCCCATAATACATAAGCTTGCGAATCCAACAACACAGTTTTTTTCTCTCAAAGAGATCCTCAATAGTCAATACCTTTCCATTCCTTTAAGAAGTTTATGAAAATGCATTGGAATACTAAAGTATCTAAAAGGGAAAGAGCCAGACTCACAACCAAAACATATTTTTGTATCGATTCTCTTTTTCTTTGTCCTTTCCAAAGAAGAAGAGTTCAATCTTGTGGAAGTAGATATTGAGACCAAATAACTGCTTCAAAAGAATAAGTTTCATGCTTTTTGCCTTTTCAATGTCATGTTCCATGAACAAAGTGGTGTCATCAGCATACTAAAGTACCGAAACCCCACCATCAACAAGATGCGGAATGCCACATGCAACATGACCCGCTTCCTTGTCTCGACTAACAAGAACCACCAGGAGATCTGCAACAATGTTAAAAAGGAAAGGCGATAGAGGGTCTCCTTGTTGCCATGTTTTAAAATAGTGACCAATGTCATTATTTACCTTAGCAAAGGTTTCCCTACCTTTTTACCAAGGAGTGACCTGATTTATCAGGGTACCGGTGAAACAAAAACTCTCAATGCACGTGAAATGTTCTCAACATTCATTTTTTTAAGAAAAGGGGGTATTCCCCGGCCTCTGCATCAAAATGATGCATGCGGCCATCTGATGACCCTCAACCGTAAGGGATCTGTTGCAGCGTTTTCGATAAGTAAGAGTGTCGAACCCAACGAGGAGCAGAAGGTATTGATAAGCGATTCTGAGCAAGAAATTACTGCAAGCACTGAAAGATAACTTTTAGGGGTTTTCTCGATATAGGCAACAGGAATGTAATGGCAAGTAATGTAAAAGGTATTGAAAGTAACAAATGGCCCAATCCTTTCTTAGCAAAGGAGAGGCCTAGCAACTGAACTTATAAAGACTAAAGCGTTCTTGAGGACACACGGGAGAGGTAGTCATGTGCTTTCGTCATATTCCGTATCCATACTATGTTATGTATTGATAAGTGTTGGTGGGTGGATCTATGCTAGTGCACTCTCTAGACCAAGATGAATGCACTCTTATGATTAAACACCTTGCAAGCATCCGCAAATACAAGATAGAATTTAAGGCAAAAGCCTAACCATAGCAATACGATCGAGGATCCATTATTCCCTTATGCAAAAGCGTGCGAACTGGGGTTCAGGTTTCTGTCACTCCGGCAACCCACCATAAGCATTCTTTATACACAATGCATTCCCCTAGGTCCTTAATAAGGCGAAGTGTTGGGTGTTCGACTCACACAACACCACTAGTAGAATGACAACGCAACTTAAGTATCAAACAACACATATTACTTCAACAGCATATGACTACTAACAACAAGACTTTCCCCATGTCCTCAAGAACTAAAGTAACTACTCACAAGACATAAAAGAGATCATGATCAGAGGGGATAAATATGTGATAAACAATCTGGACATAATAATATTTCTCCAACAAAACTCAATAGCATTCACCACAAAGCAGTAATCAACACCGATAGAGTAGAGAGGATAGGTAGTACAAGTTACAACACGAGTTGCGATGGAAAGATGAGATTTGGATGAAGATGGAGATGGTGCTGGTGTTGGGGATGATGTTGATGATGATCTCGATGATGCCCGTGATGATGGTGATGACGATGGCGACGATCTCCCCTTCCGGGAGGTGATCTCCCCGGCGGAATCTGCCCACCGGAGGTGCCCTTTTCTTCTCTGTAGGTTTCCGCCTCGAAGCGGCGGCGGAACTCCGAAAAAAGTCCCGTGCCTAGGGTTTTCGGGAGACGGAGAGCATATATGCAAAAGGGGGTGACCAGAAGTGGGCCAGGGGCTCCAGGCGCCCCCCGGGCGCGGCCAGGGGGGGGGGGCGCCCCCAGGGCGCCTGGGCACCCTGTGGCCCCCCTCTGACTCCCCTTTTGCGTGTCTTCGTTATTCTTCTGAAAAACACGTCCCGTCAATTTTCAGGTAATTTGGAGGTGTTCTTCTTCAGCAACTCAGCATCCACTTTTTCCTGCTGAATCCTGCGTCTGCTGTTCTGGCATCGGAAAGTTGCAAAAAAATAGTGATGCATTTTGGACGTATCACCATTTTATTAATAAGCAAGGTCAAGGTCTCCAAGTATGCGGAACGAAATTACAAAATGCTCAAACTGAGCTAGAACAAAATGCGAGGACACCACATTCGGATGCGTTAATGTAAACAGGACCTAAACTCCTATCCTATTACATGACCGCCATCCAAACCGGTTGAAGATAGCCCGAGCTACCATCTCCCAACGGATAGACCCAGTAACCAAACGCTCCCTGGCATCCATCGGAGTGAGTAGCGAACACATACGGATCAAAGCAGTGGCCCTGTGAATAACCTGCAAAAAATGAACATTTGTTGATCTGTTAAAAACCAAGTCATTCCTGCAATTCCATATAGCCCATAGTAACGCACAAACACCCACACGGATATGGCTCGCTAATTCTTTCGCGACTCCATTCAACCACGTTCCGAATAACGTGGTGATACTAGTAGGTGGAGTAATATTAAAAGCTATATGGACCGAACGCCATAAAACTTTAGCCATAGGACAATCGAGAAAGAGGTGTTTAATTGATTCATCCTTGTCGCAAAAAGTACATCGCAAAGACCCATTCCAGTTGCGTTTGGCTAGATTATCCTTAGTGAGAATTACTTGTTTATGAACAAACCACATAAACACTTTAATTCGTAAGGGAATTTTGACCTTCCAAATGTGAGCAGACCTAAGGATAGGCACCGAGTTGATTAAATCTAAATACATCGATTTCACCGAGAACGTCCCGTTCTTAGTCAGTTTCCAATGAATACGGTCTGCCTACTGAGACAACTGAACACCCATCAGTCTTCTCACCAAATGGAGCCAGGCTTCCCAACGGTGTCCAACCAGCGCCGTTCGGAATTGAATATTAAGAGGAGTTGACTGTAACACTGATGCAACGTAATCTTCTTTACGTTGAGCAATGTTGTAAAGAGAAGGATATTGAATGGCTAGGGGCGTCTCTCCCAACCATGTATCCTCCCAGAATCTTGTGGAAGCACCATTACCAACTAAGAACTTAGTTCTATTGAAAAAGGCCGACTTAACTTTCATCAGTCCTTTCCAAAAGGGTGAATCAGTTGGTCTAACTATCACCTGAGCTAGCGTCTTGGTTGTAAGGTATTTATTATGTAAAATCTGGGCCCATGTAGCATGAGTCTCAGAGGATAACTTAAACAGCCACTTGCTGAGTAAGCACCTATTTTTAACCTCCAAATTTTCAATTCCAAGACCTCCTTGATCCTTCGGTCTGCAAATAACATCCCATCTAGCCAGCCTATACTTGCGCTTCACCTCATCACTTTGCCAAAAGAAACGTGACCGATAGAAATCTAGTCTTTTCCTTACCCCTACTGGGATCATGAGAAAGGACAGAAGAAACATGGGCATACTCGTAAGCACCGAATTAATTAGAATCAATCGGCCCCCGTATGACAAAAGCTTGCCCTTCCAGCAGCTAAGTTTCTTCTCGAAACGGTCTTCTAGACTCTTCCACTCTTTAGTAGAGAGTTTCCGATGATGGATCGGAATGCCAAGGTATGTGAACGGTAACGACCCTACCCCGCATCCAAATAGCTGCATGTAAGCTTCTTGTTCATCTTTGGCTCTTCCAAAGCAAAACAATTCACTCTTATGGAAGTTAATCTTTAACCCCGAGAGTTGCTCAAAAAGACAAAGCACAAGCTTCATATTTCTCGCCTTAGCCAAATCATGCTCCATGAAAAGAATCGTGTCATCCGCATACTGAAGAATAGATAGTCCTCCATCCACTAGATGGGGAACGAGACCACCTACCTGATCATTCTCCTTCGCTCTACCAATAAGGATTGTTAACATGTCTGCTACAATGTAGAACAAGATAGGAGACATCGGGTCACCCTGTCTTAAACCCTTGTGAGTCTGGAAGTAATGACCAATATCGTCATTGACTTTTATTCCGACACAGCCTTTTTGAGTGAAGGAGTCCACCTGTTTTCTCCAGGATGGATCGAATCCTTTCATTCTTAAAGCTTGCTGAAGGAACGGCCATTTGACCTTATCGTATGCTTTTTCAAAGTCCACCTTAAAAACTACCCCATCAAGTTTTTTCGTATGGATTTCATGGAGCGTTTCATGAAGGACAACAACCCCTTCAAGGATGTTTCTATCCGGCATGAAAGCAGACTGGGAAGGCTGCACAACGCTATGTGCAATCTGCGTCAATCTATTCGTTCCCACCTTAGTGAACACCTTAAAACTGACATTAAGAAGGCAGATTGGTCGAAATTGTTCTATTCGATTCGCCTCTGCTTTCTTAGGAAGTAAAGTTATTGTACCAAAATTAAGGTGAAATAGTTTCAGATGTCCATCGAACAGATCCTGGAACATCGCAAGTAAATCAGCGTTAATGATATGCCAGCACCTTTTATAAAACTCTGCCGGAAAACCATCCGGGCCAGGCGCCTTATTATTCTTCATCTGCGAGATCGCATCCAACACCTCTTTCTCCGAGAACGGGGCAGATAAGATCGCGTTCTCATCTGACGCTAATTGAGGGACATCCTGAATTCGGGTCTCGTCCAGAGACACGAAACTATCATCCGGGGCCCCAAACAGCCGCTTATAATAGTCAGTGATGTAAAGTTTGAGATTCTCCTGCCCTACAATCGTTCCCTCATCTTGCTCGAGCTGAAAGATTCTTTTCTTTCGATGCTTACCATTTGCTATCAAGTGAAAGAATTGTGTGTTATCATCCCCTTGGATAACTTCACGCACCTTGGCTCGAAGTGCCCATTTCAATTCTTCCTCACGCAGCAATTCTTTCAGCCTAGATTCAGCCATTACCTTAGCCTCCAGTTCACTGGGCGTAAGGACAGATGACTCAGTCTTAACATCAAGAATCTGAATAAGGTTGATAAGCCTCTCCTTCTCAACCTTATACACACCACTAAGATGCTTAGCCCAACCACGTAAGAACTGCCTTAAATGCCTAATCTTATTCTGCCATCTGTCAATGGCCGATCTACCGCCTGCTTCCTTTGCCCATTCCCTGGCAACCAGGTCCAAGAAACCTTCTCTCTCAAACCACGCTAGCTCGAAGGAGAAAGTATTTTTATTCCCCGTGTATGTTGCCTCTCCAGAATCTACCAAAAGTGGAGTATGGTCCGAAATAGCCCTCGACAAAGCCTGAACGGTGACCAGGGGAAACTTCTGTTCCCACTCCACACTAGAGAGAACACGATCTAGCTTCTCATAGGTTGGGTTTGGTAGTGAATTGGCCCAGGTGAATTGTCTGCCAGAAAGCTCTATCTCTCGGAGATCCAAGCTTTCAATAATAGCATTAAACATAAACGACCATCTGCCGTCAAAGTTATCGTTGTTCTTCTCCTCCCGTCTTCTAATTATATTGAAATCACCTCCCACCAGAATTGGGAGCTGTCCATCTCCACAAATCCGAACGAGGTCCGCCAAAAAGTCTGGTTTGAGCTCAGGTTGCGCAGCTCCGTAAACTACCACCAGTGCCCACTGGAATCCATCGACCCTGGATCTCACCCTGAACTTTACGGCGAACTCCCCCAAGACCACGTTACGGACTTCTAAAGACTCTCTTCTTACCCCTAGTAAAATCCCACCGGACCTTCCTCTCGGGGGTAAGCAGTGCCAGTCAAAGGCAACACCTCCAGATAAAGTACCCAGAAACTGGGAGGTGAAGTTATCTCTACCAGTTTCGGAGAGGGCTATGAAATCAAGCTTGTGTTCAATCGACGCATCCGCCAAGAATCTACGTTTAGCCAAGTCTTTCAGACCTCTGCTATTCCAGAAAATTCCTCTCATTTTTCATCATGGAATTTCTTGGCAGCCCGAATCCGAACACTCCTCCGTACAGCCGACACTGGATAAATTTTGCGGTTCCATTTACGCTTGTGTTCAGTATGCTCCCCGGCCCGGTCCGTACAACTAGGTTCGGGTGCTTGAGCATTCGCAGTATCATCCTGGATGAACTCCTCCATGACTTCTCCATTACCCTCATCCTCCGACTGAGCGAGAGCTGGATCAAGGTCCGCACAAAGACTATCCAGAACCCTCACCCCTAAAGCATCAATTTCTGAGTTATTTAAAGGCTTAACGGCTGCTAAGTTGGTAATAACTTCGATCGCCCGTTCTGCCTCACGATCAAACAAGTCGTTAACAGATTGAGCAACCTCTTTCCCGTTCCCGCCCAACGAAACCCCTAATTGATTTGCATTATTTATAACATCATCTGCAGAAAAATGCAAAATCGAATTGGAAATACAGACTGACATACCTGTCGAGTCCTCAATGTCCCGCAACTTGGCCTGCCGCATGGCACGGCCCATCTGCAGATCATCCACATCCGGCTGGTCCTGCAGGCGACTGCTGAGGCGTCTGCCGTCAGTCACGGGATCAGCTATCCCTCCGAAAGCGACGATATCGGCGGTGGAGGGTCCACTCGGGGTAGGGCCTCCAGCCGTAGACCCAAGTACACCCCCACCCACCGGACCACGAGTACCTGAGCCGCCTGCCACAGGTGCCCCGGTAGCAGACCCTGGCGCCAGCAGAGAGTACGCCTCTCGAGACGCAAGATCTCCAGACACAGCCGCACTCGGGCTGATCGCAACACCTCCAGAGAACACGTCGTGAGCTGGCGACAGAACAGCCGGTAACGGGCATCCAGACCCTGAAGAAGCTCCCCGCTCAGCACATACCTCCAGGGCGCCCTCGCGAAGCTAAACGGCAGGAGGTGGCGTGACACTAGGGGACTCCCCCCTCACACCCTCCTCCCCAGGGAGAGCAACATCCAGAAGCAGCGGTGTCAACGGTGGAAGTTCCAGCTCCACCGGATCGTCCAACTCGGCCCTGTGGCCCCACAACCGACTGGGGGCCGAAGCCGCCCCAAAGGACCCAAACCGGAGTGAAGACAGAGAAGTGGCAGGAGGTGCTTCCCCTTTCCCTCCAGAGCCTCCGGAGGACTGCTGAGGCTGACCCAGCGTCGGTGTATGTCCAGACATGGCCTGCGCCTCCGCGGCCGACTCACTCAAACCACGTGCATCATCCCCATCAGTCATATCAGTGTCCACATTCCCATCGGCGGACTGAGCAAGAACTGAACTCTCAAGCTCAATCTCAATCTCCAGTTCATACATCAGACCAGCATAGAACCATCTCACAAAAAAAGGAACCAACTCGATATCCAGGACACTCACCAGCAAGCGAGCAATGCCATTAGCTCGCGAGAAAGGCATATCCACCTTCTCAGTTTTACCAATAAGCGAGCCAAGACTCCAAGTAGTCCGAGCGCTCTGAAGGGCCTTCGGGGGCACCCCTAGAAAACGAACCCAAATCTGCGGGAGGGCCTTCCCCTGAGGCTCCGGTTTCTTCCACGGAGCAAACTCGATGATACAGTTAGTGCTCGCCACCCGACACAAACCATATTTAAGAGCATGATTCAGATCGTCCAGGGATGGGAAATCAACCTTATATGATTGCCCCTCAAGCTTGACCAACTTCCACTGAAAGTTACCTGGCATCAACTCACTGAGCCTATGCACAATCTGGGCCTCAGACAGTGTCCCGTGCTTGACTTTGACCACCCCTGTAAGCGAAGCCTCCGTCACAGCTGCCTCAGACTCATCAGAAGGAGACTCGAAGAACATAAGATCCGCAGAACAGACTCCGTACACAGCAACCGCCGGCATGGGCCCCTGGAGTTCAGGGCACTCCCCTGAATCATGCATGGGCTTCTGACACGTGTCGCACATCACCGTAGTGCACTCAGCCGCGAAGTGACCTGCCACCCCGCACCGGCGACAGATCATCTTCTCCTTCTTGCGGAGCCATTTAGACAAACGATCAACGGTTGGCTTGTCGACAACCTTATCAGACTGTCCAGCACTCGGATCCGGAACTTCGACTGAAGCAAGAGCCCGAACCACCTCCACCGCCGCAGTATTAAGCACCGGAGGAACCACCTCCACCGCAGCAGTATTAAGCACTGAAGGCACGTCAGGAACAGTCACGGCTTGCCTCGGCGGAGGAGGAGGATGACGCCTGCCCCCTCCTCTACCTCCGCGGAATCTCCCCCGGAAGCGTTGATTTGGACCCGAAGCACCCTCAACAAAGCCGCCTGGTGGTCCGTAGAAACCACCTTGTTGCCCATTGCCACGACCAACACCACCATCGCCTTGCCACGCATAGCCCCGGCCACCGCCGGTAGAAGACGAGCCCCGATGCTGCCCCTCGCCGTATGCGTCATAGCCATCATCGCCCCATCTTCTTCTGGGGGGGTTACGGTTACCGCCGCCATCCTCCTGGCCCAAGCGTCCCCGGCCCGCCTCGACCGCGACAGAGGCAGCCGCCGCGCCGCGGCAAAGGGGCCGCTGGCCACCGCCTCGCCCGACCCCCGTGCCTCCTCCCTGATGGGGAGCCGTCGGCTGGGCCGGCGCGCCCCGAGCCACGGCCGCTGGTGCGGCTACAGGAGCACTTGGCCTCCCTGGCGGGGGTCCAGCAGAGCCACGGCCTGCCATCGCAAGCGGGCGACGAGAGAAGCAGCGAGGGAACCCAGGACAGGCACGTAGAGGACGAACCCTAACAGGCGTCGGCGGACTCAGAAAAGGAACCGAACGCTCGACGAGAACGCCGTCGATACCTCCCAGAAACGTAGCATCGCGCTCGTTTACTATACGGGCCGGAACTCCGACTCCGTACCGGTCTCTACCAGGCCCACAGAACTGTTCTCCAGTGCATGTGGGCTGCAACCTCAAGCAACCCATCCTGTCCGGCCCAACTGAGCCCAGGATGGAATTCAAACCAGCGACCCTCGTCGCTCGGATCTCGGGAGCCCGGCTGGCCTCCGGCGCCGCCGGCACCGCCGACCGCAGTCCGACCTTCTTTCTCCTCTCTACTCTCCTCCAAGATTCCAACGGCATGAGATCGAACAGAGTTAAGTTCGGTAGACTCACCTTCGGAAGAGGGCCGCGCCATGGCCGGATCGCCGCCGCCGATGTTCGTCGGTGCACGACGCGCCGGATGATCTCCACGTCCTCCTCCTTAGAAAGCCCGACCCTCGCCGGATCTTCGCACGGCACCACTGCCTCCGCCAGTACGGCCACTTCCTCCTCGTCGTACCCAGCCTCAAGCGCCTCGCAGATGAGATCGGAAGCCGTCGGCGACGATGGTTCCGGCGGCCCGGCGCCATCCTCCTCGTCGTCGGCACAAGCAAGCGCCCAGAAGCGGCCTCCGGCTTGCCGTACCCCAGGGGTGCCGGCCGCCCGCGACGCCATGGGCCGCCCCGAGTCGCCAACGCCTGGAGAAGATGAGTTCCTAAAAACGATGCATGCCATCAAAACTACAGTGTGATTCTACAGAAAGTAAATAGTAAAATAACTTGCACTGAGATCCAAATAGTAAAGCTTGTTATTTTACATACAGTATGAAGCTATAGTTTTGTCAGTTTTGGCAAGTTGAGCGACAAGTCGACCAACGAAAACAGCCAGCGCCACGCTTTGCTTCGTGCCCGACAAGTCACCAGCTAATACTACAGCTGCGGGCCAGCGGTACACAATTCAAAGCTACATACAGCCGGAGCCTAGAAATCAATAAAGAATTATTTATAGACATGTAAAAAACTTTTATATGTACCCATCGAAAGAAATTTGCAATTGTGTAAAATACATTGTGTGCGGGAGTGCAAGTGGGGCACTTGGGTCGCCGAGATTTATGACTACGATACTGGCAAGACCTACTGGTTGGGTTGTTCCTCTTGACGGAGGAGGCGGCGCCTGCATTCGACAACAAGTCGGTGCACCTGTACGGCACCGCCGGCCGCCGTAACTTCCCCGATGGCTTCCTACCGCCATTGTAGCCGGTGGACCCCGACAATCTTTGTTCAGTTACCTGTAGCCGGTGAGGACGACAGATGTCATCCACCTCTCGAGCGACGAATGAGGGGACGGTGACAACAACGACAGAGGCCCCGACCTAATGATCAGAGGTTTGAGCAAAAGGGATTGGAAGAGACTCGCAAAAGAGTCGGATAACGACTAGGTTTTGG
The DNA here is from genome assembly GCA_902687465.1 of Secale cereale. Lineage (NCBI taxonomy): Eukaryota > Viridiplantae > Streptophyta > Magnoliopsida > Poales > Poaceae > Secale > Secale cereale. The sequence goes on along the minus strand of LR738709.1, from coordinate 726,537,449 downwards.
ATTTTGTTTTAGCATTTTTTAAGTTAAATATTTCGAGTTTACACCGAATTTTGTTTTATTTAAGTGAACCTTTCGAATATAAAGTATTTTGAATTTACGACGAATTTTGTCTTTGCTCAGTTAGAAATACCATTCTATTTGAGCAGCAAATGTGCTCCTCTAAGCATACTTGGCCATTTACTCTAAATTCTAGGGGATGGGCTAGAGTTGCTTTTAGGTGCGGTTAGCTGCTTGTTCATCTAAAGATTTTTAGAGGATTGATTAGAGATGCTCTAAGGGCATCTCTAGCTGATGCCCTAATTTTAGAGGAGTAAATGATTGAGTAAACCATAGTGAAGTATTTTTAGTCCTCTAAGTTCGGTCATTTCTAGCCCATACCCTATACTTAGCGGAGTATTTTTTTTCTTGCCAAAATATCCCAATTCTAGTTACATTGCAACTACATATTAGTACACATATAAAAATCAAAGATAATAATTAAGGTTCACACAATTCGTGAATATTATAAATTCATAGTTTACAAACCAAATTATTCAAATTCATACACATCACAAGGTTCAAATTAAGTAAATAGAGTGATAAAAGCACAACTACGACGGATATGCCCCGATGCTCAACAAGATCATGTTGGAGTTGGTTATGAACTTCTCGGTTCTCGATCCTGTGATGCGCTTGGAGGAATCTCTGGATCCTATTTGCATCGTGCTCCGGCTCAACGGGATTCCCATTGGTGATGTACCGAAAGTTCTCGGGCATGTCTCTCTAATCTTTAATGATCATGTTACACAAGATGGTGCAACAAGTCATGATTTGCCATAGATCCTTACAGTTCCAATACTCGGCAAGGCCACGAACGACCGCAAAAGCCCTCTAAAGCATACGAAAAGTTCTCTCCACATCCTTCATAGTCTTTCCTCGCCTACGCATAGCTTTGGCTTTATATGACTTTGCTAACTGCTGACGTGTTTTCACATGTGTGTGAGTTGGTGTTGGTTGTGTGCATCTTAGCTATGCAAAGGACGGATGTTGCTCATTTTTTGAGTAAATAAAATCTACCCTTTGTTAAAAAATAGCTTTCCTAGTTGACTCTTGACGTCTTGCAAAGTGAGATCTTTTGTTACCTTTTGGACGCATAATTATTTTGACAAATGTGGCCCATGAAGGATACTTCCTCCGTTCCTAAATATTTGTCTTTCTAGAGATTTCAACAAATGACTACATACGAAGCAAAATGAGTGAATCTACACTCTAAAATATGTCTACATACATCCGTATGTTGTAGCCATTTGAAATGGCTAGAAAGACAAATATTTTGGAACGGAGGGAGTAGATGTCATTCGCAAGGTAGTAACCCATCGTGTACTCATAACCATTGACAATATAGTTGCAAGGAGGAGCATCTCCAGCAACAAGCCTAGCAAACAATGGAGATATCGACATCACATTCATGTAATTGTGAGAGCCGGGCAATTCAAAGAATGAATGCCAGATTCCATAGATCCTCCGATGCAACAACCTCAAGAATGATCATTGGATCGTTGCAGTGCCCTTTGTACCGACCTTTCTAGGATGAATGACAATTCTTCCAGGTCCAGTGCATGTAGTCAACTGATCCTAGCATCCCCGGCCATCCTCTTTCTTCATTAGCTGCCATAAGCCTCGTTGTCTTCCTTGTTGGGTGCCCTCGAGTACTCCGACCCAAAGATATCAATCGTGGCTTTTGTGAACCTTCAAACGGACTTCAAGATTGTACATTTTCCAATGTGAACATAGCCGTCAATTGCATCGCCCTAACAGCCATATGCCAGAACTCAAAGAGCTGCAATACACTTCATCAAAGGGCTATCTCTCCGCATGCATTCCTTCTAAACTTGAACCAATCATCATGCTTCTTCACAGATTTTGCAATGGTGAGAAAGAGACTTGTGTGCATTCGAAAGCGGCGGCAAAAATACTTCTCCGAATAGGCCAGATTAGGATCAAAATAATATCTCATAATCTTAGCATGGCCCTCCGCTTTATCAGGGTTGAGTTGTATGCGGCGTCGAAACTACGATCCTCTCCTCGGCCGCTGAATATCATCTTTGAAAATCACACGAACGCTAATTTTGATGTCATCATCATATTCTTCCTCTTTGGGTGACGATGAGTCCTCAGATATCATCTCTCTCGGTCTCTTCGTCTTCAAGAAACAACTTGGTTGAATTCAATTGGCCCCAAAAAATAAAAATAAAAACATAACAAAAAAAGAAAAACTCACCTAAGCAAACCGCCGAACACTTGCAAGTGTAACGGCCAGCCGGCGACGTGTTGAGCTGAAACTTGCGGGCAGGAGCAGAGAGTCGATCACCATGCGCGGGTGCGAGGTCGTCCACATGCATGCTCCAGCGGGCCAAGCTGCCGCCTACGCACGCTTCTCCACGCGGCGCCATGCCTATGCCTCCTCATGTTCACGACGAGGTAGGGGGATCGGACAGTGAATTATGCGAAGGCCGATGAATGAATGAATGTCGCAGGAGGTGTGATGGAGACGGGACGTCACCTCGCCGGTCGGCCTGTAGCAGGACCAGCTCCGGCTCCGGCCATGCATGCATCCTCCTGTATCGAACGTACGTGTCGGGTGGGTGTCAATGAGGCCTCTCTCGATCGACAGCCATGCATAAATGCCAAATTAATCCCTGTTAGATTAGATTAGACTAGCTGTCGTTGGACACATGCATGACTATACATGACTCCTACAGTACAGCTGCTTTGCATTGCTACTCCACTGGTGCTGCCGGCCGGCTGGACTGGTCAGATCATCCTACGCGAGTTCTCAAAGAAAAGAAAAAATCATCCTACGCGATGCATCCGTCAGAGACCGTCCGTCTATCTGTGTTTGTGTAAGAACTCATACAGAGAGAGAGAGAGCAGGGTGAGGCTGTCTGTCTGTTTGCAAGATGCTCCTTGCCTGATAGTGATAGATCGAGCTTATGGTGCTGGCACGTTAGATCGATCGCCTGGCCTGATAGATGCAAACTTTGTCCATCTGTATCTGCATCTCGCCATCTCGTATGTATGCATATGTATTCAGTGAGACACTTGGCGATTTCCAACAGAAAAGTGTGTTGATGAACAAATACTCTCCCGTTCTCAAATATTTGTCTTTCTAGAGATTTCAACAAATGACTATATACGAAGCAAAATGAGTGAATCTACATTTTAAAATATGTTTATATACATCGTAGTTCATTTAAAATGTCTAGAAAGACAAATATTTGAAAACGGAGGGAGTAGATCATGTGGCAGATGTGTCCCTGGTCATGACGTAATACGTAGAAGGGTGTGGCGCGAAGTCTCAGTCAAGTGACATAGTGTATAAAAAAGAAAAAAGAAAAGTGGAAAAAAAACTTTGCACGGATCTCTATGCAGACGATGAGCATGCAGGCGTGTCGTGTCGGGTCGATGTCGCGCACGCGGTGGTCGTCCTTCCTCCTTCCTTGCATCGACAGCCAGAGCCATGCATGCAACTCAAGCCCAGCACCAGCAGCTACGATGTTCATGATGCCCATGCTGCCGGCCAACCGGCCGGATCATCACCAAACGCATGCATTGCTTATACACCTGACCTGCACAGCACAGGCCCGGGCCGGATCATTACAATCTACAAAACGCATGCATGCATGCATTGTGGTACTGGTACACCTGACCGGACCTGACCTGGACTGCTCAGAGTCACAGGCACGGTGTGTAAGACGTGATGTTCCCTTTGATTGTTTGTCTACTGCGACCACGCCTACATACAGTGGTCAAATTTGGTGTTTTGCCCCTTTTTTAAAAGTTTAGCCGGATTTGATACAACATTAAAAAAATAACACTGGCAGTAGGTTGGTAAACCTTATCGCCGCAGTCACTGGCGGTAGGTTGGGCACGTAAACCCCACTAGACCCCTGACCCGTGTTGCACCTGAAACTTCAAATATTTTTTGTGATAGGGTGTGCAACCCTACCGCCAAGCATCCTGGCGGTAGGTGGCACCGCAACTCTACCGCCGCCCGACGGTAGGTGGGCAGGGCACCTGTAGCGGTGCTGCACCAGAAACTTCATTTTTGTACGGTAGGATGTGCAACAATACCAACAGGGACTATAGTGGTAGAGTTTTGTCCCAATTAAATTATGTTTTTCATTATGAAAATCTTGATAATTTCAATTCAAAAAATCCACGACATTGTATTATAGTGTGCAAATCAAAATGTTAGGATCACACACATCGTAATATGCATCACAAATAGTTCAACATAGATAGATATAAAGGATAGTTCAATATAGCATAGCAAATTGTTCAACAAATCCCCCTCCGCGATAGCAAGTTCTTGAACATGGAGCGAGTAGTTCAACATGACCATATCACTTGGTCTTCCTCCCATCTTGGCGGTGCGCTCCTCATTCCTCTTCGAGCGAGTCTCATCCGGCTTTTTTGTGCGACGAGGAGTATGGTCCCTCAGAAACAGTGATGGAATATTCCATAGCTTCTTTGGCTGTTTCCCCCTCTTGTACTGGGTTGACTGAGTGGGTGGAGGCCTGTCCTCATCATACTCCTCCTTGTCACCCCTTCCTCTCCTCCCTCGGCTTCCTCCTATCCTCTTCTTCCTCATCATCTTCTTGCTCGTGCTCCTCAACAATGCGAGACGACGAGGCGACATGGCTAGAGGAACTTTCGCCGACATGGCTCGACGCAGCGAGAGTACGTGTCAGCGGTCCAGGAACATGCACATCAGCCGAGCTAGCGCACCCAAGCATGCCCACTAGCTTGTGGCAACAGTTCTTGATCTTCTGCAATAAATAAAGAAAACCTGGCATGGATCAAGTTTGAGGTTACAAATAAAGATGAACATGGCATGGATCAAATTTGTGGTTACTCGAACATAAGGCCAGAAGGCTCAAACTTACCTTCATCGCTTCCCTCGGCTTGCTGTCAGATTCCACGGTCCCGAGATCGTAACTTAGCGCATTCGAGCCACCGAAAATGCTTCTGTTCATCTCTGAGGCTTGCAAATGTAAGCATCACGATTATGTTAGTGACAATAACTAAAGTAGATTCTCATCCAACCGCCGGCTTGAAAAACTGAACACAACTTACCATTTTGTTCGTTAGGGGTGCATACTCCCTAAATTCACCTTCCATCTCTCTGATGTTGTCATTGCAGGCTTCATCGTGGGGGTCATCCTCCTGCGGTGATGCGATATCGACTGCCGTCCACTATGGCCTCAGGCACACACGGTACTTCACGTTATCGCCATACCATGTGTTGCTGGTATGCATCCCAATCAACGCCCCTCCTCTCCCCGTCCTTGCTATACCTCCGATCGTCCCACGCTTCATGTACTCCACGTGCTCGTATCCCTTGTCTGATATCGATTGAAAATTCTTCCTACTCTTCTTGCAAGTCATAAGAAACAATAAAACATAAAAAAAAAATCATAAGAACGAAAACAGAATGAAAACACGGTAATAGAGAATAATGCCCTCACCAGTGAAGGTCGAAACCACTGGTGTCTGCATGCTTTAGTGAGGTGTGTTGCAATACACCAAATTGCAAGGCCATGCGCTGTGGTAAGTGCCACTCAACGACATACACACATATCAGTGGGACAATACAGCGCTAGACAAGCATGTCTTGAGAGCACATCACATTCAGCCACTAATGGGCATCAAGCTATGCTCACTGCGCGCCACTAATGGGCAGGAGGAAGAAGACTTTGGCATTCCCAATGATTTGATTGTAATTTTATCTGTTTGTAATAAGAACCTATGCTCTCTGTGTAAACTAATATAAGAGCGTTTATATAGATGACTAAAATATGCTGGATTCGCCATGCTAAAAGTCTGGCGTTCAAAGGGTTTCCAAGTTGGGGGCAGCGTGTTGTTTTGATTGAGATGAGAAATGGGGAGGTGCATGCTTATTATAGGCGGCCGGAGAGCGGCGTTGCATCCTGAAAAAGCTCATGGCCGCTCGCTCGAAATAAGAAGCAGGCGTAGGTAACAATGGCGTGGGCGTGGCGACCTCACATCTCTAATACGCATGGAAGGTAGGGGCCGGGAGAAGATAGCATGTCGATCCATCAATAGCTAGCAAAACAAATTTACAAAGATCGATCGATCCATCAATGACCAAGATGCACGGCCATTACGTCGCCGTCGCCGTCGCCGCCGTGGTGGCGGTCCTCCTCCTCCCCGGCTGCCTCGACGCCTACCCGGACCTGGACCCGGATGAGGCAGTCGTCGTCGACGTGGGGGCGCTGGAGGAGGGCAGCAGCTGCTACTTCCCGGTGACGGCGCCGGTGGTGCCGGAGTCCCCGGAGGCGCGGCGCCAGCACTACCGAGCCATTGCGGCCAAGGACCTGGCCCGGCACCGGCGGATGGCTGCCAGCACCAGGAGGAGGCAGCTGGCGGCGTCGGACGTGACGGATCTTTTGGCGGCCACGAGCGGGAGCGGGACGCCCCTGTCCACGTTCGAGCTGCCGATGCAGAGCGCCCTGGACTCGATGGACGTGGGCATGTACCTGGTGACGGTGCACTTCGGCACGCCGGCGGTGGCCTACAGCATGGCCCTGGACACCGCCAACGACCTGACCTGGCTCAACTGCCGCCTCCGCGGGCACCGGCGGCACAGGGGCAAGGCCAAGGCCAACGCCAACGCCAAGACCATGTCCCTGGAGCAGGCGCTGGAGCCACCGCTGGTGAAGAAGACCTGGTACCGTCCGGGGCGGTCGTCGTCGTGGCGGCGGTACCGGTGCTCGATGCGGGACAGCTGCGCCCATTTCCCGCACGTGGCGTGCAAGACGGGCGAGCACAACGAGTCGTGCAGCTACAACCAGCAGCTGCAGGACGGCACGGTGACCCGCGGCATCTTCGGGCGCGAGACGGCGACGGTGGCGGTGTCGGGCGGGCGGCAGGTGCGGCTGCCGGGGCTGGTGCTGGGGTGCTCGACGTTCGAGGCTGGCGGGACCGTGGACGCGCACGACGGCGTGCTGACGCTGGGCAACGACAAGGTGTCCTTCAGCAGGCTCGCCGGGAAGAGCTTCCAGGGCCTCTTCTCCTTCTGCCTGCTGGCGACGCACAGCGGCCGCGACGCCTTCAGCTACCTCACCTTCGGGCCCAACCCGGCCATGGAGGCCGGCTCCGGGTTCGGCGAGACGGACATCGTGTACGTGCAGAACGCGCCGTCCCTGGGCGTGCAGGTGACGGGCGTGTTCGTCAACGGGCAGCGCCTCAACATCCCGCCGGAGGTGTGGAACTACCGCATAAACGGCGGGCTCAACCTGGACACGGGCACCTCCGTGACGTCGCTGCTGGAGCCGGCGTACGGCGTGGTCACGCGGGCGCTCGCCACCCTCCTAGACCCAAAGCTGGAGAAGGCGGCGGAGGAGGTGATCCCGTTCGAGCACTGCTACAAGTGGGACGGCAAGAACCCGGCGGCCGAAGCCATCGTGCCCAAGATGGAGCTGGTGTTGATGGGCGGCGCGAGGCTGGAGCCGAGCCCCAAAGGCGTGCTCATGCCGGAGGTGCTGCCCGGGATCGCCTGCATCGGCTTCTTTCGCCGGGAGGTGGGGCCCAACATCCTCGGCAACGTGCACATGCAAGAGCACATCTGGGAGTTCGACGACATCAAGGGCAAGCTCCGGTTCAAGAAGGACAAGTGCACCACCCACATTAATATTCCTCCTCCTAATGCTCATGCTAATCCCAAACCCAAACCCAATCCAACCAACAACTAATCAAAAACCATCTTAATTAATCAATTCTCTGTATGTATGTATGTATGTATGTATGTACCATATCATTCATCTCTCATCTCTATGATGTATTGTATGTATCATTCGTGTATTATATATAGGGATCAATATGGATGTCCACGGTTCCGCTATTGATCATTGAATGAAAGGGAGTTTTGTTCATGTCTATGTTTCGCCGAATCTAAAGGGTCACACGCTTCAGGAATTCACGATTTGTTGACTGTTAGTAGAGTAAGAGTTATGAGAAAATGTTCATGAAATAGTTTCAGGAATATTATAAATAGTTTTGAAAGAAACCTAAAGCGTTCTGAGGTTACCGGGAGAGTTTTAGGGTTTACCGTGTAATACCGAGAATTGATATATAGGTGGAAAATGTTTCCGGGGATGTTAAATCAATAATAAAATGTTCAAATATTGATTAGGAGTCTTTTAAAATTAATTTAATATCAATGGGCCAAAGAAAATGCTAAATGGCCTAGTGGTAGAGAGTTATTGGGTATGTAGCGCCATAGATTTAGCCGTTTCGGAGAGTGAAAAAGGTCATTTTCTCAAAGTGCTCCAAACAAAGATCTAATACCATAAATGGACCAGCACCGGGGTCCATATGAAACCAACAAGCCCAAGAATGTCAAATTCTGAGTTCGTATGAAGAAAAGGCGGCCGATTTACCGAAGAGGGCCATAGCAAAATATGGTGTATCATCCGATGGTTGTCTGCGCGGTCGTATGGAAATAAATCAAGCCCAAAAGCTGCCTCTCCATACGGGATTTTCACCGATTTTGTCCCTTTTTATCCCTACGACTTTCTTAGCCTTCAAGGCATGTTTTAGGAGAGGACAAGGCTCACCTAGATCCCTTGGTTCAAAGTGGAGATGCTACATTAACGGAGAAGACTACGAGAGAGATCTTATATATACACCTTCAAACTAAGCCATCGCATCAATCTCATCTCTGAAATTCATCAAACTTCATATCCACATCCAGCCGTCATCCACATCAAGAACACCATGCATTGTTGCAACCAAGACGGAGATCGAAAGACCTGGCTTGGCTCAATTGCCGCCTCTGGGGCCACCAGCGCCAGCACAGGGGCAGGGCCAAGACCATATTCGTGCAGGAGACATGGTACTGCCCGGCGCGATGATCATCGTGGCGACGGTACCGGTGTTTGCGGCAAGACAGTTGCCGCCATTTTTCGCATGTGGCGTGCAAGACGCCAGACCACAATGAGTCGTTAAGATATAACCAGATTGTGTAGGACGGCACAATGACCTACGGCATCTTCGAGCATGAGATGATGATGGTAGTGGTCTCCTCATGCCCTTGCGCAATACAATATGCCATGATTCCACTAGGGGTGCCCTTGAAGGCGGCAACTGAACATTTACAAACAAGATTGGGGCTCTCTATACAACTCAATTGGAGGCTCCCAACACCACCACGAAGTTTCACCACAATGGAATGTGGCTCCAAGTTGACCTCTTTCTTCTAGGGTGCCCAAAGACCCAAGAGTAATAAGATCTGCAAGGGATTAGTGGGGGGATCAAATTTCTCTTGGTAAAAGTATAGATCGAGGCCTTCTCCTCCAAGTCCTAGAGTATCAACAAGTTTTAATTGGTACGGAGGGAGATCCGGCGAATATGAGCTTTCGGGCAGCAATGGAGTAATGGGGAAAAGTGGTAAGTCCTCTTGGGGAAGAAGACCGCCTATTTATAGTGGAGAGGACAAATCCAACCATTCAGTGTGTTGGGGAACGTAGCAGAATTCAAAATTTTCCTACGCTTCACCAAGATCAATCTAAGGAGTCATCTAGCAACGAGCATAAAGGAGTGCATCTACATACCCTTTGTAGATCGCGAGCGGAAGCGTTCGAAGGAACGTGGACGTGAAGGAAATATGCCCTAGAGGCAATAATAAAGTTGTTATTTATATTTCCTTATATCATGATAAATGTTTATTATTCATGCTAGAATTGTATTAACCGGAAACTTAGTACATGTGTGAATACATAGACAAAACAGAGTGTCCCTAGTATGCCTCTACTAGACTAGCTCATTGATCAAAGATGGTTATGTTTCCTAACCATAGACATGAGTTGTCATTTGATCAACGGGATGACATCATTTGGAGAATGATGTGATGGACAAGACCCATCCGTTAGCATAGCACTATGATCATTTAGTTTTACTGCTATTGCTTTCTTCATGACTTATACATGTTCCTATGACTATGAGATTATGCAACTCCCGAATACCGTAGGAACACCTTGTGTGCTATCAAACGTCACAACGTAACTGGGTGATCATAAAGATGCTCTACAGGTGTCTCCGAAAGTATTCGTGGTGTTGGCATAGATCAAGATTAGGATTTGTCACTTCGAGTGTCGGAGAGGTATCTCTGGGCCCTCTCGGTAACACACATCACAATAAGCCTTGCAAGCAAAAGACTAATAAGTTAGTCACGAGATGATGTGTTACGGAACGAGTAAAGAGACTTGCCGGTAACGAGATTGAACTAGGTATGGAGATACCGACGATCGAATCTCGGGCAAGTAACATACCGATGACAAAAGGAACAACGTATGTTGTTATGCGGTTTGACCGATAAAGATCTTCGTAGAATATGTAGGAACCAATATGAGCATCCAGGTTCCGCTATTGGTTATTGACCGAAGATGAGTCTCGGTCATGTCTACATAGTTCTCGAACCCGTAGGGTCCGCACGCTTAATGTTTGATGACGATCGGTATTATGAGTTTATGAGTTTTGATGTACCGAAGGTAGTTCGGAGTCCCGGATGAGATCACGGACATGACGAGGAGTCTCGGAATGTCCGAGACATAAAGATTGATATATTGGACGACTATATTCGGACACCGGAAGTGTTCCGGAAAAGTTTCGGATTTAACTGGATTGCCGGAGGGGGTTACCGGAACCCCCTACGAGGGGGGATGGTCCATAGTGGGCCTTGAGGAAAGGAGAGAGGCAGCCCATAGAGGCTGGCCGGCGCCCCACCTAGGGATCCTAGTTGGACTAGGATTGGGGGGGTGCCACCTCTCCCTCTTTTCCTTTCCCTCTCTTCCTTCTTGGTGGACTCCTACTAGGAATAGGATTGCAATCCTATTCCTAGTAGGATTGCCCTAGCCGCACCATAGGAGGCCGGCCGGCCCTCCCCTCTTGCTCCTTTATATACGGGGGCAGGGGGGCACCCAAAGACACACAAGTTGAATTGTTCCAGCCGTGTGCGGTGCCCCCCTCCACAGAAACACACCTCGGTCATACCGTCGCAGTGCTTAGGCGAAGCCCTGCGCCGGTAGATACATCATATCCGTCACCACGCCGTCGTGCTGACGAAACTCTCCCGTGAAGCTCAACTGGATCAAGAGCTCGTGGGACGTCATCAAGCTGAACGTGTGCTGAACGCGGAGGTGCCGTACGTTCGGTACTTGATCGGTTGAATCGCGAAGAAGTTCGACTACATCAACCGCGTCACTTGACGCTTCCGCTTCCGGTCTACGAGGGTACGTAGACACACTCTTCCCTCTCGTTGCTATGCATCTGGTAGATAGATCTTGCGTGATCGTAGTAAAATTTTAAAATACTACGTTCCCCAACAGGATGATGGAGTCGTACTCGTCGTGATCCCTATCACCGATGATCCCCGCGCCGAACGGACGGCACCTCCGCGTTCAACACACGTACGGTACAGCGACGTCTCCTCCTTCTTGATCTAGCAAGGGGGTAGGAGAGGTTGATGGAGATCCAGTAGCACGACGGCGTGGTGGTGGATGCAACGGGAAAAGCTGCAGGGCTTCGCCTGAGACCCTGCGGGAGGAGGGAGAGATGTAACAGGGGGGGGGGGGAGAGGCGCCACGGGCTGAGGTGCGGCTTCCCTCTCTCCCCCCACTATATATAGGGGGCCAGGGGGGCGCCGGCCCTAGGAGATTGGATCTCCTAGGGGGGCGGTGGCCAAGGGGGTGGCTTGCCCCCCAAGCCTAGGGGGTCGCCCCCACCCCTAGGGTTCCCAACCCTAGGCGCAGGGGGGAGGACCAAGGGGGGTGCGCCAGCTCACTAGGGGCTGGTCCCCTCCCCCAACGGCCCACGGGGCCCTCCGGGATGGGTGGCTCCACCCGGTGGACCGCCGGGACCCTTCCGGTGGTCCCGGTACACTACCGGTGACCCCCCAGAACTCTCCCGATGGCCGAAACTGGACTTCTTATATATCATTCTTTACCTCCGGACCATTCCAGAACTCCTCGTGACGTCCGAGATCTCATCCGGGACTCCGAACAACATTCGGGTTATCGTGTGCATATATCTCTACAATCCTAGCATCACCGAACCTTAAGTGTGTAGACCCTACGGGTTCGGGAGACACGTAGACATGACCGAGACGACTCTCCGGTCAATAACCAACAGCGGGATCTGGATGCCCATGTTGGTTCCCACGTGTTCCTCGATGATCTCATCGGATGAACCACGATGTCAAGGATTCACTCAATCCCGTATGCAATTCCCTTTGTCTATCGGTATAGTACTTGCCCGAGATTCGATCGTCGGTATACCGATACCTTGTTCAGTCTCGTCATGGCAAGTCTCTTTACTCGTTCCGTAATCCATCATCTCGTGACTAACTCCTTAGTCGAGCTCATTATGATGATGTCTTGCTGAGTGGGCCCAGAGATACCTTTCCGTCATACGGAGTGACAAATCCCAGTCTCGGTTCGTGCCAACCCAACAGACACTTTCGGAGATACCCGTTGCGTACCTTTATAGCCACCCAGTTACGTTGTGACGTTTGGCACACCCAAAGTATTCCTACGGTATCCGGAGTTACACAACCTCATGGTCTAAGGAACAGATACTTGACACTGGAAAAGCTTTAGCATTATGAACTACACGATCTTGTGCTAGGCTTAGGATTGGGTCTTGTCCATCACATCATTCTCCTAATGATGTGATCCCGTTATCAATGACATCCAATGTCCATGGTCAGGAAACCATGACCATCTGTTGATCAACGAGCTAGTAACTAGAGGCTTACCAGGGACACGTTGTGGTCTATGTATTCACACATGTATCGCTGTTTCCGTACAATACAATTCAAGCATGAATAACAGACAATTATCATGAACAAGGAAATATAATAATAACCATTTTATTATTGCCTCTAGGGCATATTTCCAACAGTCTCCCACTTGCACTAGAGTCAATAATATAGTTACATTGTGATGAATCGAACACCCATAGAGTTCTGGTGTTGATCATGTTTTGCCCGTGGAAGAGGTTTAATCAATGGATCTGCGACATTCAGATCCGTATGCACTTTACAAATATCTATGTCTCCATCTTGAACATAATTCCGGATGGAGTTGAAACGGCGCTTGATGTGCTTGGTCTTCTTGTGAAACCTGGGCTCCTTGGCAATGGTAATAGCTCCAGTGTTGTCATAGAAGAGAGTCATCGGGCTTAACGCGCTTGGAATGACTCCTAGGTTGGTGATGAACTCCTTCATCTAGACTCCTTCCCGTGCTGCTTCGCAAGCAGCTATGTACTCCGCTTCACATGTAGAATGCGCCACGACGCTCTGCTTGCAACTACACCAACTGACTACTCCACCATTCAAAATATACACGTATCCGGTTTGTGACTTGGAGTCATCCAGATCTGTGTCGAAGCTAGCATCGACGTAACCCTTTACGATGAGCTCTTCGTCACCTCCATAAACGAGAAACATATCCTTAGTCCTCTTCAGGTACTTCAGGATGTTCTTGACCGCTGTCCAGTGTTCCATACCGGGATCACTTTGGTACCTCCCTACCAAACTTATGGCAATGTTCACACCAGGTCTGGTACACAACATGGCATACATAATAGAACCTATGGCTGAGGCATAGGGGATGACACTCATCTTTTCTCTATCTTCTGCCGTGGTCGGGGACTGAGCCGTGCTCAATCTCATACCTTGCAAAACTGGCAAGAACCCTTTCTTGGACTGATCCATATTGAACTTCTTCAATATCTTGTCAAGGTATGTGCTTTGTGAAAGACCAATGAGGCGTCTTGATCTATCTCTATAGATCTTGATGCCTAATATGTAAGTAGCTTCTCCAAGGTCCTTCATTGAAAAACTCTTATTCAAGTAGGCCTTTATGCTCTCCAAGAATTCTATATCATTTCCCATCAGCAGTATGTCATCCACATATAATATGAGAAATGCTACAGAGCTCCCACTCACTTTCTTGTAAATACAGGCTTCTCCCCAAGTCTGTATAAAACCAAACGCTTTGATCACATCATTAAAGCGAATATTCCAACTCCGAGATGCTTGCACCAGCCCGTAGATCGAGCACTGGAGCTTGCATACCTTGTTAGCATTTTCAGGATCGACAAAACCTTCCGGCTGCATCATATACAGTTCTTCCTTGAGGAAGCCATTTAGGAATGCTGTTTTGACATCCATTTGCCATATCTCATAATCATAGAATGCGGCAATTGCTAACATGATTCGGACGGACTTCAGCATCGCTACGGGAGAGAAAGTCTCGTCGTAGTCAATCCCTTGAACTTGTCGATAACCTTTAGCGACAAGCCGAGCCCTATAGATGGTCACATTACCATCCGCGTCTGTCTTCTTCTTAAATATCCATTTATTTTCTATGGCGTGCCGATCATCGGGCAAGTCCACCAAAGTCCATACTTTGTTTTCATACATGGATCCTATCTCGGATTTCATGGCTTCAAGCCATTTGTTGGAATCCGGTCCCGCCATCGCTTCTTCATAGTTCGAAGGTTCACCGTTGTCTAACAACATGATTTCCATGCCAGGGTTGCCGTACCACTCTGGTGCGGAACGTGTCCTTGTGGACCTTTGAAGTTCAGTAGTAACTTGATCTGTGTCTTCATGATCATCATCATTAACTTCCTCCCTTGTCGGTGCAGGCACCTCAGGAACAATTTCCCGTGCTGCGCTACTTTCCGGTTCGGGAGGGGTGACTGTCACCTCATTAAGTTCTACTTTCCTCCCACTCACTTCTTTCGAGAGAAACTCTTTCTCCAGAAAGGATCCATTCTTGGCAACGAAAACTTTGCCTTCGGATCTGAGGTAGAAGGTGTACCCAATCGTTTCCTTTGGGTATCCTATGAAGAAGCATTTTCCGATTTGGGTTCGAGCTTTTCAGGTTGAAGTTTCTTGACGTAAGCATCGCAACCCCAAACTTTCAGAAATGACAGCTTAGGTTTCTTGCCAAACCAAAGTTCATACGGTGTCATCTCAACGTATTTTGACGGAGCCCTATTTAAAGTGAATGCGGCAGTCTCTAAAGCATAACCCCAAAAAGATAGCGATAAGTCGGAGAGAGACATCATAGATCGCACCATGTCCAACAGAGTACGATTGCGACGTTCGGACACACCATTTCGCTGAGGTGTTCCGGGCGGTGTTAATTGTGAAACAATTCCACAGTTCCTTAGGTGCGTGCCAAATTCATGACTTAAATATTCACCCCCATGATCCGATCGTAAGAACTTTATTTTTCAGTCACGTTGATTCTCAACCTCATTTTGAAATTCCTTGAACTTTTCAAAGGTCTCAGACTTGTGTTTCATCAAGTAGACATACCCATATCTACTCAAGTCATCTGTGAGGGTGAGAACATAACGATAGCCTCCGCGAGCCTGAACACTTACTGGACCGCACACATCAGTATGTATGATTTCCAATGAGTTGGTTGCTCACTCCATTGTTTCGGAGAACGGAGTCTTGGTCATCTTGCCCAAGAGGCATGGTTCGCACGTGTCAAATGATTCATAATCAAGAGACTCTAGAAGTCCATTTGCATGGAGCTTCTTCATACGTTTGACACCAATATGACCTAGACAGCAATGCCACAAGTATGTGGGACTATCATTATCAACTTTACATCTTTTGGCATTCACACTATGAATATGTGT
The DNA here is from genome assembly GCA_902687465.1 of Secale cereale. Classification (NCBI taxonomy): domain Eukaryota; kingdom Viridiplantae; phylum Streptophyta; class Magnoliopsida; order Poales; family Poaceae; genus Secale; species Secale cereale. Next base: position 726,521,723 of record LR738709.1, on the reverse strand, counting down.
ATCATCACGTTCGAGATTCATCAAAAATAAACCATTGACCAGCGGGGCATGACCATAAAACATATCTCTCATATAAATAGAACAACCATTATTCTCGGATTTAAATGAGTAGCCATCTCGCATCAAACGAGATCCAGATATAATGTTCATGCTCAAAGCTGGTACTAAATAACAATTATTAAGGTTTAAAACTAATCCCGAGGGTAGATGTAGAGGTAGCGTGCCGACGGCGATCACATCGACCTTGGAACCATTCCCGACGCGCATCGTCACCTCGTCCTTCGCCAGTCTCCGCTTATTCCGCATCTCCTGCTTTGAGTTACAAATGTGAGCAACTACACCGGTATCAAATACCCAGGAGCTACTACGAGTGCTAGTAAGGTACACATCTAACATGTATATCACATATACCTTTGACGTTGCCGGCTTTCTTGTCTGCTAAGTATTTGGGGCAATTCCGATTCCAGTGACCCGTTCCCTTGCAATAAAAGCACTCTGTCTCAGGCTTGGGTCCATTCTTTGGCTTCTTCCCGGCAACTGGCTTACCGGGCGCGGCAACTCCTTTGCCGTCCTTCTTGAAGTTCTTCTTACCCTTTCCCTTCTTGAACTTAGTGGTTTTATTCACCATCAACACTTGATGCTCTTTCTTGATCTCCACCTCCGCTGATTTCAGCATTGAATACACTTCGGGAATGGACTTCTCCATCCCTTGCATATTGAAGTTCAACACGAAGCTCTTGTAGCTAGGTGGGAGCGAATGAAGGATTCTGTCAACGACCGCTTCGTGTGGGAGATTCATTCCCAACTGAGACAAGCAGTTGTGCAACCCAGACAACTTGAGTATGTGCTCACTGACAGAACTATTCTCCTCCATCTTACAGCTGTAGAATGCATTGGAGACGTCATATCTCTCAACTCGGGCATGAGCTTGGAAAACCATTTTCAGCTCTTGGAACATCTCATATGCTCCGTGGTGCTCAAAACGCTTTTGGAGCCCCGATTCTAAGCTGTAGAGCATGCCGCACTGAACCAGGGAGTAATCATCACAACGCGACTGCCAAGCGTTCATAACATCTTGGTTTGCCGGGGCGGGAGCGTCACCCAGCGGTGCTTCTAGGACATAAGTTTTCTTGGCAGCTATGAGGATGATCCTCAGGTTACGGACCCAATTCGTATAGTTGCTACCATCGTCTTTCGGCTTGGATTTCTCTAGGAACGCGTTGAAGTTGAGGGTGACATGCGCGTGGCCATTTGATCTACATACTGTAAAGAATTTAGACTAAGTTCATGACAATAAAGTTCATCTAAACAAATTTAATGAACTCCCACTCAGATTGACATCTCTCTAGTCATCTAAGTGATACATGATCCGAATCGACTAGCCCGTGTCCGATCATCACGTGAGACGGACTAGTCATCAACGGTGAACATCTTCATGTTGATCGTATCTTCTATACGACTCATGTTCGACCTTTCGGTCTTCCGTGTTCTGAGGCCATGTATGTACATGCTAGGCTCGTCAAGTGAACCCTAAGTGTATTGCGTGTGTAAATCTGGCTTACACCCGTTGTATGTGAACGTTAGAGCCTATCACACCCGATCATCACGTGGTGCTTCGGAACAACGATCCTTAGCAACGGTGCACAGTTAGGGGGAACACAATTCTTGAAATTTTTAGTGAGAGATCATCTTATTTACTACCGTCGTTCTAAGTAAACAAGATGCATAAACATGATAAACATCACATGTAATCAAATAAAGTGACATGATATGGCCAATATCATTTTGCTCCTTTGATCTCCATCTTCAGGGCACCATGATCATCTTTGTCACCGGCATGACACCATGACCTCCATCATCGTGTCTTCATGAAGTCGTCTCGCCAAACATTACTTCTACTACTATGGCTAACGTTCAGCAATAAAGTAAAGTAATTACATGGTGTTATTCAATGACACGCAGGTCATACAATAAATAAGACAACTCCTATGGCTCCTGTCGGTTGTCATTCTCATCGACATGCAAGTCGTGATTCCCTATTACAAGAACATGATCAATCTCATACATCACATATATCATTCATCACATCTTCTTGGCCATATCACATCACATAGCACATGCTGCAAGAACAAGTTAGACGTTCTCTAATTGTTGTTGCAAGTTTTTACGTGGCTTCTATAGGTTTCTAGCAAGAACGTTTCTTACCTACGCCAAAACCACAACGTGATATGTCAATTTCTATTTACCCTTCATAAGGACCCTTTTCATCGAATCCGATCCGACTAAAGTGGGAGAGACAGACACCCGCCAGCCACCTTATGCAACTAGTGCATGTCAGTCGGTGGAACCAGTTTCACGTAAGCGTACGTGTAAGGTCGGTCCGGGCCGCTTCATCCCACGATGCCGCCGAATCAAGATTGGACTAGTAGCGGCAAGAGAATTGAACAAAATCAACGCCCACAACTTGTTTGTGTTCTACTCGTGCAAGATGCTACGCAAAGACCTAGCTTTGATACCATTGTTGGGAAACGTAGCATAATTCAAAATTTTCCTACGCTTCACCAAGATCAATCTAAGGAGTCATCTAGCAATGAGCATAAAGGAGTGCATCTACATACCCTTTGTAGATCGCGAGCGGAAGCGTTCGAAGGAACGTGGATGATGGAGTCGTACTCGTCGTGATCCCAGCGCCGAACGGACAGCACCTCCGCGTTCAACACACGTACGGTACAACGACGTCTCCTCCTTCTTGATCCAGCAAGGGGGGAGGAGAGGTTGATGGAGATCCAGCAGCACGACGGCGTGGTGGTGGATGCAACGGGAAAAGCTGCAGGGCTTCGCCTGAGACCTTGCGGGAGGAGGGAGAGATGTAACGGGGGGGGGG
>LR738709.1:726421477-726464556 GCA_902687465.1 Secale cereale | reverse complement strand
GCGAGCGCCCCCCCCCCCCTCCCCCCGACTCGCACAGCATCGCCTCACCAACGGCGGTCGGCCTCGTCGCGGCCGCCTGCTTCCGCCTCGCGCGGACGAGACGGGTCGACGCCCGTGCGCCCCGCCCCATCGCCCGATAGCCCATGCCCGTTAGGTCATAGGGCCTATGACAGATGGGCCTAGCCCCTTTTTTTAAAGGGAAAAGATTTGAAATATAAATATAAAGAAATTAATTAATTAATTAATTAACGTAAGTAATTTGGCTTAATTGAACTTAATTAGGTTAATGACTTAATTAGACTAACTTAACTGCTAATTAGTTAGCAGTCAATGACAACCGGGACCCACAGGTCAGTTTTGACCTAGTCAACCGCATTGTTGACTAATGACATCACCCTCACATCATGCTGACATCAGCAGACACTATTCTAGATAATGTTAGATTTAAATTAATTAAATAAATTCTAGGAAATACTTTAAACTTTGGAAAATCATATAAAATAATCTGTAACTCGGATGAAAAAGTTTTATATATGAAAGTTGCTCAGAACGATGAGATGAATCCGAATACGCGGTCCGTTCGTCCGCCACACATCTCTATCATACCGAACATGGAACAATCCCCCTCCGGTTCGCTTGTCAGAAAATGCCTAACACTGGGAAAACATTACCGAATGTTATCCCTCTTCGCCAATACCGCGTACCACCACGTTAGAGCACCCTAGCACTGTGTGTTAACTTGCCGTGCTTCTTTATTGCATCTGTATGCTTTGTATTTATTGTTTCTCCCCCCTCTTCTCTCCGGTAGACCCCGATACCGAAGATGCCCTTGTGATCGACTATGGTGTTGACGACCCCTCCTTCTTGCCAGAGCAACCAAGCAAGCCAACCCCCATTGATCATTCTGATATCGCCCATTCTCTTCTCTCTTATGCTTGCATTAGAACTGCTACTGCTTTTTGTATGATCCTATTCTGATGCATAGCCTGTTGTTGATACTACTTTCATACCTTACATGTTTATACTAAACTGCTTAGTATAGGCTGGTTAGAGATCCACCAGTGACCCCCTACCTTGTCCCGACTGCCCCGCTGGATTATCAGAAGACCCGATCAACGGGATCGAAGACCAGGACCCGGCACCGCACATCACTTTCCCCTTAGTTGCTCGACACTATTGGGTTACTATCGAGTGCCGAGGGTGAGACCTCATCAGCACTTCTGATGTTAACCTTGTAGGTTAGTTCATCGGTTGTGGTCATCGAGGGTGATTCCTCTTTCTTTACTCCCGATAATGACACTGTCACGCAACTCCTCAAGAGTGGACCTCGAGGGTGACTCCTCTTTCGTTCACCTTGACGATAAACATTAGGTGGAATTCCATCGAGGGTGATTTCCTTTGGTGTCAGACACACAGTTACTATGGTTACTATGACTTTACACTAAACCTGGTTACTAAAGACGGGTTGACCCTGAGGGGTACCCGCACGAGCTTAATTGTGAGTGATGTGTAGTCGGGTTGACCTGGAAGGTGCCCGCGACATAAATATGAGGCGTGGCCGGGCACTCGCCTTTGCTGCAAGTCCTCGAGACAGGGCGATGGGGTCACATGTTCGTGAGTCTCTGCTCGTTACCGCGCGTTCCCAAGACACTAAATGGTTAGGATATTTGATTCGAGGGGCCTCTGGCCTGATAGCGCTAACCATCACATGGGCATAGTATGGGCGTTCTGCGTCATATGCATCAGCCGAAGCTTAACTGACGTCATTGCGACTGAGCGGCGCGCACCGGGTTGGACTGGTTAGGCTCCTACCTTTTTAAAAGAGGTTGCTAGGTCTGCTCACCTGCCGCGTACGCAACATGCAGGAGTTCCCGGGGCGATTGGCACATGACCCCTGGGGGCATAGGGTTTAGTCCGGCGTGCATGACTTCTCTATTAAGCCTAGGTCGGGTTGCGGCGTATTGTTTGGCCGAGGGCGGGCATGACCTGATGGTGTGTCCGGCCGGAGTTAAGCAAGCGTGATGGGTAAGTTGGTGCACCCCTGCAGGGAAGAAAACATCTATCGATAGCATGTCCTACGGTAACGGACACTTGGAGTTGTATCCCGATCGCTACAACTAGAACTGGATGCTGAGGCATTGATTTGATATGTTGCTTCGGGAGTCGAGAAAGGATCCCGGAGCGTTGGAACAACAACATAAATATGACTTATGTTATACTACTCTACTTCCCCCTCTTGCTGCAAGACGGTGGTTTCCAGAAGATGCTAGTCTTCGATAGGGCTAGCTTATCCCCCTCTTATTCCGGCATTCTGCAGCTTAGTCCACAGATACTACCCCTTTTCATTGATACCGATGCATATGTAATGTAGATCCTTGCTTGCGAGTACTTTGGATGAGTACTCACGGTTGCTTTGCTCCCCCTTTTCCCCCTTCTTTCTTCTTGCTGGTTGATGCAACAAGATGGTGAAGTCCAGGATCTAGACTCCACACTTGACGATTGCTACTACCCCGACAAAGGCTACTACTACATGAAGACCGCCGACGACCAGGAGTAGTTAGGAGGTCCCAGGCAGGAGGCCTTGCCTTTTCAATTGTGTTGTTTTGTGCTAGCCTTCTTAAGGCAAACTTGTCTAACTTATGTCTGTACTCAGATATCGTTGTTTCCGCTGACTCTTGTGTATTCGAGCCCTCGAGGCCCTTGGCTTGTAATATAAAGCTTGTATTAATTTAATTTGTGTCTAGAGTTGTGTTGTGATATCTTCCAGTGAGTCCCTGATCTTGGTCGTACATGTTTGCGTGGATGATTAGTGTACGGTCAAACCGGGGGCGTCACACAAGGGAACTCCAGCCTCAAGTATTTCATATCTCAAGAGAGCTAAATGGAGTATCACATAATTGTGCGCATGAGGTACTCAACCGCTTGACGGAACCTATCTTTAGTTGTGTTAATTGAGCTCACATAAATAGGCAATGTCATGTACTTCAAAAAATTGTAACACTCTTTATTTACTAGATTATACCCCGCGCGTTGCTGCTGGAACTGTTTATAAATAATTTAATGTTTTAAAACATGAGAAAATTTATGAACCATGGTATAATTTGATGATAATTTTTTTGAAAAAAAATATTGTTTAGTGTGACATCTAATAAAATTAGATGAAAAATCAAAAAATGAGTGTGATTTTTGTTCTCTTAATTTGTTACCTTGGCAAAACAACATTGATTAGAGACAGTGGCGGCATCTCCACCCTTGGCTAAACCTAAAACAATGGTATCAAATACAGATTTGCATTCATAAAAAAAGTGGTCGCATAGAAAAATATAATACGAGCTAACTCATAATTTGATTTTCTATATAAAATGTCACTTATAAATCATGAGGCCCACTGTTGAGTAAATCATGGTTCTCACTAGATCAACCATGTGAAGTGTATAACACCAATTCACCATATATAATATACCCATGTAGAAACGGTCACATTAAGAACACGTGAAGTTAACCAAATGTTTGAACGGGGACTTGTGTTGGACATTTGGAGTGAATCTTATGACATCAAGACATATATACATGTAGCAAGAGAAACCTAGAATGATGTGGCTACATGAGAGTGCACAAGAAAATAGTTAGAGTGACGGGTTGTAATTTGCATGCTTAGATCCAAAATATTGTGTACGAGCACGTGGCCATCACGCCTCAACATGTCTGGGTCTTGTCTTCGTCCCCGTATGGATGGTTATCCGAGGCACGCAAAAAAGATGAAATGAATGACCAAAACGGATGAGTGAAGGGTTTGGTGGCAGATAAACAGGCAACCAAACCGCCAGCTAGTTAGGTGGAAGGCAGCGGGTTGTAATTAGCGTGCTTAGGTTGAAAATAGTGTATAAAAGCACGTGGCCATCACGCCCCGACGTGCCTGGGACTTATCTCCGCCCCCTGGATGGATGGCCATCTAAGGCACGCAAAAAAGATGAAATGAACGACAAAAACAGATGAGTAAAGTGTTTGGTGGGGCAACCAATCCGCCAGCTAGCTAGATGGAAGGTAGCAGGTTGTAATTTTTGTGCTTAGATCAAAAATAGTGTGTACGAGCATGTGCCGTTACGCCCCAACATGCATGGGGCTTGTCTCCGCCCCTGGATGGATAGTCATCTGAGGCGCGCAAATAAGATGAATATGAATGACAGAAATGAATGAGTAAAAGGTTTGGTGGCGTTTAAACAAACAAGCAATCAACCAACTAGCTAGGTGGAAGGCAACATATCTTAATTTACGTGCTCGGTTAAAAAATAGTGTGTTCGAGTACATGGCCTCCACACCCCGACGTGCCTGGGGCTAGTCTCAGCCCCTAGATGGATGGTCATCTGAGGCACGTAAATAAGATGAAAATGGATGACAAAACCGGATGAGTAAAGAGTTTGGCGGTGTTTAAACAACCAAGTAACCAGCCACTAGCTACGTGGAAGGCTGCAACTTTTAATGATTTTTAAACGTTGCTTATATGTAATATATAGACAATAAGAGGTAGTTGAAGGTAAATTACTAGACAATTAATCGAGGATGAACTCCAATTAATGTGAGGTGGATGGAATGGATGACCATCGTGGGTGTATGCCATTATTATTTATAATAGTGTGTCCTTTTATTTCCTTTTATTTGACCATAATGAGAGTGTATGTTGTCTGCTTAGCCGCAATGCACTCTGGCAGTCGGTCCAAAAACAACCAAGTGCTTCTTCTCCTTCTAGTATCATGCTATAACATGAATTACCAATGGTGCGATCGTAATGGCGATGCGATATTGCTAGCTATTCGCAGTAACCAGAAGAGTGGGTTTTTTGTTTTGTTTTTTAGGCGACAAGAAGAGTGAGGGAATGAGAGAGAAATGTTGGACCGGACGGGCCCATATGATTGCTTCCGTGCTAGTTTTTTTTACCAGCCCAGCCCACCACCAAGATGGAGACACCGGCATGGCTTTTCTTTCTATTTGGTCTCTTTGTTCCTCCTCCCCTCCCCCGCCGCACTTTCTTCTTCCCTCCCCTGCTTCTCCTCTTATAAATCCTTCCTGCGGTGGCCTTTTCGAAGTCTCCCAAGTCGTTCCTTCATACACCAATAATCCATCCATCCCTTCTTCCTCCTCTTACAAGCCAAGAAGTACAGATCCATCTGTTAACAAAGAATAAGAAGATGTTCACTAGCATGGGCTTTAGCTTCTCCGCCTACTCTTCTTCGCCGTTGGGCTACTCATACTCATACTCCTCTGTATTCTCCCACCCCCACCCAGACTACTCCTTCTCCTCTCCCTCATCCTCCGCTGCTCTGGCGCAACCGCCGCCGCCACCTCTGCCTCTCCTACACCAACAACATCAAGCCACTGTTGTTGCGCCCAACAACGATGCCGCCGCCGCCATGTACCACCATCTCGTAAGTACCTTTTCCCTTGCTTTCATAATATTTGCATACAGCGGAATGCAATTTTCTTTAAACGTTGCTTATATGTAATATATAGAAAATAAGGGGGGGCTAAAGGTAATTTACTTGATGATTAATTGAGGCTCAATTGCAATTAATATGAGTGGATGGAATGGATGAACATCGTGGGTGTGTGCCACTATTATATATGAGTGTACTCTCTTATTTCCTTTTATTTCACCATGATGAGGGTGTACGTTGTCTGGTTAGCTAAATGCACTCTGGCAGCCGGTCCAAAAAGAACCAAGTGCTTCTTCTCCTTGTACCTTGCTATAAGAGGAATTACCAAGGGTGCGATCTTATTGGCGATGCGATATTGCCAGCTGCTGGCAGTAAGAAGAAGAGTGAGTAAGTGAATGAGAGGGAGAGGCAGAAACAGACATGCTAATATGGTTGCTTTCTTGCCAGCTTGCTTGTTGTTTGCCAGCAGCAACATCCCAACACCGCGTGTGTGGCATGCCCTAGCGTGCCCAAGGCTTATCTTCGCCCTGGATGGATGGTCATTTGAGACACGCAAATTAGATGAAAACAAGCGACAAAAATGGTTGAGTAAAGGGTTTAGTGGTAGATAGATAAACATGAAACCTATCGGCTAGCTAGCTAGGTGGAAGGTAGTGGGTTTTAATTTGCGTGCTCGGGTCCAAAATAGTGTGGACGAGCACATGGCCATCACGCCCCGTTGTACCTGGGGCTTGTCTCTGTCCTGGAAGGATGGTCTCTTGAGGTCGCAAATAAGATGAAAATGAGCGACATAAACGGTTGAGTAAAGGGTTTGGTGGTAGATAAATAAACAACCAATTGGCCAAATAGCTAGGTGGAAGGTAGCGGGTTCTAATTTGTGTGGTCAGGTCGAAAATAGCGTGGACGAGCACGTGGCCATCGCACCCCCAATGTGCCCGGTGCTTGTCTCCACCGTCATTTGAGGCACACAAATAAGATGAAAATGAGCTACAATAATGGTTGAGTAAAGGGTTTGGTGGTAGATAGATAAACATGCAACCAATCAGCCAGCTAGCTAGGTGGAATGTAGCGGGTTGTAATTTACGTGCTCAGGTCAAAAATAATGTCGATGAGCACGTGGCCGTCACGCCCGGACGTGCCCGGGGCTTGTCTCCGCCCTCTGGGTGGATGGTCATTTGAGGCACGCAAATAAGTTGAAAATAAAGGACAAAAAAGATGAGTAAGAAGTTTGGCGGTGTATATCCAATGAGCCAACTAGTTAGGTGGAAGGCAACGGATTGTAATCGTTGCTTATATGTAATATACATTGAAAATAAGAGAGAGTTGAATGAAATTTACTCGACGGTTAATTGAGGATGATTTACAATTAACATTAGTGGATGGAATAGATAAACATGGTGGGTGTATGTCATTATTATACTCCCTCTGTAAACTAATATAAGAGCATTTAGATCACTAAAATAGTGATCTAAACGCTTTTATATTAGTTTACTGAGGGAGTACATAAGAGTGTGTTCTTTTATTTGTCCGTAATAAGAGTGTAGATGTCTAGTTGGGCACAATGCACTTTAACAGTAGGTCCAAAAATAACCGAGTGTTTTTTTCTTCCTCTTCTAGTATCATGCTATAAGAGGAATGACCAAGGGTACGATAGTAATGGCGATGCGATATTACTAGCTGCTGCTGGTAGTAATAAGAAGAGTGAGTTTTTTTTTTCTTTTCTTTCTTGAGGCGACAAGAAGAGTGAGTGAAGGAGAGGGATATGTAGAACCGGACGGGCCCATATAGTTGCTTCGTTGCTTATTGTTTACAAGCCCAGCCCACCAGCAAGATGGCTTTTCTTTCTTCCTCCTCCCTTTCCCTCCTATAAATCCTCCTCCCCCAACCCATAAGATGGCTTCCCTCCTTCTCCTCCTATAAATCTGTCCCAACCCATTCCTTGATACACCAACAACAAGTGAAGAAGCAGAGATCCAACAAGTCATCATCAACAGAGAAGAAGAAGATGTTGGCCGACGCGGGCTTCAGCTTCTCCACCTACTCTTCTTCGCCGGGGCCGGGCTACTCATACGCATACTCCTCCTCCTCCACCTCTGCCTCCGGTGCTCCGGCGCAACCGCCGCCAGCACTGCCGCTCCTGCATCAACAACATCAAGTTCAAGCCGCCAACATCCACCACCACCATCAAAGTAGAGTGAGTTGCACTACCTTTTCCACTGATATCTTTGCACCAATAAGCTAAGAAATCTCCTGCATCAGATCACATCAACTCACTGCATCTACTCTGTTTCATCAAAAACAGAAAAAAGAATCCCTCAAGTTGGTTGCTTCCTGTACCACGGCCGCCGCCGCCGCCGCCATTTCTTCTCCTCGTCGTCCGTCGAGACAAATTATAATGTCGCTTTCCCCCTTCTTGTTTCCGCCGCCGCCAATTCTTCTTGTCGCCTGCTCTCCTTAAAGATTATCAACTCTGCATTATTATATGGGAATGGGATGGACGGGCAATGAAAGAGGTGTCAACTAGACTAGTGGTACTAGCTACTTCCCTAATTGTCATCAACATCAATCACACTCTCACACACACAAGCTGCAGCCTCCACATTTTTAGCTACTGACAGATAGAGATTGCTTATCATGTCTTCTTCATCATACTGTATATACTACAGGACTGTACTAGTACAGTATTCATTCGTCAAAGTATCCCATCAAACTTCTAATTTTGCCTAATTGAAACTACCCTAATAATTTACCCGCACCTACTAGTTTCAGATGACTGACGGCCTGATGAGTGATGACACCATTACCTTAAATTTGAACATTCAGGAGAAGAAGAAGAAAGATGCCTTGTGATTTATCATTCAAAAGTAGTATGAAATCGACGGCAGATTATATGTTATGATCCTCACTACTTTTTACAAAAAGATCCCAGATAACAGTTGGCCTTGTTGCCTTTGAATTCCCTTTCTCGCACAGGTCACGCACAGGGTCTCACATATTTTACGAATTTCCTTCTCTTTCTTTACTACTGTAGCTGCCAATTTGAGATGCCCCTCTCCCTCAGCGGTATATGCTCTTATCTTCTGCTCTCATGTGCTAGCAAAGCATGACTTTTTATTTACTCCCCACTCATCAAAACAATTGTCTACCACTTGGCTTTTTATTTTATACTGAGGAGGTTCCCTTTTACTGAATGAATGAATCATGTTGAGTTCACTTCATTATACTTGTAGAAATGAAGTACTAGCTTTGATTCTTTCTGGGTACCAGAAATTAACTGTTTCTCATTTTGTTAGGCTTAAATAATTAAGTTGACTTCTCTCACCTCTAATATTTTGTTTCATGTATGTAAAAAAAATTTAACAGGGACCCATGGGGCAGCCATCCCTGATATCAGAGTATGACCTGGGAGCAGAGGGCGACCTGTTCAAGGCTCCGGAGCCCATAATCGAGGAGCCGCTGCTCGCCCTCGACCCGGTCGCGGCCGCCATCTCGATGATGTCCGGCAGCGACAACGCCATGAACGACGACACCATCAAGGCCTCGGACATGAGCTTGAGAGAGGCGCTCTACAAGTGCGAGAAGGAGCTCATGGAGGATTCGGCCATCGAGGAGACGATATCCGAGCTGCTGGACGTCAAGATCGCCATGCTGCAGGTCGAGGCCGTGCCCGCGGAGCTCAGGGCATCGTCGTCCGCAGCCGCTGCCGCCACCGGCGAATGCTTGCTCCAGAAGAGCGTCAGCTCCGGGTGCCTCAACTCGGCGGACTGGATCAACGGGTCGGCGATGAGGCCCAACTTCTTCGATTTCCAAGGGCTTGACTTCGAGGCCGCGTTCGGGCTCCGGCGAGCCTGCAGCGAGGGTGACATTCAGGTATGAATGAGGTCATGGTGATGATCATTTCCTTTCTCCCCCTGTCTCTCTCTCTCTCCCTGTTGCACTGCACAACACACCACTACATGGAAATGGAAATGGAAATGGAAATTATTGAGACAGGCACGCACCACTGATCGACCTTTCACCTTTGTGACTCTAACTCAGCACAGCTGTCGACAAAAGACACGCTAAGTACAGAAAACAAACCTAAAAGGCGTTGCTTTCTCATGGCATTGGACAAAACCTTACTGTACATGTACCAAAATGGTTTGCTCAACATGAAAAGGCCGTTCCGTTCCGTTATACTACTACAGATAAAGGCTGTGATATGAAGGAAGGAGAGGCACTAGCTAGGTAGCTAGTGATGTGATCTCAGAGGTTACTAATTCTACCCAAAGCCACCTTTCCCTTAATGGCCTCCTCAATGCTTTAGCTGATACTACCTACCCTGCACACTCACCACAAGCATAGCTACTTACTGTGTGGTATCTTTCAAGTTGCTTAGTTTTTTCTGATTCACACGCACACGCGATGTATAGATAAATGGCATTTCTTCCTGATCATGTGTTTAATTAGGTAGGTAGGTAGGTAGGATCATCATGTAAAGTTCAATTTTTGTATGAGGATTGCAATTTCCAAGGCTAATATGTTTACCTCTTTTTCGACAGGATCTTGGTGCCAATACCCCTCGACCTGGGATCGCGGCAAATGTGCAGGCATCTGGTGAGAGGCTTGTGACCATCAGTGACCTGAAAAGGGAGGAAAGGAAGCAGAAGCTCAACAGGTACAGGAACAAGAAGATCCAGAGGAACTTTGGCAAAAATATCAAGGTATTTTACAAACAAATCTCTCTTCATGTTCTTCTTCTACCAACACACAAGTAATTCAACAAGACGTTGGAAAAAGATCAGAGAGTGATACATGTTTTCGATTCTGTGTTTGCAGTATGCTTGCAGGAAGGCTCTGGCAGACAACCAGCCGAGGGTGCGAGGGAGGTTCGCCAAGATGGACGACGGCGACATGCTCAAGCCGAGGAAGTAGACGGCCATGGAAGGCCGCCGAGGTCGCTTCGAAGCTGATGATGAAGTTAGACAAGGTTGTTGCAGTAAGTTGATGAGCGCGTTGAGGTGCAGTGGGTAGGCTTCAAGCATGTCAACTTTGGCGTCAACCATTCAGTGCAAGATTTCCTTCGCTGTTATGCCTGAGAGCTGTGCAGGTACTAAGAGCCGTCTTGTCTTCAACATGAACAACGGTAGTACCGAGACTGTGATAGTAGTGTAGAGTTTAGGAGTGTCTCATGTACAAGAGTTTGAATTGAGAGAGTTGAGGCAGGGGGTTCTGTCACTCATGTAACTGAGGAAGAGGAGGTGTTACATGTTAGTAGGAGGGAATTTGTGCAAGAGGACAAGGATGTGGGTGACATGACTAAGGAAGTTGATGCTAGTCAACTGACGTGCGCGCCTGATGACACCCATCAGGAGCCATGAAACTGATGTGTTGGGTCTGTCGAGGCCTGCCCAGGTCAGCCTTGCACAGTCCAAGACCTTGTGTGACTCTCCAAGACGCACCGGCTCAACGTTATCTCCTTTTCCGAAACTAGACAAAATAAAGAGTATATAGACTGCGCACACAGAAATGCACAGGTAGCCCACGAAGCCGCTCATAATTGGGATTTGATGTGTTAGCATGTACGCTTCTCTCAAACAAACAAAAATGCTTAGCCAAGAGGTATAACTTACAATCGCCCACCTAAAAAGAACCTTGGCGACTAGGGTTTTGCCGGGCCGCCGCCAGCCGCCTCCTTGGCGGCGGCGCGTGTGCGGGCGTCTCTTTACCAGGACGGCGCCGGAGGCGCCGTGGCTGGTCTCTCGTTCTTGGCTAGGGTTTCGGCTAGTCCCGTGCCGGTGAAGGCTTCATGAGTTGATCGCCTGGTGTGTATTTGGCTTTGTACGCCATGAGGTTCCACTGCTTCGTTTGCGTACAGCTTTCCTGATGGTGCTTAAGGAAATTTGGTTGTTGATTGGAGTTGAAGACAACCTTGGAGTTGCTCAAGCTTTTCTGTCCCGACGCTGCCTGGTGCAGTGATCGGTTTCCTGTCCCGGCGTTCGTTGGCAACGACCGGTTCTAGTTACTGCAGTTCTGGTTGTTTCCTTGGCGAGTCCTTGCAGTCCGGGTACAGCAAACAGTTCATCGGTGTTCTCCTTCGAGGAGGATCGCTGCCCGCAATGAAAATACTAAGTTGGAATTGTCGGGGGATCCTCGGTGCCCCAACAGTTCGGTCGCTTATGGAGATCCAGAGGCGGCACAGACCGGATGTGTTTTTTCTGTCGAAAACACATTTGGATAATGACAAGGCCGAAGTTCTTAAGATCAAGTTGGAGATGGACGAGATGTTGGTTGCACCAAATCCAGATGGAAGAAAAGGAGGCTTGCTGTTGGCCTGGAAGAAGGAGGTCAGGATCTACTTTCGGGCCAGCACACTAGATTTCATAGATGTGATGGTGGAGAATGCTAATGGTGATATGTGGAGACTGACTGGCATCTACGGCGAGCCCAGCTGGAGCTGTAAACACCGTACCTTTCAGCTATTGAGGGATTTGCATGCCCAGTCGAGATTGCCGTGGGTTGTAATATATAGGGGACTTCAACGAGATTCTTTACTCAGATGAGAAAGAGGGTGGGGCTCCCAGAAGCCAGACTTGCCTCCAGGCCTTCCAGGATGCCCTAATGGATTGTTCACTTGAGAATCTAGGCTTCAACGGAGACAAGTTTACATGGTTCCGTGGAGGGCCGCGAGAGAGACTGGACCGAGCTGTCTCTAATGAGACATGGCTGTTAATGCACCCGTTAGCTGGACTCGGTAATTTGGAGATGGGTAAGTCGGACCATAGGCCGATTTTCCTTGATACAGATTATCTAGAAGGGGTGGCAGAACCTACTGTAATTGCCCCACGTAAGTTCGAGGCGAGGTGGCTCGCTGATGTCTACACACGCTTCTACTCTTGTAGACTATGTTGGGCCTCCAAGCGCAGAGGTTTGTAAGACAGCAGCAATTTCCCTCAAGTGGATGACCTAAGGTTTATCGAACTCAGGGAAGTAGAGGTTGAAGATGGTCTCTCTCAAGCAACCCTACAACTAAGATACAAGAAGTCTCTTGTGTCCCCAACACACCTAATACAACTAGGAGTTGTATAGGTGCACTAGTTCGGCGAAGAGATGGTAAATGGCAAGTGATATGGATGGCAAAACAAAGTAATATAAATCTGTAATAAAAAGTGCAGCAAGCAAACAAGTGGTAAACGTGAGCACAAATGGTATTGCAATGGTGGAAACAAGGCCTAGGCTTCATACTTTCACTAGTGGCAACTCCCAACAACATTAACATAATCGAATCACATGATATTTCCCATAAAACATGCAAAGGGGACGCACTCGGAGGTCATTCCTTCGTGGTGACATGCTTGTCCTCGAGTAGGTAAATGATAACAAGCATAATTTATGTGGTGACATGCTATTAACCATATAAGAACTTTTCACAGTCACATGACAAGTGCTTACTGAGACAATGAATCTGTAGTAATTAAGTTGCCTCATGAGAAAATCACAAAGAACTGAAAGTTTTACAATATGATACTGAAACACTCAATAGATTTGTAGTGAGCATGGTGTGCAAATATGACAAAGTGATATCTCGCTTGCCCCCTTTAGTGAAGCAAAACATAAATGCAGGGGCACCTCCAAGGTTTAAGTGACGACTAGATACAATGATTTCAGAATAAACGATATCATAATCATGCAAAAGACAATGGTACTTTGGGACAATGCACATTACACTCAGAATGACAATCATGCTCTAAATAGTTGGTGCTTTAAAGAAGGTGGAGACTCTCGAACCGTGGCTTTTGTTGGCAAGGTTGAAAACCCGTGGTCGGAAACAAAGACAAAACATGTACCAGAGCTCTTGGTTTTAAAAACAGAGGTAATAATTATTTTTTTATATTATGCATATTTCGTCAACGAATGCTAGCAGATAACTCAATTACTTCTCGAGCTGGACAAGTTTCGAGGAACGGCTCCCGAATGAGGACGATCACATCCTCTTAATCTCCTTTGTTTATCACTGCCAAAGTTTTCTGATTTCTCATGAACAAAGCGTGAAGGAGGGTTTGTTTGTTGTATAATTTTTTAATGAGCCGGGCGCACTCTATGCCAGTTCCTTCTCGTATTATGGGTTTGCACATTAGACATGCAATCCCGGGGTGAAGCTTGTCCAACTTAAAAAGATCATGAATTAACTACTACTTCCTCATGAGCTAAAACAGAGGCACAAAAGAGAAATGCTTTTTTTGAATAATTTTGAGATTGTACATGAAAGTCTTCATTAGGAATGTCAGGTAAATACCATGTATAGGAAGGTATGGTGGACTCATATGGCATAACTGGTTTAAAGGATTTTGGATGCACAAGCAGTCAGTCCGCTTAGTACAGGCGAAGGTTAGCAAAAGACTGGGAGCGACCAACTAAGAGAGCAGTGACGGTCATAATCATGCAGAGCGACAAAGCAACATTGAATCAGGCATGGAAGTTATATCGCTACTCAGAAATAAAAGATCATCAAGGCTTGACAGACTTTCTTTACAGTCTTAAATATGCGTGAGCATACGCCAAGTCAATCAAAATAAATTCTTGAAAGAAGATATCACTAAACCATACCACATCATAGGCAAACAAATCATGTTGGTACTTCAATAACACATTGGAAACCCCTCAGCTATTTGAGAC
This sequence comes from Secale cereale, assembly GCA_902687465.1. Lineage (NCBI taxonomy): Eukaryota > Viridiplantae > Streptophyta > Magnoliopsida > Poales > Poaceae > Secale > Secale cereale. The sequence goes on along the minus strand of LR738709.1, from coordinate 726,450,469 downwards.
TAACCATAAGAAAACATGAACTACTAAGCACCATTATGCACGTAGCATTTTTATCATAGACATATCAACCAGTGCAACAGAAGCCAGCTCTCTTAACAAGATAAGCATGATAAATAAAGAGAGTTCCAGCGACCAACTAAACAAAAGCTCTTTAAAAAGATAACCATGGAAACTAAGAGCTAAGCATGATAGTAGCTATTGAAAGACCAAGAACACACACAACAAAGATAGACATGAAAATTCTATGTTATATTCTAGGTTGAAGTGGAGCGTGTTTCTCTCCCACACAAAGAAAGCTGAGTTCCAACTCGTTATGAAAAGCAAGCAAATCTAAAGAAAACTAAAAAGGAAACTAAAAGCAAGACGCTCCAAGCATAGCACATAACACATGAAGTGATAAAAATATAGTGGAACGAAAGACGAACTGATAATGTTGATGGAGAAGGGGATGCACGGGGGCATCCCCAAGCTTAGACGCTTGAGTCTTCTTGAATATTTCTTGGGGGTGCATGGGGGCATCCCCAAGCTTGAGCGTTTGACACTCCTGAATCTTTTTATCATCTTCCCTCGCACACTTGAAAACTCCCTTCATACATAACTCATCATAATCTGATTAGCGAGGTTAGTACCCATAATAAAATAATTGTTCCTTGCTGGAAATAAGGATATTCTTGAAGGTCTACTGTTTCTCAAGATTGCCAAAAGGTTTTTGCAAAGAAAAAGCAAGCTCAAGGTTTGCAAAATGAAGAAAAGGCAAAACAGGACAGAATCTGTGAAAAACAGACCAGCAGGTAGTAAATGATTTTTTTGGAGCACGCTGTCGAAAAAATTCAGACCAAAAAGATGATCTGGTGATTTTATACGAATTTTTCTGTCCAAGGACATAATCTGTTTCCTGGACAGCACGTCACAACTTTTGAACTTTCTTGCAATCAGAGGCTACACTTGGCACAAAGTTGAAAAGTAAAGATACAATGATGATGCTACTGTAGTAACAATATCAAGACACAACAAAAGCAAAATAAAATTTTATTCATTATGGGCTGCCTCCCAAAAGCTCTTTCTTTATAGCCATAAAGATAGGCTTAAGACTTTAATGATGCTCTCGTAGGAATAAGAGTTGAAGAACAAAAGGGAGCATCAAGAAGCAAATACCAAATACATTTAAGCCTAACATGCTTCCTATGCATAGGAATATTACAATAGAATAATTCATTGAAGCACAAAGCAATAAGCATAGGAAGACAAAACAAGTGCAGCTTCAAAACCATCAACATAAAGAGAGGGAACTTGATATTATTGAAATATCTATAAGCATATGTTCCCTTCTCATAATAATTTTCAGTGGGATCACGAATAAACTCAACAATATAAGCATCACATAAAGCCTTGTTACCATGATCCACATGCAAAAAGGTACTCTTACTCTCCACATAAGCATCTTTGGGGAGCCCATGGCTAGGACATTTTAGCATTAACGTTTTCAGTCTCCCCCAAGCTTGAGCTACGCTCTCTCCGTCACGAGACCTAAAGTTATAGATATAGTTCCTGTCTCGATGAATTTCATGAAGAGGATAAAACTTAGTATAAAAGAGAGACATAAGCTCTTGTCAATCAAGCAAGTGCGAGTTATCGAGAAGCTTATACCAATCTGAAGCTTTATCTATAAGTGATACGGCGAACAATTTCCTCATGACAAACTCCCTTGATACACATGTAAGCTTAAATAATGAACATAGTTGTGACAGATATAGCAAGTGTTCACCGGGATGTCTGTCTCCTGCATAACGATTAGCCAAAACATAATCAATAATACCAGCTGGTATTTTATAGGGCACAATTTCAGTAGGGGGAGGAGCAACCACCACAGGTGTGGGGCGTCTTCCCGCAAGCAACGATCCAATAGCAAGGTTGTCCATAAGCATAACTAGTGAAATAAAAAAAGAAACAAAAAGATTTAATTGCAAGATCTAAAGATATACCTTCAAGCACTCACTTCCCCGGCAACGGCGCCAGAAATAGCTTGATGTCTACACACGCTTCTACTCTTGTAGACTATGTTGGGCCTCCAAACGCAGAGGTTTGTAGGACAGCAGCAATTTCCCTCAAGTGGATGACCTAAGGTTTATCGAACTCAGGGAAGTAGAGGTTGAAGATGGTCTCTCTCAAGCAACCCTGCAACTAAGATACAAGAAGTCTCTTGTGTCCCCAACACACCTAATACAACTAGGAGTTGTATAGGTGCACTAGTTCGGCGAAGAGATGGTAAAATATGGATGATAGGAGTGGCAAAGCAAAGTAATATAAATCTGTAATAAAAAGTGAAGCAAGCAAACAAGTGGTAAACGTGAGCACAAATGGTATTGCAATGGTGGAAACAACGCCTAGGGATCATACTTTCACTAGAGGCAACTCCCAACAACATTAACATAATCGAATCACATGATATTTCCCATAAAACATGCAATGGAGACGCACCCGGAGGTCATTCCTTCGTGGTCAAGAGAGGACGAGAATTATATAGGGCTACAAAAGCACACCTCAAAGTTCGTAGTTCTCAATCTAAGGATTTCCCAATGTCACCACGGCCATCCAAAGAGAGTCCCACAATCACCACAACATATCTAAAGGATAGTCAAAGACAAGCACCAAGAGACTCTCAATCTTCAATCAACACACAAGAGAGGAAATCACTCATGAAAATATTTTTCTAATCCATGTCCAATAGACCGCTGTCACCTTGGTCTCGGGGATTATACTAGATAAAGACAAGTGAGTACATCAATCCAATACATAGAGGAAGGGGAAATATCATGGGATCACCCTAGATTAACATAGCATATGATCACAACGAAGATCACATCATGGGAGAGAGAGATAACCACATAGCTACACGTACGAGCCCTCGGCCCCGGAGAAGACTACTCACACATGGACATGATGAGGAGGAGGTTGATGATGGTGTTGATGGAGAGGTGCAGCCCCGCGAGGAGGAGACGGCCGGCGGCAGCCACGGAGGCGGCTGCGGCGGCCCTTGGGGGCGCGGGGGCGGCGGCGGCCCTCGGGGCGGCGGCGGCCCTAGGGGGCAGCGGCTCCTTGGCCCCCCTTCTTCCTTGTGGATGGTGCTGCAATGGTGCTGGTCCTCCCCTCCAAGACGGCGGCTCGGGAGGAGGAAAATTCGTGGCACTTGGTGACCTAGGTTTCCTCTCTTTATATAGACTCTCGGATTCCCGTCATCAGATTTTGGGCCTCAGTAAAACGGGCTTTACTCGGCCGTCCGGACTCCGATTTGGACGAATTTTATATCCAGAAGCATCGCCTCGAAATTCCCCACAACTTTCGAAACTAGACTTTTTCCGTTTGACGTCGTCTTCGGGCCGGAACGTGACCATCTTTAAAAAACGTTCTCAGACAGATTTCAGGAAAGTCAGAGTCCTACTCCAATACGACTCCTTTTGCGTTTTTGTCAATTTCCAAGTAATTCCTACACAATAAAGTGTAAAACAAGAACATTGTGCACTTTTGCAACCATTAGTAGGTTAGTCCAAATATGATCAAAAGTGTATGGAAGTGCATAAATATCATAACAATATCACACAAAAAGGGCATAGAGCAAGCAGAAATTATAGATACGTTTTGGACGTATCAGTGGGCATGGCCATGGCTACGACCCCGAGGAGACCCAAAGTCGGGATGGCCGCGCTCTGTACGTGCCCGATGAAGAGGCCGACGACCGTGCTGACTACGACCATGGTGACTCGTGGCATGAAGACGATGACATCTATGTCGAAGGTGATGGTGATGAAGAAGAAGTCAATGAGGTTGATATTAGTGGTGATCCATTGTTCATCGGCGAGCTCACCCAAAGAGCGGAAGCACAAAAGAAGAGGAAGAGCATTCGCACGGGTTCATATACACAAGATGAGGACAAGTTGGTTTGCCAAGCTTGGATGGAGATTATGTTGGGAAACGTAGCATAATTCAAAAAATTTCTACGTCTTCACCAAGATCCAACTATGGAGACATCTAGCAACGAGCAACTAAGAGTGCATCTACATACCGTTATGAAGATTGCGTGCGGAAGCTTTCAACGAAGCAAGGATGAAGTAGTCGTACTCTTCACGTTCTTCGTCACCGATGATCTAGCGCCGAACGGACGGCACCTCCGCGTTCAACACACGTACGGTGCAGCAACGTCACCTCCTTCTTGATCCAGCAAGGGGGGAGGAGAAGTCGTCAGAGATCCGGCAGCACGACGGCGTGATGACGGATGCAGTGGAGATCGCAGCAGGGCTTCGCCGGGCGCCCTGCGTTGGGAGTATGGGGTGTGACGGGAGGGGGAGAGGCGCCAGGACTTGGGTGCGGCTGCCCTCTCCCCCCCCCCCACATATATATAGGGGCCAGGGGGGCGCCTGGACCCCTTGCAGATCCAATCTGCAAGGGGGCGGCGGCCAAGGGGGGTTCCTTGCCCCCTAAGGCAAGTGGAGCCCCTCTCCCCTTTAGGGTTTGAACCCTAGGCGCAAGGGAGGTGGGCCTCCCTTAGTGGTGCGCCAGCCCAGAGGGCTGGACACATCCCCTCGCGGCCTAGGGGCCCCACCGGGATGGGTGGCCCCACCCAGTGGACCCCCGGGGCCCCTCCGGTGGTCCCGGGACGCTCCCGGTGACCCCCGGAGATCACCCGTTGGCCGAAACTGGACTTCCCATATATCAATCTTTACCTCCGGACCATTCCGGAACTCCTCGTGACGTCCGGGATCTCATCCGGGACTCCGAACAACTTTCGGGTTTCCACGTGCATGTATCTCTACGACCCTAGCGTTACCGAACCTTAAGTGTGTAGACCCTACGGGTTCGGGAGACATGTAGACATGACCGAGACCACTCTCCGGTCAATAACCAACAGCGGGATCTAGATACCCATGTTGGTTCCCACGTGTTCCTCGATGATCTTCATCGGATGAACCACTATGTCAAGGATTCACTCAATCCCGTATGTTATTCCCTTTGTCCATCGGTACGGTACTTGCCCGAGATTCGATCGTCGGTATTCCCGATACCTTGTTCAATCTTGTTATGGCAAGTCTCTTTACTCGATCCGTAATCCATCATCCCGTGACTAACTACTTAGTCACATTGAGCTCATTATGATGATGTCTTACCGAGTGGGCCCAGAGGTACCTCTCCGTCATACGGAGTGACAACATCCCAGTCTCGGTTCGTACCAACTCAACAGACACTTTCGGAGATACCCGATGCGTACCTTTATAGCCACCCAGTTACGTTGTGACGGTTGGCACACCCAAAGCACTCCTACGGTATCCGAGAGTTGTACAACCTCATGGTCTAAGGAATAAATACTTGACACCGAAAAGCTTATGCATTACGAACTATACGATCTCGTGTTATGCTCAAGTTTGGGTCTTGTCCATCACATCATTCTCCTAATGATGTGATCCCGTTATCACTGACATCCTATGTCCATGGTCAGGAAACCGTGACCATCTGTTGATCAACGAGCTGGCTACTAGAGGCCTACCAGGGACTCATTTTGGTCTATGTACTCACACATGTATTGCTGTTTCCGTACAATACAATTCAAGCATGAATAACAGACAATTATCATGAACAAGGAGATATAATAATAATGCTTTTATTATTGCCTCTAGGGCATATCTCCAACAGTCTCCCACTTGCACTAGAGTCAATAATCTAGTTACATTGTGATGAATCGAACACCCATAGAGTTCTGGTGTTGATCATGTTTTGCTCGTGAAAGAGGTTTAGTCAACGGGTCTGCGACATTCAGATCCGTATGCACTTTACAAATATCTATGTCTCCATCCTGAACATAATTCCGGATGGAGTTGAAACGGCGCTTGATGTGCTTGGTCTTCTTGTGAAACCTGGGCTCCTTGGTAATAGCAATAGCACCAGTGTTGTCACAGAAGAGAGTCATCGGGCTTGACGCGCTTGGAATGACTCCTAAGTCGGTGATGAACTCCTTCATCCAGACTCCTTCCTGTGCTGCTTCAGAAGCAGCTATGTACTCCGCTTCACATCTAGATGCTGCCACCACGCTTTGCTTGCAACTGCACCAGCTGACTGCCCCTCCATTCAAAATATACACGTATCCGGTTTGTGACTTAGAGTCATCCAGATCTGTGTCGAAGCTAGCATCGACGTAACCCTTTACGACGAGCTCTTCGTCACCTCCATAAACGAGAAACATATCCTTAGTCCTTTTCAGGTACTTCAGGATGTTCTTGACCGCTGTCCAGTGTTCCGTACCGGGATCACTTTGGTACCTCCCTACCAAACTTATGGCAAGGTTCACATCAGGTCTGGTACACAGCATGGCATACATGATAGAACCTATGGCCGAGGCATAGGGAATGACACTCATCTTTTCTCTATCTTCTGCCGTGGTCGGCGACTGAGCCTTGCTCAATCTCATACCTTGCAAAACAGGCAAGAATCCTTTCTTTGACTGATCCATATTGAACTTCTTCAATATTTTGTCAAGGTATGTACTTTGTGAAAGACCAATGAGGCGTCTCGATCTATCTCTATAGATTTTGATGCCTAATATGTAAGCAGCTTCTCCAAGGTCCTTCATTGAAAAACTTTTATTCAAGTAGGCCTTTACATTTTCCAAGAATTCTATATCATTTCCCATCAGCAATATGTCATCCACATATAATATGAGGAATGCCACAGAGCTCCCACTCACTTTCTTGTAAATACAGGCTTCTCCATAAGTCTGTATAAAGCCAAACGCTTTGATCACCTCATCAAAGCGAATATTCCAACTCCGAGATGCTTGCACCAGCCCGTAAATCGAGCGCTGGAGCTTGCATACCTTGTTAGTGTTCTCTGGATCGACAAAACCTTCCGGTTGCATCATATACAACTCTTCCTTGAGGAAGCCGTTAAGGAATGCTGTTTTGACGTCCATTTGCCATATCTCATAATCATAGAACGCGGCAATAGCTAACATGATTCTGACTGACTTCAGCATCGCTACGGGAGAGAAAGTCTCGTCGTAGTCAATCCCTTGAACTTGTCGATAACCCTTAGCGACAAGCCGAGCTTTATAGATGGTCACATTACCATCCGCGTCTGTCTTCTTCTTAAATATCCATTTGTTTTCTATGGCGTGCCTATCATCAGGCAAGTCCACCAAAGTCCATACTTTGTTTTCATACATGGATTCTATCTCGGATTTCATGGCTCCAAGCCATTTATTGGAATCTGGGCCCGCCATCGCTTCTTCATAGTTCGAAGGTTCACCGTTGTCTAACAACATGATTTCCAGTACAGGGTTGCCGTACCACTCTGGTGCGGAACGTGCCCTTGTGGACCTTCGAAGTTCACTAGTAACTTGATCTGTTTCTTCATGATCATTATCATCAACTTCCTCCCTTGTCGGTGCAGGCACCTCAGGAACAGTTTCCTGCGCTGCGCTACTTTCCGGTCCAGGAGGGCTGACTGTCACCTCATCAAGTTCTACTTTCCTCCCACTCACTTCTTTCGAGAGAAACTCTTTCTCCAGAAAGTATCCATTCTTGGCAACAAAGACTTTGCCTTCGGATCTGTGGTAGAAGGTGTACCCAATTGTTTCCTTTGGGTATCCTATGAAGACGCATTTTTCCGATTTGGGTTCGAGCTTTTCAGGTTGAAGTTTCTTGACATAAGCATCGCAACCCCAAACTTTCAGAAACGACAGCTTCGGTTTCTTGCCAAACCAAAGTTCATATGGAGTCGTTTCAACGGATTTTGACGGAGCCCTATTTAAAGTGAATGCGGCAGTCTCTAAAGCATAACCCCAAAAAGATAGCGGTAAATCGGTAAGGGACATCATAGATCGCACCATGTCCAACAGAGTACGATTTCGATGTTCGGACACACCGTTACGTTGAGGTGTTCCGGGCGGTGTCAATTGTGAAACAATTCCACAGCTCCTAAGGTGTGTGCCAAATTCATGACTTAAATACTCACCCCCACGATCCGATCGCAAGAACTTTATTTTTCTGTCACGTTGATTCTCAACCTCATTCTGAAATTCCTTGAACTTTTCAAAGGTCTCAGACTTGTGTTTCATCAAATAGATATACCCATATCTACTCAAGTCATCTGTGAGGGTGTGAACATAACGATAGCCTCCGCGAGCCTCAACACTCATTGGACCGCACACATCGGTATGTATGATTTCCAACAAGTTGGTTGCTCGCTCCATTGTTCCGGAGAACGGAGTCTTGGTCATCTTGCCCAAGAGGCATGGTTCGCACGTGTCAAATGATTCATAATCAAGAGACTCTAGAAGTCCATCTGAATGGAGCTTCTTCATACGTTTGACACCAATATGACCAAGTCGGCAATGCCACAAGTATGTGGGACTATCATTATCAACTTTACATCTTTTGGCATCTACACTATGAATATGTGTATTACTACGTTCGAGATCCATCAAAAATAAACCATTGACCAGCGGGGCATGACCATAAAACATATCTCTCAAATAAATAGAACAACCATTATTCTCCGATTTGAAAGAATATCCATCTCGCATAAGACGAGATCCAGAAACAATGTTCATGCTCAAAGCTGGTACTAAATAACAATTATTCAGGTTTAAAACTAATCCCGAGGGTAGATGTAGAGGCAGCGTGCCGACGGCGATCACATCGACCTTGGAACCATTCCCGACGCGCATCGTCACCTCATCCTTCGCCAGTCTCCGTTTATTCCGCAGCTCCTGTTTTGAGTTACAAATGTGAGCAACTGCACCGGTATCGAATACCCAGGAGCTACTACGAGTGCTGGTAAGGTACACATCAATAACATGTATATCATATATACCTTTGACGTTGCCGGCCTTCTTGTCTGCTAAATATTTGGGGCAGTTCCGCTTCCAGTGACCCTTTCCCTTGCAATAAAAGCACTCTGTTTCAGGCTTGGGTCCATACTTTGGCTTCTTCCCAGCAACAGGCTTGCCAGGCGCGGCAACTTGCTTGCCGTCCTTCTTGAAGTTCTTCTTACCCTTGCCTTTCTTGAACTTAGTGGTTTTATTGACCATCAACACTTGATGTTCTTTCTTGATGTCAACCTCCGCTGATTTCAGCATCGAATACACCTCGGGAATGGACTTCTCCATCCCCTGCATATTGAAGTTCAACACGAAGCTCTTGAAGCTTGGTGGGAGCGACTGGAGGATTCTGTCAACGACCGCTTCATCTGGGAGATTCATTCCTAGCTGAGACAAGCGGTTGTGTAATCCTGAAATCTTGAGGATGTGCTCACTGACAGAACTGTTCTCTTCCATCTTACAGCTGTAGAATGCGTCGGAGACATCATATCTCTCGACTCGGGCATGAGCTTGGAAAACCATTTTCAGCTCTTCGAACATCTCATATGCTCCATGGTGCTCAAAACGCTTTTGGAGCCTCGATTCTAAACTGTAAAGCATGCCGCACTGAACCAGGGAGTAATCATCACTACGCGACTGCCAGACGTTCAAAACGTCTTGGTCCGCATCGGGAGCAGGTGCATCACCTAGCGGTGCTTCTAGGACATATGATCTCTTGGCAGCTATGAGGATAATCCTCAGGTTACGGACCCAATCCGTATAGTTGCTACCATCGTCTTTCAGCTTGGTTTTCTCTAGGAACGCGTTGAAGTTGAGGGAAACTGGAGCGTGGGCCATTTGATCTACAAGAGATATTGTAAATAATTTAGACTAAGTTCATGATAATTAATTTCATCTTAATCAAATTATAATGAACTCCCACTCAGAATGACATCTCTCTAGTCATCTAAGTGATACACGATCCGAATCGAGTAGTCCGTGTCCGATCATCACATGAGACGGACTAGTCAAAAACGGTGAACATCTTCATGTTGATCGTATCTTCTATACGACTCGTGTTCGACCTTTCGGTCTTCCGTGTTCCGAGGCCATGTCTGTACATGCTAGGCTCGTCAAGTGAACCCTAAGTGTATCGCGTGTGTAAATCTGTCTTACACCCGTTGTATGTGAACGTTAGAACCTATCACACCCGATCATCACGTGGTGCTTCGGAGCAACGAACTTTAGCAACGGTGCACAGTTAGGGGAAACACATTACTTGAAATTTTAGTGAGAGATCATCTTATTTACTACCGTCGTTCTAAGTAAACAAGATGCAAAAACATGATAAACATCACATGCAATCAATTATAGTGACATGATATGGCCAATATCATCTTGCTCCTTGGATCTCCATCTTCGGGGCACCAAGATCATCTTGTCGCCGGCTCGACACCATGGTCTTCATCATCATGATCTCCATCATCGTGTCTTGAAGAAGTCTTCACGCCAACTATTACTTCTACTAATATAGCTAACGTTTAGCAATGAAGTAAAGTAATTACATGGCGTTATTTAGTGACACTCAGGTCATACAATAATTAAGACAACTCCTATGGCTCCTGTCGGTTGTCAAGTTCATCGACATGCAAGTCGTGATTCCCTATTACAAAAACATGATCAATCTCATACATCACATATATCATTCATCACATCTTCGTTCTTGGCCATACCACGTCACAAAACACATGCTGCAAAAACAAGTTAGACGTCCTCTAATTGTTGTTGCAAGTTTTACGTGGCTTCTATAGAATTTCTAGCAAGAACGTTTCTTACCTACGCCAAAACCACAACGTTATTTGTCAACTTCTATTTACCCTTCATAAGGACCCTTCTCATCGAATCCGATCCGACTAAAGTAGGAGAGACAGACACCCGCCAGCCACCTTATGCATCTAGTGCATGTCTGTCGATGGAACCAGTCTCACGTAAGCGTACGTGTAAGGTCGGTCCGGGCCGCTTCATCCCACAATACCGCCGAATCAAGATTGACTAGTAACGGTAAGAAAGTTGAACAAGATCATACGCCCACAACTGCTTTGTGTTCTACTCGTGCAAGATGCTACGCATAAAACCTAGGCTCAGATGCCAATGTTGGGAAACGTAGCATAATTCAAAAAATTTCTACGTCTTCACCAAGATCCAACTATGGAGACATCTAGCAACGAGCAACTAAGAGTGCATCTACATACCGTTATGAAGATTGCGTGCGGAAGCTTTCAACGAAGCAAGGATGAAGTAGTCGTACTCTTCACGTTCTTCGTCACCGATGATCTAGCGCCGAACGGACGGCACCTCCGCGTTCAACACACGTACGGTGCAGCAACGTCACCTCCTTCTTGATCCAGCAAGGGGGGAGGAGAAGTCGTCAGAGATCCGGCAGCACGACGGCGTGATGACGGATGCAGTGGAGATCGCAGCAGAGCTTCGCCGGGCGCCCTGCGTTGGGAGTATGGGGTGTGACGGGAGGGGGAGAGGCGCCAGGACTTGGGTGCGGCTGCCCTCTCCCCCCCCACATATATATAGGGGCCAGGGGGGGCGCCTGGACCCCTTGCAGATCCAATCTGCAAGGGGGCGGCGGCCAAGGGGGGTTCCTTGCCCCCCAAGGCAAGTGGAGCCCCTCTCCTCTTTAGGGTTTGAACCCTAGGCGCAGGGGAGGTGGGCCTCCCTTAGTGGTGCGCCAGCCCAGAGGGCTGGACACATCCCCTCGTGGCCTAGGGGCCCCACCGGGATGGGTGGCCCCACCCGGTGGACCCCCGGGGCCCCTCCGATGGTCCCGGGACGCTCCCGGTGACCCCCGGAGATCACTCGTTGGCCGAAACTGGACTTCCCATATATCAATCTTTACCTCCGGACCATTCCGGAACTCCTCGTGACGTCCGGGGTCTCATCCGGGACTCCGAACAACTTTCGGGTTTCCACGTGCATTAATCTCTACGACCCTAGCGTTACCGAACCTTAAGTGTGTAGACCCTACGGGTTCGGGAGACATGTAGACATGACCGAGACCACTCTCCGGTCAATAACCAACAGCGGGATCTGGATACCCATGTTGGTTCCCACGTGTTCCTCGATGATCCTCATCGGATGAACCACTGTGTCAAGGATTCACTCAATCCCGTATGTTATTCCCTTTGTCCATCGGTACGGTACTTGCCCGAGATTCGATCGTCGGTATTCCCGATACCTTGTTCAATCTTGTTATGGCAAGTCTCTTTACTCGATCCGTAATCCATCATCCCGTGACTAACTACTTAGTCACATTGAGCTCATTATGATGATGTCTTACCGAGTGGGCCCAGAGGTACCTCTCCGTCATACGGAGTGACAACATCCCAGTCTCGGTTCGTACCAACTCAACAGACACTTTCGGAGATACCCGATGCGTACCTTTATAGCCACCCAGTTACGTTGTGACGGTTGGCACACCCAAAGCACTCCTACGGTATCCGGGAGTTGTACAACCTCATGGTCTAAGGAATAAATACTTGACACCGAAAAGCTTATGCATTACGAACTATACGATCTCGTGTTATGCTCAAGTTTGGGTCTTGTCCATCACATCATTCTCCTAATGATATGATCCCGTTATCACTGACATCCTATGTCCATGGTCAGGAAACCGTGACCATCTGTTGATCAACGAGCTGGCTACTAGAGGCCTACCAGGGACTCATTGTGGTCTATGTATTCACACATGTATCGCTGTTTCCGTACAATACAATTCAAGCATGAATAACAGACAATTATCATGAACAAGGAGATATAATAATAATGCTTTTATTATTGCCTCTAGGGCATATCTCCAACAGATTAGCCAAGATCCGAGAACCACCGCGCAACAAAAGGGCATTGTTTTATTGACGAGAATCCACAAAACATTCCATGAAAGGAAGATGTTTGAGCCCTACCAAATTACAAGCAACCGTGGCATCGGCTCGATTCAAAAAAGATGGTTGTTCATCCAACAAGAGTGCAACAAGTATTGCGCCGCATTTGAGAGCGTTGAAGCACGACCCGTGAGTGGTCTCGGCGTTGGGGACATGGTATGCTCTCCTCTTTCTAGCCCTTTCCTTGCTACGGCCATGAGACTTTGGCCATGTATATGTTTGCATGTTCACTTGTTGTTGATCATGTGGTGTAGGCATTTCAATCTTTGAAGGCATTCAAGGCCCGGCACAATGACAAGCCATTCACTCTTACGCACTGTTGGACGATCATCAACCATTGCCCTAAGTTCAAGGACCAATACCGTGAACTACAATGGAAGAGAGGCAAGAAGACGGTCAAGTTCGACGGAGGTGGAGATGGCGAGGCGTTGAAGAGGCCGAGGGGCAAGACCAACTCCAAGGTTGACGACATACGTGATGCCTCATCCATGGCCTTGCATGAGACTTTGCATGGCATGATGTCCAAAAAGGATGAGAGGGACGAGAAGAAGCGCCAAAGCAAGGACGAGCAAATGAAGCAATACCTAGACCTTCAAAGACAGAAGCTGGAGATGGAGGAGGCGGCCAAGCGGAGGAAGATCGACATGGCGGAGGCGGCCCGGCAAAGGCAGTTCGACATGGAGGAGGAGGCCCGGCAAAGGCAGCTCGACATCGAGGCCACCAATGCCGCCACCAAAGCGAAGGAGGTGGCCCTTGCGATCATGAGCATGGACTTGTCGAAGATGAGCGACAAGACGAGGGCCTGGTTCGAGGCCAGGCAGAAGGAGATGCTCGACGCCGAAGTACTGAACTAGGTCGTCCGATCGGCGTCGGCCGTTCTTTTTTGGAGGCTGGCATGGGTGCCGCCCAGCGGGCGGGCCGCTGGCAGTGTGCCAGGGAGAAAAACCTTCATTTCTGGAGGCCGGTTGTGTTGCCGGCGAGGACAACTATTCATTTTGGAGGCTGGCTATGTTGCCGGTCACTGGTGATGCCGGCGATGGACGTGTAGGCCGCTGGCTCTATTGCCGGCGTGATGAACCGGGGCCGCTGGCCTGAACTAGGGCTTGGCATTTGAAACGTTGCTCTTAGTTTTTTAAGTGGACGCGGACAGGATGGGGCAAATGGATGCGGCCGCGCGCTGGGCGCACGGCCACCGCATCCTAGGCAGGCCCGGACACGACCCCAAATCCCTACCCAAACGGACAGAATCCGGACAAAACGAACGTCCGTTTGGGATCGCCCGGTGGAGTTGGCCTAAGTGGTTGATTGGGCCAGCATGAGCCCAATACAAAACGTACACGGTTCCGGTCCGGACCGTGGTCGCGCTGGACTCGGACCTGACGCTGGTATCATCCATCGTCTTCTTCCTTTGTCTCCCATCCCCCACCAGCCTAACTTTCCCCTTCCTTCAGCCAACGGTCGACGACCCCTTCTACAACCAGTACATGGATGACGTGATCTTCGAGGGTGGGCATGACCATGGCTATGACCCCGAGGAGACCCAAAGTCAGGATGGCCGCGCTCAGTACGTGCCCGCTAAAGAGGCCGACGACCGTACTGACTACGACCATGGTGACTCGTGGCATGAAGACGATGACATCTATGTCGAAGATGATGGTGATGAAGAAGAAGTCAATGAGGTTGATATTAGTGACGAACCATTGTTCATCGGCGAGCTCACCCAAAGAGCGGAAGCACAAAAGAAGAGGAAGGGCATTCGCACGGGTTCATATACACAAGATGAGGACAAGTTGATTTGCCAAGCATGAAAGGAAGATGTTTGAGCCCTACCAAATTACAAGCAACCGTGGCATCGGCTCGATTCAAAAAAGATGGTTGTTCATCCAACAAGAGTGCAACAAGTATTGCGCCGCATTTGAGAGCGTTGAAGCACGACCCGTGAGTGGTCTCGGCGTTGGGGATATGGTATGCTCTCCTCTTTCTAGCCCTTTCCTTGCTACGGCCATGAGACTTCCGGACAAAACGGACGTCCGTTTGGGATCGCGTGGTGGAGTTGGCCTAAGTGGTTGATTGGGCCAGCGTGAGCCCAATACAAAACGTACACGGTTCCGGTCCAGTCCGGAACGTGGTCGCGCTGGACTCGGACCTGACCCTGCATCATCCATCGTCTTCTTCCTTTGTCTCCCAGCTTTCCCCTTCCTTCAGCACCAATCAATCCACCGGTAGGTACATCGATTCGCCTCGGTTTCCCCGGCGACCACGCAATCCAGATCGCCGCCCGCCGCCCACCGCCCACCGCCGTGGGATCTGACGGCGGTACAGCTCCGCACCGTTCAACTGAAGGGCCAGGCTCCTCTGTTCCCCCTCACCTCAGGTAAGGTTCGTTCCATCCACTGCTTCCTTTCTTAGTTTCTTGCTCCATCTCGGCCTCCGCCTCCCAATCCCAATCCCAACTCGCCCTACCTACCATCCATACTACTCTACTCTAGTAAGTATCAGGCCGCTCTTCCACTAGGAATTACAGTATTATCCATTATCCACTATACTAGGACTACTTGATTTCAGCCGTGATTTAGACTTTTTAGTTTTTACAAATCAATCAATCAATCAATCACTGCACAACTAGCCAGGCTTTCTTATATTATTATTACCAAATCAACTGGCCTCTATCTTCACTTCAGATGACTGCTCTACTCTAGGCCCAGCACCAGCACCAGCACCACCGATTCTTATCACATCCTACAAATGAACACCACCCAAACACACACATGCTAGTAGTAATCTCAGACTTTCAATGGATGCCTGGACTATCTTATTACGAGCCTTCCCTTCTGCACAGAATAAAAAAAAAACTCTACTCAACTGCCCGATTGCTTTCAATTCAGTACCAAGTTGTCTTACCACTCGTTGCACTACTATATATATGAGATAAACAAGCTATATATGCATCTAACAGATGCTTCTACTGGAAACTAGTATGTACCGAAACCACTTCGCTGTCGAAATTGTCTCATGATTCTTAATTCTACACTGCAATGTGCCATTAAACAGACTATGCAATTTCTTCTAGCATCTGCGTCGTTGGATGGATGATGTTTACGGAAGAATAGAGGTCTTCCCGCAGCACTTCACTCCGTCGAAACAACCCATGGACGCTGCTGATGGTCTGTCCACTAGTAAGAGCAACATCGATCCGTCACCAAGGTGATGATACTGATGGCAAAAATAACTGTGGCTGTCAAAGGCTTGTTTGTTTTTCAGCCTCTTCCTTTAATTCTGGGTGTACTGACACTCTTGCTGTTCTTGCCAATGTAAGCAGTCCACGTAGGCGTTCTTGGACCCCGAAACGTGTCAAGGGAGCTGCGTCGCTTCTGCAACTCTTGTCTATCCCTCGCATTAGGTGGTCTTCCAGCAACGACGATGACGACAAGGTTATGATGCTTACCAGTACAGGAATTATATAATATATCGCCTCTGTTTCTGTCCTGTATCGTCAAGTCATTGTGATAATGCTAATACTTTCTGCTGTTATGACTTATCAGGTCGAGTTAACCAGAGCTGAAGTAGAATCATTACGAAGCGAAATCGCCGATGCCGATGAAAGGGAGTCCCAGCTAAAAGCTCGGTATGATGAAACACCTCCCCAGTTATCTTTTCATTCTGCTAAGATTATACAGCGACATCAGTTTGGACAAGTGAACATGTGCATGGATTTTCACCTGAACCAAAGTGTCTCTCTATATTCAGTGTTTTTTTTCTCCGTCAGATGGTGCTAACACAGCTTAGCATTCCAGGTTGGAAAACATCGACGAAGTCTTGAGATATGCACGCCTTTCCGGGTATCTCCACATTAGAAGTGTACGTGAGAAACCACTGCGCTTTTGTTTGCTTGCCCCAAAAACAGCTTCATTGGTCCGACAACTGTTTGACAGACTGATGACTCTAAATAACGTCTTGATGCGTTGCAGAGATGGACTCAACTTCCTGGGGAGCCACCTATCATAGACGACGCCGATGTCGACGACTGGCTTCCTCGCTTTGTTGTCCTACAAGGACAGTGTTTATACTACTATCTCAAGTCCACAGGTAAGATTAATCTTCTGACATACTGGTCATCCAATCGCAGATGAATACGCAGCACTGCTGCTCTTTCTTGCCATGCTGAACCTGAATTCAAGTAATCAAGTTACAGATGAATACACATCATACTTGCTCACTAGACACTAAAAAACCACATTTGTCTTGGCGTCCTGTTCTTTGTCATACTGAACCTGAATCACATTTCACTTGGTGATGTGTTCTTTGTCATACTGAACCTGAATCACATTTCTCTTGGCGTCCTGTTCTTTGTCGTACTGAACCTGAATTTGAGTCTGTCGGTGAGTAACCTCTGCGATGCATTTTCAGACCTGAGCCCGCAGGAATCGACGCTGCTGCGCGACGTGGTGGAGGTAGGGCAGCTGCCCAACTTTGTGCCGGAGGACGGGAAGACGAGATACGCCTTCTTCATACTGACCCGGCAGGGCCTGCGGTTCGAGTGCTCGAGCAGCTGCGAGATACAGGTGAGTAATGCATTGGTTTCCCCTAACCGAAACGACGACTGTTGGAAGGGAATTTATTTATGTGAATGATCCATCGCATTGCCATGCGCGGATTAACACAAGTTTTTGTTGTCGCGTGATTCGTGGTGTGGCAGGTGGATTCGTGGGTAAGGGCGGTGAGAAGCGACTGCAAACTGGCAGGGGCAGGCACCGAGGCGAAGAGCAAGTCGAGCGGGGGATGGTGATGTACCGAGTGTGTGTGTGCAGGAAACATGTAGTAGCTGTTGAGTCTGTAATGTGGAGAGTGCAGATAGGTGTATGTAAATTTGAGAAGCGTGTAAGCAGTTTGTTGTTGTAGGTGACAGGTTTGGAAGTTGCAAGGAAGGATTGATCTTGGTTGGTTGGTTGTTGCATCTGGGCCGAATGAATAAAGCTCCAATTGATCTGTTGCCTGTTGTTGCTGCAATTAATTCAGTGGGCGAGGAGCTGGGACTTGGGGAACTTTGCAAGCAACTAAGGGCATCTCCAACGCGGGCCCACCAAATGGACACGCAAAACGTCCGCCGACACGTCACCGCGGGCGGTGCACCAAATCCCCAGCCACTTACTTTTAAAAAAAAGTAGAATAAAACTAAACCAAATAACCAAATTGTCATGCAGCCTCACTTTGAATCATCGTTCGGTAGCAATTCAACCATACATTTAAATAAATCCTAATACAAAGCGTCAGATGTCAACAAGTTTTGTAAAGTCCCCGATCACAAATTCAACCGTACTGCACAAAAGCGGCCTTCATCTCAAGTTTTTTATCGACCTTGTTCATACTAGACAAAAGCTTCGTCCTACAATGCATCAATGCGAAGGACATCCAGAAACCCCTCCCTCTCAAACCACCAGTTCCCGCACTGGTAAACAAGACTACATACAAGCGAAGCCGTGACCCCGCTTTGCCTGCTCGATATAATCCCCCCCCCCCCCTCCCGCGATGTGATGTGTCACGTGGCGACACGATGGCATTCGACCGAGGGCAGAGCGCCGAGGCGTAGACCAACAACGTCGGTCGATGATCGGTGCACATATGTTTGTAGAAGCTGCCACATACTCATCCAAGGAAAAAAAGAGAGAGAGAGAGAGATGAAGAATTGGGAGAAATGGAGATGAAGGGAGGGGCAAAAGGGTAACTAGCAAGACATGCCTACCTATGTGCACCACTCACTCACTTAGAAGGCATCAGATTCAGATCTGATCTGAAGCAAAGCAAAGCAAAACCAACCAAAAGAGGGGGTTCCTTCCCTTGCCTCACTCCCTCCTTGATCGGTAGGAGGAGTACATAACCACCCATCACTACCAAGCAACAAATCCCACATCTATCTCCTTCTTCCTCACACACAAGCAAGCAAGGAAGGCCGCCGCCGCAGGCACGATGAGCAAGCTCTTCCAGTCCGCCTGCAAGGCCGCCAGGTCCTTCCTCGCCTCCTCCTCCGCCCCCGCCCCGCGCGCCGCCTCCTCCCTCCTCGCAGGTAAATCAAATCAAATCAAATCACTCGCCACTCCTTGTGCGAGATTCAGATCAGATGAGATCAGATCAGACCAGGGATTCATCCAGATTTCCATTCTGATTGCATTGCAGACGGGAGGAACGCCGCGCTCGCCACCCTCGCCAACATCGGCAGGAACTCCACCATCCCGGCCGCATACGCCCACCGCACCAACGCCGCCGCATCCTCCCACGCCTACACATGGATCGCCGCCATCCCCGCAGCAGGTCAGTCCATCCTCTCTTTTCTTTTTACAAACCCCTTTCCTTTCCTTTCCTTTTCACAGACAGATAGATGCCTTGGATCTGCTCCATTCTCACAACTAATTCTACATTCAACTGCCTGCTTACATATATACAGTCTACATGCTCCAAGATCAGGAGGTGCACGCTGCCGAGGTATCCTCCCCCTTTCTCTTCTTTTCTTCTATGTATTACCCTTTAATCAATGGAAACAACCATGTATAATCCTCACTCTCACCCTGAATCTGCCTGCCTGCCTGCAGATGGAGCGCACCTTCATCGCCATCAAGCCCGACGGCGTCCAGAGAGGCCTCGTGAGTACCAACAAATACCATCACCTCTCATCTAATCTGCCCTGTTATCAACCATATTGGCACCACAGCATTCATACTATCAAGACTGTCTGTGCACCGCGCCTCGTCGCTTATGTTTTTATGCTGCTCTAGTTAGTCACAGTTGAGGCCTCACTCGACGCCTTGTGCAGTCATGCCATGCCCGTACACACACACGCATACAACTATACATCACTCGAATTTCGTGGACCAGACACGCTCTCGCCCGCCTATTCTATTCCGCCCACACACGACATACATTGTCCTTCACATCTGCTCTAGCTTAACCACTAACAATTTATTAATCTCCTGCTCTTGGATCCCATTTGAGTCTGTATTATACTCCCACCGTTTAAAGTCAAACATATGTATGTACAACCAAGGTTGTAGAATAAAATATCAACAATTACAATACGAAATAAATAAAATAGGAAAAATACTTTTCATGATTGATACATTCTGAAACGAATTTGGTATTCTAGACATTAATACTTTTTCTATAAACTTGGTCAAACTTTGGACATGTTTGACTTCTGAAAAAAAACTAATACACCTTATATATTGGAATGGATGGAGTATAATGATAGTGGCACTCCACCTAGCTAGGATATTTTTTGGGGGGGTTTTGGAAACAAACCTTGCTCTTCTATAATAGTAGAGGCCTCGTGAGTACCAACCAACACTTGCATCTCTGCTCTGCTTTGCCCTGCCTTTTATCAATAATACGTACTGCTTGTCCTACACCATTCATACTATACATATTGGTTCAGATCAATCAGTTCAGTACATATGCCCCTGGCCCTGCCTGTGGCCGCACTTGAGGTCTTGTGCTATTTCATACTCCCTCCGTATCAAAATATAAGACATTTTTTTTGACACCATGACAGTGTCAAAAACGTCTTATATTATGATACGGAACAAGTACATAATACACGTATAAACTAGTACAGATCCGTCGTCGACTAGACATATTCTATTTTTTTCGCGCACCGACATTGTCCTTGAGATCTCTTCTCAGCTAACCATTAACAACTAATCTCATACTCTTGGACCCCATTTGCAATTATTATTTTGGTATGACTTCGGTTGCATCGATAAGTAGGCGTGCAGGACGCATTAGCCTATTATGCTTCAGAAGCATGATCTGGTATTAGTGCTGGGCTTGCTTCTAGTTACAGTTAGGCTGATAAGCGAATCCACCTAAAATCAAAATGCATATGCAGCCCATCACAAACCCCTTTCTAAAACCAAAATATATGTAGCCCATATACGAATAGGTCAACTGAATTGTAGACCCATTACTGGACTTGAAATGCTAACATATTCCGTTTTGCGCACCGACAGCATTTTTCTTGAGATCTGTTCTAGACCAACCATTAACAACTAATCTTGTACCTACCCTTGGATCTATCTGTATATTATATAATAATAATGGCACACCACCTAGCTAGGAGCCTAGGACAAGCTTGGGGGTTTGGAGAGAAACCTTACTATTCCTGGTGGCCTTTCCTTATTTCGGTAGCATCGGTAGTAGGGGGCCACTAGCCCATTATGCTTCACAAACAAGGCTTGGTAATAGGGCTAGGCATGCTTCTAGTTACAGTCAGGCTGATATGCAAATCCAGTTCCACCATTCAGCCCATTACAATTCCTTAAATCCAAAATGCAAAAATACACGGCCCATCACATTCCCTTGAAACGAAACTGCGCAGTCCATCACAATCCCTTGAAATCAAACTGTGCAGCCCATCACAATCCCTTGAAACCAAACTGCGCGCAGCCCATCACAATCCCTTAAAACCAAAATGCACAGCCCATCGCAATCCCTTAAAATCAAACTGCTCAGCCCATCTCAATCCCTTAAAACCAAAATGCACAGCCCAACGCAATCCCTTGAAACCAAAATGCACAACCCATCCCAATCCCTTAAAACCAAAGTGCACAGCCCATCGCAATCCCTTAAAACCAAAATGCACAGCCCATCACAATCCCTTAAAACCAAAATACACAGCCCTTGCCCATCACAATCCTGTAAGACCAAAATATGCAGTCCATCACAAGTTTCTACTGTTTAGCGTTCTTCCCCATGTCAGGTGTTCAGTAGAAGATGTTGCTGTTATGCAGTGAGGGTCACAGTTTGTTTCAAACCTCTTTTATCCTTTACCATAGGGCTGTTACCCAACAAGGGCTGTGACATTTGGTTTCATGTCTTTAATTTCCTACTGTATCATGATGGATGTCTCTGTATCTCTTCTCTCTGGCAACAGATTTCTGAGATAGTGTCCCGATTCGAGAGAAAAGGGTACAAGCTTGTTGCCATCAAGCTGGTGGTTCCATCCAAGCAGTTCGCCGAGAAGCACTACCATGATCTCAAGGAAAGACCTTTCTTCAGTGGACTGTGCGACTTCCTCAGCTCCGGTCCCGTGCTTGCCATGGTAATCAAATCCTCCCATCTTCTGTCTGTAGACAAATAACCCTGTGTTTGCTACCAAGTTGCAGTTTATTAATCTGTAACATATTCTGAAGGTCTGGGAAGGAGAGGGTGTTATCAAGTACGGGAGGAAACTGATTGGTGCCACGGACCCACAGAAATCTGAGCCAGGAACCATCAGGGGTGACCTTGCTGTTGTTGTTGGAAGGTACGCTTCATTCTCTCTTCAGCAGGCCCAGCTAGCGATGATCCATTATTTGCACTCATTCACCCATGTATCTAATCATCCATCATTTGCACTCATCACTGCTTAGTTTCAGACTATTAGAATAGACAGATTGAAACAAAAAAAGAAAGATCTGATGTAGGTTCCATTCCGCATTTCTTGAATGCCATGATGCACTCCCATAATAATTCCTTTCTGCTCGCTCACATTCATTCCGTCGCCTGAACGTCAGAAACATCATCCATGGGAGCGATGGCCCGGAGACGGCCAAGGACGAGATTGCACTCTGGTTCCAACCCAAGGAGCTGGTCTCTTACACCAGCAACGAGGAGAAGTGGATCTACGGTGTGAACTAACCGCTGCATCGTCTTCAGAAGAGCCAAAGAAGCTCCAGTCCCTTTCCGTGATCGCCTCTAGACCATGGCAGAGTGCAATAACACCGCGACCCGGGCGACCTTTCAGTCGGTGTCGCCCTTGCCTTTGTCTCATTCTGATGCAATAAGGCCCGAAGAAATTAAAAGGGTTGTTTGTACCTTTGAATATTATAGAGCGTGCACCGAGCAATCGTGATGTTTAAATCAAACCGTCGCCTTCAGGCACTTGATTTTGATGGATGTTGTTTGTTTTCATGTGTCCTCCAATTCAGGCCTACATTCTCTGCACTTTTCACTGTCACTGTAGCCGGATGTCCATTTTAATTTTCTTTTCGTTCCTTGGCGTGTGACTCTGAGATGTTTTTTGGGGGCTTAGACGATGGGGCCAAATGTTGTTTACTCGACCGCTTTCACCTTTCGAAGTCTTCCAATTTTCGCCGTTGTTTCTTAAAATTATGACATTAAGTCTGTACTTGCAATAAACGCTAACAAATTATCCCTGATAAACAGATTTTCGCCGTTGTTTCTTAAAATTATGACATTAAGTCTGTACTTGCAATAAACGCTAACAAATTATCCCTGATAAACAGATATACAACGATACAGTCCAGATAGATAGTTCTGGGCATGCTTGTTGCAGTGGATTTTTTTTTAAATGAAGGTAAAAAGATTTGCCTGTATACTAATTAAGAGAGAAGAAGAGTTTGTGTTGCAAATACACCACTTATTAATAATACAACAAAGAAATTACTCTCCCGGCACAATTGTCCCTAAGCCCCCTGCCGCCATTGTGGGGGATTATGATAGCTCTGTCCCACCAAATTTTGCCTGTTTTAGTGTTTGTTGGACCAACATTTATGTTATTTTGGCTGATCTTCTGTAAATATTATAAAATAGGTATGTCGCAATGATAGCCCCTCAATCATAAAAATGATCTAGGAAAGTTTAGAAAGCTTGTCGACATAAAAGGACATAGTTTTTGGTTTGAATGTTGGGGCCTTGAGACTGATAGGTCAGTTTGTTTTGGCTGAAGACAGAAGAGAAAACTCTCTTCTTTGTTGACAGCAAGCACTTCACCAACCATCATCATCATCAGAAGAGTACTAGTAGGATTATTAATACTCCCTCTGTTCACTTTTATAAGGCGCCGAAGATATTTTAGATAGCGTGCAAAACAGCTCATTTTCAGTTGTCTGAAACGACTTACAAAAGTGAACGGAGGGAGTAGCAACAACAACATTATTATTTTTACATGGCAAGCAAGAGAGGAGCCTGGGTTTTATTTATTTAGTACCAACTTCAAGTTCAAGCCTTTGTACACAGAGGAGCCTGCCTGGCTAGGGCTCTCCACTCTCTTGCACCACAGGGAGGAGGACCATCATATTATTATCACTACTACAAACGAACGCAGAAAAAAAAATAGAAAATGTCACCCGAAGGAAAGGATTTGATGGACCGACTGAAATGAATTCCGACGGGTGGCGCAGCGCGGCACAGCAGCCATGATCCTAGAAGGCGGTGCCGCCTCACCTAGAAGCTTCTAGACGCCAACAAAGCCACCGGCAGCAGCTCTCAGCAGCAGCAGCTTAATTCCCTCCTTGCAGCAACCTTTGTCTTCCCTCCTCATCGGCTTCGCGGCGGCCTCCATGGCCCCGTCTACTTCCTTGGCTTGAGCATGTCGCCATCATCCATCTTGGCGAACCTCCCTCGCACCCTCGGCTGGCTGTCTGCCAGAGCCTTCCTGCAAGCATACTGCAACACACAATTGAAAACAATCATCAGTCTCTGATCTTTTTCCATCGTCTTGCTGAATTGCTTGTGTACTAGTAGAAGAAGAACAGGAAGAGAGATTTGTGTGTAATATACCTTGATCTTTCTGCCAAAGTTCCTCTGGATCTTCTTCTTCCTGTACCTGTTGAGCTTCTGCTTCCTTTCCTCGCTTTTCAGGTCACTGATGGTCACAAGCCTCTCACCAGATGCCTGCACATTTGCCGCGATCCCAGGCCGAGGGGTGTTGGCACCAAGGTTCTGTTCCAAAAGAAAAAGGTAAAATTATTAGCCTTGCAAAACACAAAAACTGAACTTTACATGATGATCCTACCTACCTAATTAGACACATGATCAAAAAGAAAAAAACTAAGCAACTTGAAAGATACCAGACAGTAAGTAGCTAGACTAGTGGTGAGTGTGCAGGGTAGGTATATATGCCCTCCACCTCCAGTGTCAGCTAAAGCATTGAGGAGGCCGTTAAGGGAAAGGTGGCTTTGGGCAGAATTAGTAACCTCTGAAATCACATCACTACCTAGCTAGCTAGCTAGTGCTAGAAGCTTTTATCTGTAGAAGTATAACGGAACGGAACGGCCTTTTCATGTTGAGCAAAGCACTACACTGCACACAATTTTAGTACATCCACAGTAAGGTTTTTGTCCAATGCCATGAGAAAGCGACGCCTTTTAGGTCTGTCTTGTGTACTTAGCGAGTCTTTTGTCGACAGCTGTGCTCACTTGGAGACACAAAGGTGAAAGGTCGATCAGTGGTGCTTGTCACAATAATTCCATTTACATGTGGTGTTGTGTTGTGCAGTGCAACAGGGAGGGCGAGAGAGACAGGGGGAGAAAGGAAACGATCATCTTGCTCTCATACCTGAATGTCACCCTCGCTGTAGGCTCGCCGGAGCCCGAACGCGGCCTCGAAGTCGAGCCCTTGGAAGTCGAGGAAGTTGGGCCTCACCGCCGACCCGTTCATCCAGTCGGCCGAGTTGAGGCACCCGGAGCTGACGCTCTTCTGGAGCGAGCACTCGCCGGTGGCGGCAACTGTGGACGAGGCGGCCCTGAGCTCCCCGGGGACGTCCTCGACCTGCAGCATGGGGATCTTGACGTCCAGCAGCTCGGATATCGTCTCCTCGATGGCCGACTTCTCCATGAGCTCCTTCTCGCACTCGTACAGCACCTCGCTCAGGCCCATGTCGGAGACCTTGATGCTGTCGTCCATGGCGTTGTCGCCGCCGGACATCATGGAGATGGCGGCGGCGACCGGGTCGAGGGCGAGCAGCGGCTCCTCGATTATGGGCTCCGGGGCCTTGAACAGGTCCCCCTCTGCTCCCAGGTCATACTCTGATATCAGGGATGGCTGCCCCATGTCTCCCTGTTAATTTTTTTTACATACATGAAACAAAATATTAGATGTTAGAGAAGTCAACCTAATTATTTAATCCTACTACTAGAAACACTGAATTTCTGGCACCCAGAATGAATCAAAGCTACTTAATTTGTGCAAATACAATGAAGTGAAGAAGAGAAGTAAAGAGCAGGGCAATTCATTCATTCATTCATTCAGTAAATAAAATAAAAAAGGAAGAAGAGTGGAACCTCACAGTGAAAATAAAAAGGTTTTGATGAGTGGTGGGGGGTAACATGTACTACTACTACTATTTGCTGTTGTATTCTAGTGTGGGTGCACATGCATGTGAACTGACGCCGAGTCCCTGTCTGTCATGCTACCACCACACCACCACATGAGCAGAGCATATACCGCCCATCCCATGGAGAGGAGAGGACATTGGCATCTCAATTTGGCCATAAACACCAGTACCTAATTCCATCCCTCTCTTCAAATTGGCAGCTAAAGCCTAAAGGTGAGTGACCTGATAAATATCTCACTTGTCCTTTGTGTGAGAAGGAAGATTCAAAGTTGGAGGCAACTTCTAAGTGGGATCTTTACACAAAATAAGCAGTGAGGGTCTGCGGTTGATTTTCGATATGGTAAATCTCAAATGTTTTCTTGAATGAGGTGATGTTGAAGGTGAAGGAAACTTGCATATATATATATATATATATATATATATATAGGGATTGACTATTCGTCACCCTGGGTGAGGAATAGTTATTCTTCACCCACCTCTATTTTATCATCTATGCACCGTAATTTTACGTTTCGTAAATTTTGTCTTATTTTAGACATAAAAAAGAGAACGTAAGAAAACCTATAATCGTCGTAAAAAATATTTTATGTTACGTAAAATTACAAATGTAAAAATATAGTGTAAAATGTACATAAAATACAATTTTTGACCTACATTTTGTTTGTTATGCCAAATTTTATGCAGTAAATCAATATGAATGTAATTATTTGTATTTCAAATGTAATTTATGAAATGAAATGATCGTAAAATTACCTCGGGTGAAGAATAATTTATTTTGCACCCTGGGTGATGAATAGTAACACTATATATATATATATATATATATATATATATATATATATATATATGTGTGTGTGTGTGTGTCCATGAGTAGGTGGATTTATGGCATGGTGCTGCTAAATGAGGATAGTTTGAATTAGGCAAAAATTAGGTGTTTGATGGATACTTTTTTTGTATGGCAGTGCTGCTCATGGACGTTGACGAATGAATACTGTACTAGGGTCTAGGAGTAGTGATATTATATCAAGACATGATAAGCAATCTTTATCAGTGAGTAGCCAAAAATGTGCAGGCTGCGGCTTGTGTGTGATTGACGTTGATGACAAGTACGTACTAGTAAAGTAAGTAAAGTAGTAGCACTAGTCTTGTGCAGATATTATTATTTCGGGTTTGGAACAAGGAAAAGTAAAGCAAAAGGTGCAAGAACCAATGAGTGATTAAAGGTCGGCAGTAACTATATATTAGACATGTTCAGTTTATTTGGTGGAGGAGTATTAAGAATTGGAGATGGAAGTAATCAAAAGGGAGGTAGTTTCTAGTCTAGTCTAGTATAGTTGACACCTCCTATTTCGTTTGATGAACTGTGCGTCCAAAATATAATACTAGTGCAGATTTGATAGTGTTTCCAGGATTTTATTGGCTCCGTCGACGTCTGAGGGTGGGCCTCGGAAACAACCAAGGGAGAAAGAAAGCGACATTATAATTTTTGTCTCGACGGAGAGGAGAGAAGAATTGGCGGCGGCCGTGGCACAGCAAGCAATTTGAGAGCATCTCAAGTTAATTGACCGATCTCCAAAATCGAATTGCAGCCAAGAAGCAGAAGCAGAATCAGATTGACATGTATGTATGCGGTGCATATGCATGTATGCAAACCAACTAGTAAGTCTAATAGTGATGAGGTTGTGGTACTCACGAGGTGGTGGTAGATGGCGGCGTCGGCGTCGTCGTCGTCGTCGTCGTGGGGTGCGATAGCAGCGGCGGCTTGATGTTGAGGTTGCTGGTGGAGGAGAGGGAGAGGCGGAACAGCGTTGTTGGGTGCAGAGGAGTAGTCTGGATGGGGGTGGGAGAAGAGCGGGGGCGAGTAGGATGAGTAGCCCAGCGGCGAAGGGGAAGGGGAGTAGGCGGAGAAGCTGAAGCCGGCGTCGGCAAACATCTTCTTCTTCTTCTTCTTCTACTTGTTGTCTGCTGTGCTGGATCTCTCTCTGCTCTGCTTTGCTTTGCTTGTACGTATGAAGGAAGGAAGGAAGGAAGGAAGATTGGATCTCCGGTCCGGGATGGGTGGGTGTATGGAGGGAGGTCCGGCGAGGAGGGGAGGGGCTGGGGCTGGACCTAGGCTAGCTAGCTGCCGGTCTGCTCTGGTCACTTTTTTCCCCACTCTATCTCTCTCTCTCTCTCTTCTCTATGTGAGTGATGAGATGAGTAGGCTGGGGAGGGTGAAGTAATGGGTTGGGAGAGATTGGAAAGGATGGAGGCCTCCGCAGGCGGGATTTATAGGAGGAAGAAAGAGCGGCGGGCTGCTGCTCTTGGTTGAGAGGAAGAAGAAGAAAGGGACAAACGAAAGAAAAGAAAGCATCACAAAACCAACGCCAACGCCAAACCCAACGCGGTGCTGCTGGGCTGGACTCCTGGCTGAAAAGAGTCTCACCGCTTGCTCTTGCTTTTGCTCTTGGTTGGCTGGTTGCTGCCTACTGGTAAACAACAAGCAATCAAGGAAGCAACCCGTCTGCTTCTCCCGCATCTCCCTCCCTCCCTCTCACTCGCTCTCCTGCTTCTGGACTAGTTACTGCCAGCCAGCCAGCCAGCCAGCCAGATGCTTCGAGCAACTCCAAAGTGGTGACCCAAACGGACGCGCATTTGGATCGATCAGGCATCCGGTTTTTCATTTGGAACGGCGGTGCCATCCAACGGGAGGCCGACCCATTTATGACAACGTGGAAGAAATTGAGGCATAAATATAATTAAACATAAGATGACCAGTCAAACGCCGGCCAAAGTCCACTTAAACATAAATCTAAACTTTAAAACACTGCATATATTAACACGCTACCCTAGACCGCCTTGCACTTGCCCTTGCCGTCATCGCCCTCGCCGCCGGTGAGGTCAATGAAGACGGGGGAGGCCCAGCCCAACCAAGGCAGCCTCCTCCGGCGTCTGCTGCTGCATCCAAGGTGGCGAGGCGGCCGTGCTCCTCCTCCTCCTCCTCCTCAAGCGGCGGCGGCATAGCGGCGAGGCGGGCGTGCTCCTCCTCCTCCTCCTCGAGCGGCGGCGGCATAGCGGCGAGGCGGGCGTGCTCCTCCTCCTCCTCCTCCTCG
>LR738709.1:726402657-726421154 GCA_902687465.1 Secale cereale | reverse complement strand
ACGGAGTCGCCAGGGACGAAGAGGGGCGCATGGATGGAGTCGCCAGACACGGACAAGGCGGGACGAAGAGGGGCGCATGGACGGAGTCGCCAGACACGGACAAGGCGGGACGAAGAGGGGCGCATGGACGAAGTCGCCAGACACGGACAAGGCGGGACGAAGAGGGGCGCATGGACCGAGTCGCCAGACGCGGACAAGGCTAGGGCTTCTTCCAGCCCATCCCAATGTGCGTCCTCTCCGAGACACGTTTCGTGTCCGCGCCGACACATTCCTTGCGCAATTTTGGGCCGAAAATGGGTCTGTATTAGCGCAGACGCAAGGCGAATGACTTTTGGATATTGGTCGGCGTGTGAGCCGGTGTTTTTGTCCGCATGAACCCAAAATGGGCGGACGAAATGGATCGCCTCGTTGGAGATGCCCTTACTTACTGTATTTCTCTACACTTGTTACTCTTGTTATTCAATCAGTGAGGTGAGGCCGCCATACGAGGCAGGGCAGGGCAGTCACATGGATGGACGGACGCGCCTTTCTTTCTCTCTCGCCCCACTACTCTGCGGCTACAGTGTTTACCATTAGCAGCCAGCCAACAACAAAAAAAAACCTACTGTGCCACCCATGTTCCTTCCTCCCTTCCTTTGTTTGTTTGTTTGTTTGTTTTACCTTTACTTTCTTTTGTACTCCACTATTCAAATAATACAGGTGAAACAAACCAACAACCATAGTACAACAACAACAACACTAGTAACGGTGGCCGGGTGCAACATAACTAGAACTAACACTACTAATACACATATATGCATGGATCTACTACTACTGCTGTCAACCGGTTCCATCAATCATTCCATTTCTTCTACTTCTATTTCTACTT
Source organism: Secale cereale (assembly GCA_902687465.1). Lineage (NCBI taxonomy): Eukaryota > Viridiplantae > Streptophyta > Magnoliopsida > Poales > Poaceae > Secale > Secale cereale. The sequence continues at coordinate 726,420,286 of LR738709.1, read as the reverse complement.
GTACTGCTTCCTCCCCCTCCTTGGCATCGATCCATCCCCATCTACCCGTCCTAATCACCAACCGCATATATGCTTAATAAACTACCTTAGCTAGATAGTATCTTGCGTCAAAACCAAAATCTAATTACTTAATCCCAATGACAGTCAAGACACAAGAGGACATCACACACAACCAAACAAGTTTTATTTGTTTCTTTGGCTCATTGCAGCTGCATGGCCTCCACTCGGCGATGCTAGTTACACAAAACACACCCAAGCTAGCAAGATGCATCTACTCCACGATGCCCATCCATTCCACTCGCTCACATTAATCCCAGTTGGCCCTGCCTCCCCTAGTTAAATCACCGGAGTATTTTCTATACATTAATTTGCAAAAACGTCTTAGGGCATGTACAATGGTTCTTGCTTAAGGATGCCACGTAAGATAAATGATGAGGTGGAGGAGAGAGAAATCATAAGAGAAGGCTTGTCTTAGCTTATTTAAGCAAAGACAAGAGATGATAGCTTAGCACAATTTGTCTCACCATGTTTTTAGGAATAACTAATTATTGAAGATAAGGCTAAGAGATGACCCATTGTAGACTTGTTTTTTTGTCATCTTTAATTTACATGCAAAACTTAAGATAAGACTATCTTAGCAACCATTGTACATGCCCTTACAGTATGGGACAAAAGGAATACTTTTTTCTGTATCATCCTTGTAACTTCCACCTTCATGTACACTCGCCCGTAGCCAGCGATATCACGTCGCCATTTCTATCGCACGCTTGGTAATTCCTCTTAGCGTGACAAAAAGGTGAAGAAGCACTCGATTGTTCTTGGACCAATGGTCAGAGTGCATTGTAGCCAATCAGACAACCTAGACCCTTATTATGGTAATATAAAAGGAAATAAAAGAATACATTCTTATGTAGGGGCATACACCCATCAAGTCCATCGACTCATATTAATTAGAATCCATCCTCGATTAATCATCCACTAAATTACCTTCACCTTCCTCTTATTGTATATATAATACATATAAGCAACTTTTAAAGAAAATAGCAACCAGCTGCCTTCCACCTAGCTAACTTCCTGATTGGTTAGTTGTTTATACACCGCCAAACTCTTTACTCGTATGTTTTTGTCATTCATTTTTATCTTATTTGTGTGCCTTAGATGACCATCCATCCAGGGGCGGAGATAAGTCCCAGTCACGCAAGGGTGAGACGACCATGTGCCCGTACACACTATTTTCAATCTGAACACGCAAATTACACCTTCCATGTAGCTTGCTGGTCGATTGGTAGCCTGTTTATATGGCATCGAACCCTTTACTTATCCGATTTTGTCGTTCATTTCATCTTATTTGCGTGCTTCAGGTGACCATCCATCAAGGGGCGGAGATAAGCCCAAGCTAGCATGCCAGGGTGTGACGGCCACGTGCCCGTAAATACTATTTTTATTCTGAGCACGGAAATTACAACCCGCTACCTTCCACCTGACTAACTGGCTAATTAGTTGGCTGTTTATACGCCGCCAAGCCCTTTACTCATTTGTTTTGTCGTTCATTTTTATCTTATTTGCGTGCCTCGGATGACCATCCATCGAAGGGTGGAGATAAGCCCCAGGCACGCCTGGGTATGACATTCACGTGCCCATACACACTATTTTTCGATCTGAGCACGTAAATTACAACCCACTACCTTCCGCCTAGCTAGCAGGTCGATTTTTTTGCATGTTTATATGCCATTGAAGCTTTTACTCATCCGTTTTTGTCGTTCATTTCGTCTTATTTGCGTGCCTCGGGTGACCATCCATCCAGGGGCAAAGTTAAGTCCCAGGCACGCCGGGTGTGACGGCCACGTGCTCGTACACACTATTTTCGCCCTGAGCACGTAAACTACAACCCGCTACCTTCCACCTAGCTAGTTGGTCGATTGGTTGCATGTTCATATGCCCCTAAACCCTTTACTCATTCGTTTTTATCATTCATTTTCTTTTTATTTGCGTGCCTCAGGTGACCATCCATCCAAGGGAGGAGATAAGCATCACACGCGCCGGGGGTGTGACGGCCACGTGCTCGTACACACTATTTTCGATTCGAGCACGCAAATTACAAATCGCTACCTTCCACCTAGCTAGCTGGTCGATTGGGTTGCATGTTCATATGCCCCTAAACCCTTTACTCACCCGTTTTTGTCATTCATTTTCAACTTATTTGCATGCCTCAGATGGGCATCCATCCAGGTCAGGGACAAGCCTCGGGCACGCCAGGGCATGACAGCCACGTGCTTGTTCACACTATTCATCTCCATGTAGCTACAATGTAGTGAAGCCGGCCCTGGGCTGGCTCAATCCCGCCTCCACCCCTGCATCCATAGTCAAATTACCCGCCCATTTATCGCTTTTTTGATATATCATCTGATGGGCTGCCTTGGCACCAACCTAAACCTTGGGCCAGCCTTAACCCTATGTATTTCCTAACAACAACATTCATTGGAGTCCCGTCCATCTAATTAAATCACCTTCCATCTCATCTCTAAAAAATATCACCTTCACCTTTCTTCTTATATGACGCCAAGCCCTTTTACTCACTCGTTTTTGTCGTCCTATTCATCTTATTCGTGTGCCTCAGATAAACATCCGTTCACTCACGTGACAGAACCAACCTATGCCATGTGCCAACCTTACCCCGTTTACCTCCTCACCTACACTGCCTCATCCCACTCCCCTCCACGGCTATATCATACCGCGTCACCTCTACGGACATCACCTTACTTCTTTCTATATCATCGCTGTATCGCCATTTCAACCACACCCATGGCGAACCCTCTTATCATGACAGAAAAATAAGAAGAACTCAATAGTTTTTGAACCAACAGTCGGAGTGCATCGTACCAACCAAACAACATACACCCTCATGTTGGGGAACGTAGCATAATTCAAAAAATTTCTACGCTTTCACCAAGATCCAACTATGGAGACATCTAGCAACGAGCAAGTAAGAGTGCATCTACATACCGTTATGGAGATTGCGAGCGGAAGCTTTCAACGAAGCGCGGATGAAGTAGTCGTACTCTTCACGTTCTTCGTCACCGATGATCTAGCGCCGAACGGACGGCACCTCCGCGTTCAACACACGTACGGTGCAGCAACGTCACCTCCTTCTTGATCCAGCAAAGGGGGAGGAGAAGTCGTCAGAGATCCGGCAGCACGACGGCGTGATGACGGATGCAGTGGAGATCGCAGCAGGGCTTCGCCGGGCGCCCTGCGTTGGAGTATGGAGGTGTGACGGGAGGGGGAGAGGCGCTAGGGCTTGGGGTGTGGCTGCCCTCCCCCCCCCCCCACATATATATAGGGGGCCAGGGGGGCGCCAGCCCCCAGCAGATCCAATCTGCAAGGGGGGCGGCGGACAGGGGGGAGTCCTTGCCCCCCAAGGCAAGTGGTGGCCCCCCTCCCCTTAGGGTTTTAACCCTAGGCGCATGGGGAGGTGGGCCCCCCTAGTGGTGCGCCAGCCCAGAGGGCTGGACACTTCCCCTCGCGGCCTAGGGGCCCCACCGGGATGGGTGGCCCCACCCGGTGGACCCCCGGGGCCCCTCCGGTGGTCCCGGGACGCTCCCGGTGACCCCCGGAGATCACCCGTTGGCCGAAACTGGACTTCCTATATATCAATCTTTACCTCCGGACCATTCCGGAACTCCTCGTGACGTTCGGGATCTCATCCGGGACTCCGAACAACTTTCGGGTTTCCACGTCCATTTATCTCTACGACCCTAGCGTTACCGAACCTTAAGTGTGTAGACCCTACGGGTTCGGGAGACACGTAGACATGACCGAGACAACTCTCCGGTCAATAACCAACAGCGGGATCTGGATACCCATGTTGGTTCCCACGTGTTCCTCGATGATCTTCATCGGATGAACCACCGTGTCAAGGATTCACTCAATCCCGTATGTTACTCCCTTTGTCCATCGGTACGGTACTTGCCCGAGATTCGATCGTCGGTATTCCCGATACCTTGTTCAATCTCGTCATGGCAAGTCTCTTTACTCGATCCGTAATCCATCATCCCGTGACTAACTACTTAGTCACATTGAGCTCATTATGATGATGTCTTACCGAGTGGGCCCAGAGGTACCTCTCCGTCATACGGAGTGACAACATCCCAGTCTCGGTTCGTACCAACTCAACAAACACTTTCGGAGATACCCGATGCGTACCTTTATAGCCACCCAGTTACGTTGTGACGGTTGGCACACCCAAAGTATTCCTACGGCATCCGGGAGTTGTACAACCTCATGGTCTAAGGAATAAATACTTGACACCGAAAAGCTTATGCATTACGAACTATACGATCTCGTGTTATGCTCAAGTTTGGGTCTTGTCCATCACATCATTCTCCTAATGATGTGATCCCGTTATCACCGACATCCCATGTACATGGTCAGGAAACCATGACCATCTGTTGATCAACGAGCTGGTAACCAGAGGCCTACCAGGGACTCATTGTGGTCTATGTATTCACACATGTATCGCTGTTTCCGTACAATACAATTCAAGCATGAATAACAGACAATTATCATGAACAAGGAGATATAATAATAATGCTTTTATTATTGCCTCTAGGGCATATCTCCAACACCTCATCGTATCAAATAAAAAGAAAGAAAAGAATATACTCGTATGTGATGGCATACACCCACGATGTCCATCTAATTATTCCACTCATTCGCATTAATTTGATTTCTCAACTGTCACGTAAATTAACTTCACCTTCCTGTTATATTACATATAAGCAACGTTTAGATAAAATTACAACCCGTCTCCTTCCACCTAGCTTGCTGGCTGATTAGTGTTGCTTATATACCGCCAAACCCTTTACTCGTATTTGCCTCAAATGCCCATTCATCCAGGGGCGGGGACAAGCCACAGGCACATCGGTCCGCGACGGGGGCATGATGCCCACATGCTCGTACCACTATTCACTCTCCCTGTAGCATAGCTACAGAGTAGTGAAGCCAGCCTGAGGCCTGGCACAGTCCTACCCCCGCGCTGCATCCATCGTCATGTTACCCCGCCCATCAACCGTTGTTTTTGATATATCAGCCCATGAGCTGCCTTGGCACCAACCTACACCTTGGGCCAACCTTAACCCTATATATCTCCTATCTGAAACCGCCTTCCCACATTGTTGCATCATATTTGTTACCGCCATGGACATCACCTTGATCCCTATATTTGTCTGCAAGCTTACGGTGGATAGATCTATGGTAGCCTCCCACGACATTCATTGGAATCCCTTCCTCCTTCGTCTAGACCCACCCGCAGCTAGCGGTAACACATCTCCATTTTGATAACACCCTTGGTTATCCGTCTTAGCATGGCAGATGGCAAGAAGCGCCCGCGACAACATATAACCACATTATGGTCAAACAAAAAGAAGAACGAATATACTCTTATACAATGGCATCCACACATGCAAATATTTATTTATTGCTTAAGTCCTTGCCGACTAATTCTATATTAGCACTCTTTGTACTCTTTGTTTCATCGGCCATGTTAATGATAGCTTAATTAATTAGCACTACTGGGCCCATGTTGCTTACTCTGGGGTATCTCCTTTTACTATTCATGGTTGAGTACGCATCCAGTTGACCTATATTACATAAACATAAATTATTTCATGCATACTAGTATGATGCAACACCAAAGCAAATATCGGCACAAACACGACAAAAAGAAAATGCATTCCCCCTGGCTGAAATGACTTAAATCAATTCCAGCATAGATAGAGACACATGAGAATCGATTGAGCCGTCATCATATTGACAGAGACGCCAATGATATTTTTAATACTAACTTGTATACTTCTAATGAACAACTTGTTACGAGTAAATGACTCTTTCGACTGTAGCCACTGATATCAACACGCATGTTAAATTGTTTTTACTAATCGGCATCACTGTCATATGTCATCTCTAATCAGATATATATGTTACCTAAGGTGCATGATGTAGATGCATGGCTCCTTTATTCCTTCCTCTCGGTATAGTATAAACGAACAAAACAAAAGTAAACCATGAGCTAGCAGCTAATTCCTTCCTAATCTCATAATATAAAAGTAACCGAACGTCATCAGGCAGGCATCATCTATCGCCAAGTCATGCGTCCACCCATCAAGTTGCACTGTTTGAGAATGTATATGTTACTCCATCCAAGGCACCTAATCATCATCTTGTTGGCCAAAATAACATGCATGTCACGATTGCAGAAGTGACCATTGATATTTTTTAATATTAAATAGAGTATGATTAGTTGGGAATGAGCCTAACTATCTATATAGTGTATGGTCGAATTTGGTAGCTAGTTAGTTTTCCGTATAGGGTGAGAACATGGGCATTGTCACTATATATGCATTAAATTAAGAATAAATTGTTGGTTGGTGCGTGTTTTTGTGAATGAAGTCATAACATATATACTAGTTTAATTTGCAAAACAACATCACTTTTAAAAAGATGTTTCACAAACACTACGAACTCTCTGAATTAGAACAACTTCTCCACACTACTGCAACACTGATAACATCTATTGAAAGCTCATGCGTGAAAAATAGTTATTGGCTTGTTTTTACTAGTTGTAATTTTATTTATATCATTTTGATTATTTAACTAAAATAAGTTTCAACTCATAATGTACATAGAACATGGAGTGGAACATTGGATGTACAAAGAAGAGTGCCGTTTAACCAAAGCGTACATTGATCGGATCTTTGGATCCATGACAGGGGCCATGATGGATATGCGGAGGAAAGGCCCACCAAACGGAGTATGTTCAGTCCATGTCGTGATTGTGAAAATATCATGATTTTTAAGAACCACCGGCGAGTCAAGTCGAAACACAATTGATTAGAAGGGGTGTCATGGAGGGCTATATGCATTATTGGACAAAGCACAACTCAATTGGCACAATGGAGCAAGATCAAGATAACACATGCACCAACCGTTTAACTATGTAGAGTATATATTAATCCATTGATTGAAGGCGCCTAACCATGGTCTTGTTGGCCAAAATAACATGCATGCCACAATGGTTGAAGTGATCGGAGATATTCTTTAATAGTAAAATAAAGTATGATTAGTTAGGAATGAGCCAAAGTAGCTAGTAGTATATGGTCGAATTTGGTAGCTAGTTAATTTTCCATATAGGGTGAGAGCATGATCGGGCTCTGGCATTATGTATGCATGTAAATTATGAAGACTTTTCTTTTTTACATAGAGTACGATTACAACAGGTATGAGCCAAACTAGTGGCTGATCGAGTTTGGTTGCTAGTTAATTTTCCAAGCAGGGTGAGGACGTACTGTCTTTGGCATAGCATGTAGATTGATTGACAAGATCTTGGGGGTTGGTGCGTGCTATGGCCTATGGGAAGGAACTCAAAAATATGTACTACTAGCTTAATTTGCATCCTTTTATGTTTTCCAACAATTTTGTACAAACTCTTGGAGCCGGCTCGCATTTTTGAATTAAATCGGGCTCACAACACAGAATCGAAATTCTCTCTTCACGCGGCGGCGGCGGCGGCCGGTCGTGCACCGGACCAGATTCTTGGGGAATTAAAGGCAGACATCAATCGGGTTGGTTGGCAACACAAATTGTCTTGCAAAAAGGAGACGCGTGATGTAGAGTTCAAAGTACAGTATGCCTTGCTTTTGCAAAAACAAAAAGGAAAAAGAACATGCCTGTACACAGCTTGCAGCATGTTATTCACTTGGGAATATGCATCCATCCTGTCCTCCTCCAACATTTCAATTCATCCATCCATCACGCGGCTTTCAACAGTTTGTTCGGATTCCATGTGTGCATCATCCTACCCATCAATCTATCTAGCTAGAGGCCACTCGCAGACCCATGGCGAAAACGACCCAAATAATCCTTTCTATATATATAATATATATACGTTGCTTAAAAGGACACATATTTGTATTTTTGGTAAACGAGTGAGGCGTGCAACATGCAATAAACAAGGAAAATGTTTGTTAGATGGTTCTTCTAGATCATGTGTGAGCAAATTAAGGCCAGCAGATGGGACTGCTCCAGCTGATTATTAGTTTTAGTAGGGCCTTTTATTTTGTGTGTATGAATCTATGACATGTTCATGTGGATGCATGTATGATTTGTGGATGCATGCACTGCAGCTGCACGGTGTGCAACACTAGTGCAATTTTGTGCACAATATAAAGAAAACAAAAGGGCAGCACGAGCGAGTTGGATTCTATTTGTTGGCAAGGGATCTCAACTTCTCAAGGAGTGATTGAGTGGGAATCTTTGTGTGTGTGGTGGTGGGCACTCACTCTAGTCTAGTGGAGTGCCGCCTTCTTCACTCCTATTTTTATTTTATTTTCTCTCTGTGAGCTAACAAGAAGCTAGTGGGTAGCTAGCAACAAAACAAGAGGGCCAGGTCTCCCTCTCACCTTGTCAATTTGTGAGCGTGATGTGCAGTGCATGGCCTTTTCACACATGCCAACTGCTCACGCTGGCTATACCTAGCTTGCTGCAACTTGCTTGCACCAATAATCGGCGCCCTGGGTCCCACGTGTCAGCTTGCTTATAGAAAGCTTACCTTTTGCTTACCTTTTAATCTTGTTGGTAAAACACACAAAGTCTCCTTTACTTACTGGCAGCTTGCATCAAGCATCTACTATATGACAGCTTAGTTAGGTTAGTTCATCTCAGTGCTACATGCATGCTAAAGCGTTTGCATCTACTCCAGCTAGGCGCACCATGCATGCATCGATCCATGAGAAACGCTGCACTCATGCACAAAGTCATCGCTAGCTACTGGCTAGAAGCTGCTTCATTACATTTCACTAGTTCTAGTTTCCAATCTCCATATACGTGCATGACATGCCATAAAGAAAAGAAAAGAAAAGAAAAAAAAGTGTTGAAGAAAGGCAAGATGCATCCGGCCTGTTGGTTTTCTACTAGTGGAGAGTGGAGACCCAACATCTTTTGTAGAGGCACCCATTATGTCTTGTGCGTCTACACCTTTTAGAGGCAAACCATGGACAACCCTTGTTCCTTAACCGGCAAGGATTTTCCTTTCTTTTAGTCAATTGCAACAACATCATTGGCCGGCCACTGCCCGTCTAATTAACCACCCATAACCAATTGCTATATATGGTAACACCTTTTTTTGTTCCTTTGAAGGGCCTCTGGTAGTGAGATCAAATCACCTAGGCCATTGATCGATTCCATGCATCACCGCCACTTCGATGGCTACTTATTTCTTAACCACCGACTCATTAATTAGTTCACAAATATGCTACATAGTATTCTCATCGTTGTATCATAAGAGTGATGTTTTGGACATGTCTTCGGTCAAGCTTTTAAATTTTTGAGTGTTAATATCATGTTAATGGAGGACCTCCTTGTATTGAGGAATTCTTGCCTCTTGAATGTAATTCTATAACTCTCGAATAAAACTCTCCTCACCCTCGAAAAGAAAATCATGTTAATAGTTCAGATCGGGAATTTGAAAAACATAGGCCTGAAGTGCAAATCATATACGCTTTTGAATATCTGCTTTGAGAAAAAAAGGTGCAATGACTAATATGTAGATTACAAGATAATAATTAATGTAATTAAAATCACGTTCGATGGAGCATCAATTTTGTATCAAATAATCTGCATATATATGGTCGAACAAGGTATAATTTTGAAAAATGTGCGGCTTATATTTTGGTACGGGTGTGCATGGCTCTACGTGTCTATGTTTTGATGTGGTATCTAGCTTTAGGGCCGCCTTGGTATATATCTTTATGGTTGCTTGTTCTTCCGATCGATGCATGCATGGTGGTCTAGCTAGCCATGAAATACAAGAAGCCAAACTAGCTGCCTAGCTACTGATAAAACAAAACAAAAAACAGAACAAACTAGCTGCCTAAGTGGGTGTACTCTACGTGTAGTACACGTAGAATCAAAATTCAGCCATAAATGAAATGATTTTTTTCATAAGTTTGAGCCACATGACTGGTGCATCAATCACCATCTACGTTCCAATGTACTAGCATAACACCAGTGCTGCTACTAAACTATAAAATAATAGTTGAAATTGCATTGCATTAGGAGTATACAATAACAAATGGATTTGCAAAAAGTAATAAAGAAACCCAAATGATAAGTGGCACACGTGTGGGATGAAGTAAGACCGCCCTTACGTTTCTATAACTAAAATTGCCATCCGAAAAAACCCCTCAAAAAAAATTGAAACTTGCCATGCAAACAGAAAGTTGCCACGCTTCAGAATCAAAATTGCCATAAAAAACGTCAGGATGACACTTGTCAGAATCCAAAGATAAAGACGGAGATGAAATGGTTAGGATCAATCAGCAAATTGTTGGTTGGGGGTTTGACTCTTTTATTTGACCTGAAGGGTTTAATAACTAACTGGATTGCATACTGACCCGTGCGTTGACCAGTGATATACTATATGTGGAGTGGTTGCAGTGCAGCTGGCTACAGAACGATCACACACGTGCAGTGCGTGTTGGGTTGTAGTTGTGGCGATGGATGCGTGGCCAAGTTGGAATGGATGTGTGCCGCCGCTTATACGTCTCGACTCTGCTGCAGCTTTGGTTCCATTTCTAGGGCATCTCGACATACATACAGCTTCTTCGATCCTTCCTCGATCGCTTTCTTTCTTTCTCCATCGTCTCTTTACAGTCTGGGATCGATACATACATGCACGCATGGAGCTGCCTAGCTATGCTCATCGGTCCGGCTACCTAACGCTGGTAGAATAAGGGCCATTTGTCCCAATTGGGAAACCGGGATTAAACGGTTGGTACAAATGCCCTAAACCTTTAGTCTCGGTTCTAATATCAACCGGGACAAATGGGTCTCCACGTGGCCACTGCGACTTGCCCAGGCAGGGGGGCCTTTTGTCTCGGTTCGTGTCTGGAATCGGGACCAAAGGTGCCAGACCAACCAGGACCAATGGCCACCGAGGCCCGGCCGCCCCCCGGCCTTACGAACCGGGACAAATGCCCCCATGGGTCCCGGTTCGTGAGTGAACCGGGACTAATGGGCCTCCCCGGCCAGAACCAAAGCTCTATTTTCTACTAGTGTAAGCTCCATCGGCGCTGACATCGACTAGCTTGTTTCTTTTTTACCGACTACAACAATACAAAAGTATAACTATACTTTCCAAACAGGCTTTCAACCCTGCTTTATGGGTAAAGCCGCACGGACGAACAATACAACATGATGAGAAACCTCTCTTACAAATTAGCTTTGACAAGCGATAGGGTACGAAAACCAGTCTTCAAAAACGCTCCTCTACCCGTGTAGCTCTCTTCAGGGTGACACGGGCGGCTCCCTACCCTAGCACCGCCGGTCTCCCCTGAGCCCAGACCCACCTCACTGCCGTTGGAGGAGGCTGCCAGGCGAAGCCACTGTGGCGAACGGCGGCGGCAAGGCCTTCCCTGTTCCATGCATGCACGGTGGCCTGAGCCAAACTCACGCTGTTGTAGGTGCTGGTTGTGGGCCTGTTGTGGAGTACCATGACCGAGGTGGCGCTCCTCGGCGACGCTCTAGTCCGAGCGCGGCGACAGCTAGGCGTGCTCCCGATGCATATGTCAGGGATTTAGGCTTTCGGTTTCAGATCGAGCACCCCCCCCCCCCAAGAGGGGGGGGGGGGTCTGGCTTGGCGGCGCGACGAGTGCGTTGGCGGTAGTCTGGACGCTGTCCGGGCCCTCCCTTCGTGTCCTCCCCTTTGCATTCATTGTGGTTGACCTCTGGTCCGCCATTAATGGCAGTGGGGCTCACCGATGCCGCAAATCAATCTCCCTCCCATTAGATCCAAAATCCGTTGAGTCTCGTTGTTAAGTTCTGATCCAAATTCAAAAAATTAAAGGCTAATTTCCGGCGAAGTGGAGCTGAGGCCGCCGCCGGGAGGCTTGGGATGTAGCGGAGTCCCTGGGGTGGAGACTGCCAAAGGGTGAGGTTCCGCCAATGCCGGCCACCAGTGAGCATGTGCTCCGTAAGGAGTTCTTCGGTTGAGGGCTTGAAATTCCGATGGACAGGTTCGTGTGCGGGCTTCTCTTCTTTTTCGGTTGTCAGTTGCATCATCTAACGCCGAATGGGGTTTTGCGGATCATGAACTTCATTACATTCTGTGAATGCTTCCTCGGAACTGAAGGAAATATGCCCTAGAGGCAATAATAAAGATGTTATTTGTATTTCCTTATATCATGATAAATGTCTTTTATTCATGCTCGAATTGTATTAACCAGAAACTTAGTACATGTGTGAATACATAGACAAAACAAAGTGTCCCTAGTATGCCTCTACTAGACTAGCTCATTGAGCAAAGATGGTTATGTTTCCTAGCCATAGACATGAGTTGTCATTTGATCAACGGGATCACATCATTAGGAGAATGATGTGATGGACAAGACCCATCCGTTAGCTTAGCACTATGATCGTTTAGTTTTACTGCTATTGCTTTCTTCATGACTTATACATGTTTCTATGACTATGAGATTATGCAACTCCCGTATACCGAAGGAACACCTTGCGTGCTATCAAACGTCACAACGTAACTGGGTGATTATAAAGATGCTCTACAGGTGTCTCCGAAGGTGTTCGTGGTGTTGGCATAGATCAAGATATGATTTGTCACTCCGAGTGTCGGAGAGGTATCTCTGGGCCCTCTCGGTAATACACATCATAATAAGCCTTGCACGCAAATGACTAATGAGTTAGTCACGAGATGATGTATTACGGAATGAGTAAAGAGACTTGCCGGTAACGGGATTGAACTAGGTATTGAGATACCGACGATCGAATCTCGGGCAAGTAACATACCAATGACAAAAGGAACAACGTATGTTGTTATGCGGTTTGACCGATAAAGATCTTCGTAGAATATGTAGGGGCCATTATGAGCATCCAGGTTCCGCTATTGGTTATTGACCGGAGATGAGTCTCGGTCATGTCTACATAGTTCTCGAACCCGTAGGGTCCGCACGCTTAACGTTTGATGACGATCGGTATTATGAGTTTATGAGTTTTGATGTACCGAAGGTAGTTCAGAGTCCCGGATGAGATCACGGACATGACGAGGAGTCTCAGAATGTCCAAGACGTAAAGATTGATATTTTGGACGACTATATTCGGACACCGGAAGTGTTCCGGAAAAGTTTCGGATTTAACCGGAGTGCCGGAGGGGGTTACCGGACCCCCCCCCCCCGAGGGAGTATGGGCCATAGTGGGCCATTGAGCGAAAGAGAGAGGCAGCCCATAGGGCTGGCCGCACCCTCCCCCCTAGGGTTCCTAGTTGGACTAGGAAAGGGGGGAGGCGCCCCTCTTCTTCCTTCTTCTCTCTCCCCTTCCTTTCCTACTCCTAGTAGGAATCCTAGTCCTGGCGCGCCCTAGAAGGACAGCCGCACCTCCCCCCTTGCTCCTTTATATACGGGGGCAGGGGGGCACCCAAACACACAGAAGAAACATTGTTCTAGCCGTGTGCGGTGCCCCCCTCCACGGAACACACCTCGGTCATACCGTTGGAGTGCTTAGGCGATGCCCCGCGCCGGTAACTTCATCATATCCGTCACCACGCCGTCGTGCTGACGAAACTCTTCCGTGAAGCTCAACTGGATCAAGAGCTCGTGGGACGTCTTCAAGTTGAACGTGTGCTGAACGCGGATGTGCGTCTTCCAGACATCTCGCAGTCATCGCTGCTCAACATACCCTCTGAGTAAAGCCACCATCTATAGATTGCATCTCATCACTGAAGACAAATTAGCCGACGTGGGAGTCGCCAAAACCCATAACAGAGCCTTCTGGCTGCATCCCACAACGTAGCCAGTAAAAGCCACTAGCAGCAGTCACCAGATCTAAAGAGAAAAGCTCTCACAAAGATCTTCGGTGGTGAGCAGATTGCCAACTCGTCGATGGTGAAAACCCAGCCTAGGGGCCGCTATCTGCCAGTTGTGTTGCCGTGAGGAGTAGTTGCCGCCCCGTCAGATCTGTCGCGGGTTAGACAATGCTACCGATGCTAGGCCTAGCATGTGCGATGGCGTGCCACGCCATGACGCGCGACTTATGTCATTGCTGCCAGTGCATAGACGTCACATGCCATGGATTGAAACCCTTGCTTGTAATGCAGATGTGCCCATGACCGCCCCTGCCGAAGGAGTCAATGTAGGGTGAGCCGTTGCCATCCGTGTCGTTGAGGACGACCGATGACCACCGCCAGATTTGTGCATGAGGCAAGCCGGCCGCACGGGCGCCTCCAGCCGCGACAAAGGTCAGGTCTCCATCCGTGACAATGCAGGCAGATGCAGGAACCTTGGAGAAGGCGGGACAAGAGGGGAGATGTCCTGCCGCCACCGTTGGCCAGCCGGGGTGTTGCCCGACGGCGCCGACCGGCGACGGTGAGAAGGAGAGGCCCGTTGAGAGGAGCAGGCGAGGGGGGGGGGGGGCTTTTTGTTACGCTGACCACATGGGCAGGTTCACTGTGTATAGATTGGCGGCAGCGGCAGGGCATCAATTGTGCGATGATTCATTACTTGTTGGATTGCTAGTAGGAATATGTGGTTATGCCTGCGGTGTGGTCAATCATGCGTATGATGGTCCCTTGTGTAGTGCCATTTTTGTTCTTGCTGGCCCCTATTAATTAGTATTGGATGGATGCGAAATCATTCATATGTCAGTCACTCTCACGCTTACGTCCTAGTTTTGTCTCGCACAGAACCATCTCCCTCACAAATAATTGTTTTCAAAATCTACAACTTAGAGAGCGTATGTTTTTATTGACCGATTTGTTGATATCTTTCTCCGCCACTGGTTATACATGCTTGAATTAATCCAAGACGCACATCGATCTACCGAGCACCAAACAATCACACAAGGCACAACACCAAGATTTGTTAATAACGGTGTTCACCGAACATCGGATAATCCCCGGGACATGACTTCAAAGGCTCCTCCCGTTGATACCATGCTCCCTCTGCGTGCTAGTGCTATTATGTTGATATATGTTACATGGTGTGTCTACTTTCACATTATGCATAAGGTCTAGGATACAAGTGTTTTACCAGGACACGACTCCATACGCTGTCTACACACAACACATCTTAAATAAGTCCAATTGTAAGCTATCATGTACATAATATTCGACACAACTCTAATACATAGAAATACGAGTTTTATTATTTCCAAACATCTATCAATGTGGGTGTACATGAAACTATGTTTGCTCTTGGCTCTTGCTGGTCCTGAAAAATATGATGTTTAATACATTTTAGAAATATTTGATTGGCCTGCAAAAACCATGTGTATGGATAGAAATTAAATATCCGGGCTGCTCCAACAATTAGTCTTCCTAAATTGTAATGATATTAAATAAAAGTAATGATCAAGATGTAGAGAATGAAGTGGTCGGGGGAGCTGCAGTGAGTGAAGCTGGCGATGGAGAGGAGAGGAGAGGAGAGGAGAGCATCCAACAACAATGTGACAACAAACAAATGGAGATGGAGATGGCCGATAATGATTGATCATTCGTCATTCATTATTGGTCCGGTCCATGGCGCCCACGGCAGATACTAGTGACCTACTGGGTCCTCTCCTCACTTTGTCCGCTGTCGACCTTAATTAGATGACCTTTGCTGATTCCCTCAGCTAAATAGGCAGCAAGCTAAGCCAGACCGGACAGAGGAAGAAGAAACAAATTGAGTACGAAATTGCTGTGCGTATGATGAAAACTTGTAAGAGTTTCCTACGACGTGATCTGACCATCCACGAAATTCATCCAACGGCTGCTGATGACTGTCGTATGTGTAGCAGGCCTCGTTTGACTATCAATCGAAGTCGTTACGAGTTACTTTTTCCTCTGTAGAGTCAAAAACACTTTTATACTTATATTATGGGACGTTGGGAGTACCATGTATGCTGTCGAACACCCCGCAAAAAAAAAATTATATGCAACAAAGCAAACCGAGCAGTGGTAGCAGCGCCTATCTGTAGCGCCCTACGTGTTGGGACAGTCATATCGTATCATCGCTGCCTAATTGAGCTTGTTACTTATCAGCAGTCGAGTGCAGCTTTTTTCCTTTCGAGTTTTGTTTAGTTTTCCTCGACACATGTTTTACATGTTTTTAATAACTTCTCAGTGTTCCCATTTTTATATTTTTCACGCATAACTATACTTGTAACTTGCACGCAAGTTTAGTTGCATGCATACCTGTCCATGTGCAACTGCATCCCTTTTGCATGCACGTTCGTCTCTTAGGTGCAACTATAGTTTTTTTTTCCTTTTTCTTTTTCAAATAATCACGCAACTTTAGTTGTCCTATAGATACCGGTAGGACCGGCTGATTCGTTCAACGGTAAGGGCTTCATTTTTGGTGAGTCGCCTTGGAGGTCCGCAGAGCTGCATATCAGTGATGGAGCCGTGTCGAGCTCGGATGGAGCCGTGTCGAGCTAGCGTGAGGAGGTGATCTATCATTCTTTTTCTTCGGTGGCTGCTGTGGTGGTGTCGGAGACAGATGACGGGTGTTGGTGTCAAGCTCAGAGATATTTTGCTATCTTTTCAGTTTTGTCATATCGGTCTTTACGTGACTTATACTTTGATCTTTATGACATGAATGAGACATGTATTACCATGCAAACAAAAAAGTTGCCGCACCGGGTAGCTTTATTATTGTGGAAATATGTCAAACTTGATCTTCCGATCGAAGCACCATGAGCTATAGGCAGTCTATGTATACGTAGCTAGGGTCGTGATTGTTGTTGGATGGAGATCCGATGGTCAGGATTAATTGGCGAAGAGATTTGGAGTTGCCCTTGAAAACACATGCAAGTAACACGCTATAATACGTAGTACTACGTGATACGTATGCAAGTACATAAGACAGTATAGCATTCTAGCACTAGATTGTTTGTTGGACGTTGGGGTTGGTCTTTTTTTGGACTTATTACACGTGCGTTGACCTGGAACAAGTAAATGTGGTGCAGCCGCATGCGTACGTGTTGCCAGCGGTTTTCCGACGGGTGCTGGTGAAAGCAAAGTTGGAGCCAAGGATGACATAACAATCACGTTCTCCACGCGTAGCCAAGATGGTGAGACGGGAATGCTGCGGCGTTGATGAGTTTGGGATATCGCGCCATTGCCGGCAGGGAAGATGAAAGAGGTTGACGGGTTCGAGTGTGGGGTGCGGAGGGCTGACCTTAGAGGGATGGTCGGGAGTGGCGATGAACTGGTGGAGGAGGCGGCTCATACAAGTGGGGGCATGGGCCGACCTCGGGTGGCGGCGGCCGGTGGTTAGGCCAAGGAGCGAGTGTGGTGCCGGAGGAGGAAGACGAAGCATGAATATGGGCATATGTTAAACAGTGGCCCCCAAATAAAATCATATATTGCACCCAAACAAAGGAGATCGGTCCACCGTTGGCTTCTTTGGACACATAGATGATGGCACACGAACCCTAGCTCGACCCCTTTCCATTCTCCCTCCCCACTACCGCTGGAGGACGTCACCGACGAAGCTCGTGCGATCGACGGCGGCGGTGAGGCCTTCAATGGCGGTTGTTTCATTCTCTGTGAAAGCTTGCAGGGCGGGGGGGGGGGGGGGGGGGGGGGGGG
>LR738709.1:726387627-726402567 GCA_902687465.1 Secale cereale | reverse complement strand
GGGGGGGAGTCGAGGGGTCCAACAAGCATGGTTGGATCTCTACGGGTCGTAGTGGGGGTAGTCGGCGGCATGATGCGTTCGGATGGAGGAGGCTTTGGCGTGCGGTTATGGTCATGTCGTAGCTGGTCATTGAGCTGCAGGATAGCGCCCGCTTGGATCTAGAGTTTTTTTTGGGAAGAAGGATATACCCCCGGCCTCTGCATCTGGACGATGGCTGCAGTCATTTATTAATTATTCACAAAGACCATACAAAGTAATACAACATTATGTCTGAAGTCACCATCTAGGCAACACCTGTGTCTACTCTTATCCCCTTGATGAAGGTGTGCCAAATGTCTGAGGCGAATACCAAACAGACATCGTACCAAAGCCAAACATCTAAAGCCGGATGCCCCTGCCCAGCCACATACCTGGACTGGATCACACACCGGTCCGTCGCAGTCTCAGAGGCTGCCGTCGCCATCTTCCACCATTCCATCTCCAGAGCAGGAACTAACGCTTCAACCTAGCCTGGCTTGCCGTTGACGCTACCACAGTGCCAGACAACGGCACCATCATGCACGTATCCGTCCACACACGCCCGTTGCCAAAACTTCACGGCGGCATGTCGCCGGGATCGGCCGTTGGTCTTGCGGTAGATGTAACACCGCTCCTCCTCTTGTCCCCTCCAGTCAGCACTTGCTCCAAAACGATGCCCCAGGAGGCACAACGACATCGAAGGTGCCTCCGGTCTACTAGACCCAGATCTAGGGTTTCCCCTGGAGCATCATGAGTGGGGTGCCACGACGCCTTGAGAAGGGGACAATGTCAAAGATGCTGCCATCGTCCGCCATGACCGTAAATGTGGCGCAGCTAGCTACTCCAAGGGTACAAACGTGCAGCCGCTTGCGTACATGTTGCCAGCGGTTTTCGACGGGTGCTGCTGAAAGCAAAGTTGGACCCGAGGATGATATAACAATCACATTCTCCACGCGTAGCCAAGATGGTGAGATGGGAAACCAAGCGGTCAGCTTGGTAAGCTACCTACAAAAATTACAATCAAAGATGGTGAGACGGGAATGCTGCGGCCTTGATTAGATCGAATGTGGGGTGCTGAGGGCTGAGCTTAGAGGGATGGTCAGGAGTGGCGATGAACTAGTGGAGGAGGCGGCTCATACAAGTGGGGGCGTGGGCCGACCTCGGGTGGCCGCGGTAGGTGGTTAGGCCAGTGTTGAAGGAGCGAGTCGTGGTGCCGGAGGAGGAAGACGGAGCATGAATATGGGCATATGTTAAATAGCCGCTCCCATATAAACTTATATATTGTACCCAAACAAAAGAGATCGGTCCACACGAACCCTAGCTCAACCCCTTTCCATTCTCCCTCCCCACTACCGCCGGAGGACGACACCGACGAAGCTCGTGCGATTGATGACGGCGGTGGGGCCTTAAATGGCAGTTGTTTCATTCTCTTTGAAAGCTTGAAGGAGGGTCGAGGGGTCCAACAAGCATGGTTGGATCTCTACGGGTGGTGGTGGGGGTAATCGGAGTCACGACGCGTTCGAACGGAGGAGGCCTTGGCGTGCGGTTGTGGTTGTGTCATAGCTGTTCATTGAGCTACAGGGTAGCACCCACTTGGACCGAGAGTGTTTTTAGAAGGAGAATATACCCCCGACCTTTGCATCTTGACGATGCGTGCATTCATTTTATTAATTATTCACAAAGACCATACAAAGCAATATATCCGTAAGCCTGAAGTCACCATCTAGGCAACACCTGCTGCTACTCCTATCCCCTTGAGAAGGTGTGTCGAATGTCCGAGCCTAATACCAAATAGACATTGTGCCAAAGCCTAACATCTAAAGTCGGATGCCCTGTCCAGCCACATACCTGGACTGGATCACACAGCGGTCCGTCGCAGTCCTAGAGGCTGCCGCTACCATCTTCCACCGTTCCATCTCCAGAGCAGGAACTGACGCATCGACCATGACTGGCCTGCCGTCAACGCCACCATGGTGGCGGATAACGCTACCGTCCTGCACGTATCTATCCACACGCGCCCGTCGCCGAACCTCGGCAGTGGCATGCCGCTGGGATCTGACGTCGGTCTTGCGGTAGATGTAACACCGCTCCTCCTCTTGTCCCCTCCAGTCAGTACTTGCCCCAAAAAGATGCCCCTAGGAGGGACAACAACACCAAAGGTGCCATCATCGTTCGATCTGGTAGACCCAGATATAGGGTTTCCCCAGGAGCGTCATGAGCGGGGTGTCGGTGTTAAAACCGGCAGATCTCGGGTAGGGGGTCCCGAACTATGCGTCTGAAGATCGATGGTAATAGTAGGCTGGGGACACGATGTTTTACCCAGGTTCAGGCCCTCTCGATCGAGGTAATACCCTACTTCCTGCTATATTAATATGGATGAAGATGAATACAAGAGTTGATCTACCTCGAGATCATAAAGGCTAAACCCTAAGTCTAGCGTATGAGGATTGTATGATTGTCTAGCCTCTACGGACTAAACCCTCCGGTTTATATACACACCGGAGGGGCCTAGGGTTTGTACATATCATCTTGCAGAGGAAGGAAAGTCTACACCCGAGCCTAAAAGTTGCCATTACAGGAATCCAGGAGTCCTATCCGGATACGAGAGATGATCTTCTATAATCTTCACGGCCCACCAGTCCGGACCACCAGAGGTTTGTCCGGCCACCTGAGGACCCCCCCCCCCCGATCCAGGACTCCAGTAGCCCATGAACCTGTCTTCGATGACGATGAGTTCGGCTTCCGTATTTTCTTCGGCATTGCAAGGCGGGTTCCTCCTCCCGAATATATCTTCTGCAAAATTGTGTTCGGCTCTGCAAGATTAGTACAACCCTTAGCCTCCAAGGCAAGGCCCTTAAAGAAAATGAATAATGTGTCTCTACTGACAACTTTTGGGTGAAGCGTCGCGTCCAACCCACTAGCATATCGAACCGTTTTATTTGGTCTTAGTTTCGCGTTTCGAGGTATATCCTCATTGACACGTCCCGTCAGAATAGAGATCATGCCCGCTTATCGTGGAATTCTTATGATTGTGACGTGAGCACCCACGCCACGCATTACGCACGACCGCTTTGGGAATCGGCGAGCTTTATGGCTAAGGTGGGGACGCTCTGTATTCGCAGTGTTTTAAAAGGACACAAATCCCTTTCATCAACCCCATGCCTTCCTCAAACTCGAGCTCTCCAATCTCCGTTGCCCCCGTACTCTCATCTTCTGCGCCCACAACTCCTCGTTCCTCAACCACTACTCCCCTTCGCAACAATGACTGGATCTGGTGCCAGAGGCAAGTGGGAGGCTTCCACGGTCATCGAAAAGACCGTGGAGGATCTATGGAGCGCGGGGTATCTCGCCGGCGACATCGCACACCGAGTCCCCCCTAAGTGTCAGGTGACTCCCGTTCCTAAGGCAGGCGAGAGGGTAGTTTTCACCTCTCATTTTGTTAGGGGGGGTAGGGTTTCCACTCCACCCATTCGTTCGGGGTCTTTTGTTCTTCTACGGACTAGATTTCCATGATCTAGCCCCGAACTCAATCCTTCACATATCCGCTTTCATAGTGATGTGTGAAGCCTTTCTCCGCATCCCCCCACACTACGGCATGTGGCTTAAGACCTTCAACGTGAAGCCGATGACGGGGAACACGCGGAGTGCGGGAGTGCTATGATTAGCAAGCTCCCGAATGCTACATGGCCCACGGGCTCGTTCGTGGAGACGAACAAGGTCTGGCAGCAGGAGTGGTTCTATATCATCGAACCCCGCGACACCAAGTGGGTGGCGGAACCTGCTTTCAGATCCGGACCCCCAATGAGGTTGACCTCCTGGACCAAGAAGGGTCTGGACTGGGGGTCGCACACTAAGGTAACGACTCTCGTGGGCCGTGTGTCCGGCGTGATCTCCAAGGGGCACCTGCTCTCCTCCGTGATCCAGGTGATGCTCACCCGGCTCATTCTCCCTTGCCAAAGCCGGGATTCCTCCCTATGGGAGTTCGATCTGGTAGAAGACAAGCCGCTGAAGCATCTCTTTGGCTCTACGCACAAAGAGAACTAGAAGCACCTCTTCAAGAGCCAGAAGGAATGGCCCAAAGAGGACGAGGATGCGGGCTTCAGCACTGAAGTTTCCGCCATAGAGGTAATAATGATCCTTGCCGAACACATACCTTTTCCCTTATTTAATGATACTAGGAGTTGAAACTTTTGCATGATATACATGGCTGGATGAAGAAGGCGTACCGGATTAAGTGTCCGGTGCCTTTGCCCGAAGAGCCTGCACTGCCTCTACTGACGGCGATGCTAGTTCCGGCGCCGTACAAGGTGCCGACCAAGAAGCCCAAGAAGACAAAGGGCAAGGGGGCCGGAGACAGCCCTCATCCTGCGGACAAGAAGCTCGAGGACCTCCACATTCTCTCCTCCGACGAGGCGAAGGAAGATGATGAGGAGGAAGAGGAGGAAGAAGAAATGCCTCCTGCACAAGGCAGGGGGAGGAAGAGGGGGGCGTCGCTGACGTGGGCACGGCCGCGCCCCGGAGGAAGTTGAAGCTCGGAGATAGTTCGGATTCGTCCGAACATAGATTCGTGGTGAAGCCCAGGGTGAAACCCCTGCACGAATTGTAAGTTTGTCCGGATTGACTATTTCACCTTTGTTTATTTATTATTTATGATATATACTAAGTATTCTTCTCCTGCTGACCTACAGCCCTCCCGGTGTAAACCCCGACGTTACATCATCGGAGGGGAACTCTCTGGCTCCTGGGGAGACAGAGAGTGACCTGCCGGTCCGGGCTCCATCGCCCGTAATCGGCGGGGACACCGAAGTGTCATCCCAGCGGGTTCTCTCCGCCCAGGGAGATGAGG
The DNA here is from genome assembly GCA_902687465.1 of Secale cereale. Classification (NCBI taxonomy): domain Eukaryota; kingdom Viridiplantae; phylum Streptophyta; class Magnoliopsida; order Poales; family Poaceae; genus Secale; species Secale cereale. The sequence continues at coordinate 726,397,703 of LR738709.1, read as the reverse complement.
GCGGGGCAGGAGACAAGGCGGCCGGGGGTAATACCTCGACGACCGCTGACCATGGGGAGACAACCCCCATGGAGATCAAAGACGTGGGGCCCAAACAGTCTGGGGCCCCACCGAACACCATCCCGGAGCCTAGTGCGGCTTCGGGGTCCGAAGACTCGACTCCTCAAGCAGAAGAGGATACGGCGGCGCCCGGAGTTAATCCGGAGGCGTCGGGTTCCATGGAGGAAGCACTGTAAAGTGCTCTCATCATTGAAGAACACCGCGTTGTGATGGGTGCGGTGATGAAGAAGATTCAGTCCGACAAGGGCAGACTGAATGAAGCCTTCAACAGCCTTTTGACAGGCTTTGAGGTAAGCAATGTAATGCTTTTTTTATAGAATTTTCATTTATAATGCACATATATAACCAGTAGCCCCTGATGCTTTGTGTGATTCTGAAAAGAATCGGACGAAGCATCCATAGAGTAGCATATTTACAGAGCTGAACTGTTGTGCGGGCTTCCTTATTTAGGGCGACTGCACGAGACGCAGAGGTTGCCGAACTAAATCGGAAGCTCGAGGTAGCCAATGCGGACCTCGACCGCATCAACCGGCGTTTTGATGAAACGCAAGGTATGCGGATTTTTTTAAATGTCAATAAGACTTACTTGATTGAGTATGAGTACAAACTCTAATATTGTATTCTGTATTACACAGTTGGCGCCGCTAAGCTCAAGGCCCTCAAGGGCAAGGTTGCCAAGGCCAAGGAGGAGGCCAAGGCGAACAAGGCGGCCGCTGATAAAATGGCTGCTGATTTGAAGGCCAAAAAGGCGGAGTGCGAGAAGCACAAATCTCGGGTGTCAGAATTCGAGGTCCAGCTCCAAGATGCCATCCTTAAGTGTGAAGCATCGAAGAAGAAGGCTTCGGAACAGGCGACCGAGCTGTCTGCGGTAGTAAAGTCTGCCCAGGACGCGCGAGGCAAGGCGCGCAGCGCCTGTGAGGAAATCAAACAAGCACTACATATAGCATCTGGTAAATTTTTCTCTTACAGAGCATCTTCGGCGGGCGGAAGTATATTGGGATGACGCGATTGTGGAGTTCTCCAGGCGTGTTTGCTGATCTTCCAAGGAGCAGCTCAGATGCCGCTCAATACTTCCGAGCCCAGGAGGGGAATGATACGGAGAAATTGTTCTGGTCGTAGTTCTATGCGCCACAACATCCAGTTCCCCTCAACGACCAGATGAAGCAGATGGTCGAGCTGCACAACAAGGCGGGTTCGGCCATGAAGGACTTAATAGTCCGGCTATGGCCCGCTGAGCCAATCCCAAGTAGTTACTTCGGATTGGTGAAGCAGCTTGTCGAGGCGAGTCCGCGGGTCGACGCATTAATGCGGTTGGCTTGCATAGAAGGTGCTCGGATGGCCTTCGCTCGCGTCAAAGTGCACTGGGCGAAGATGAATGCAGTGCATATAGCCACCACTGGCCCGCCCGCAGGCAAGGAGCACCGCAAGATGGAGAAATACTTCGAGGACGTCATCGCGGGCGCTCGCCTTGTAGAAGGCCAGTGTTCGAAAGATGCTGTTTTCGATTGATCGTATCCGGATGTAAAGACTATGCTTATGAATCCAGTGTTACATAACCTTTTGCGCTATTCATAATATCAGCGTCTTTTTTACCTCATGTGTGACTATTTACGTGAATCTGAAAGTTTCCAGTCGTCGGCTTCTGCCCCCAAGTACATAGTACTGGGGTGTTCGGTCATATGCAAATACACTCTTTATACAACGTCTTGGTCCGTATAGGAGGTGTATGCGGAGAGAACCAGGCAATCCGACTATGCGGCGTTATTGCTTTCACTTAGTTGTAGGAGTTTGACAAATGGGGCTAAGTACTAGCCCCTGGTGCGGATAAGGTATCCAATTGCACCTGGCTGTGCGAAGAACCAACCCTTCGTATAACACGGGGTAGATATCTATCGATCGTAGTATAAAACTAAGTCATCGGATTGCAGACTAGGTTCTCACTTATCATGACAGTCAGTTATCGGCTTTCTCTACTGAGGTACTTGACCGGACTAGCCAGAAATACAATCGCAGTAGTTCTCCCTTTACACCCTAGCCGAACAATCGGGAACGTAGGGGTAAGTGATACGTCTCCAACGTATCTATAATTTTTTATTGTTCCATGCTATTATATATTCTGTTTTGGATGTTTAATGGGCTTCATTATACACTTCTATATTATTTTTGGGACTAGCCTACTAACCCAAGGCCGAGTGCAAATTGCTGTTTTTTGCCTACTTCAGTGTTTCGCAGAAAAGGAGTAACAAACGGAGTCCAAGCGGAATGAAACCTTTGGGAGAGTTATTTTTGGAACCGTATCTACATAGAAGACTTGGAGTACATGCGAGGGAACGAGAGAGGCGGCCACGAGGGGGCAGGGCGCGCGCCGACCCTCGTGGGCCCCCTCTGGCTCCCCCAGTGCCCTCCTTCCTCCTATATATATATCCACGTACCCTGAAAACATCGAGGCAACAGACGAAACCCTAATTCCACAGCCGCAACCTTCTGTTCCCGTGAGATCCCATCTTGGGGCCTGTTCCGGAGCTCTGCCGGAGGGGGGGTCGATCACGGAGTGCTTCTACATCAACACCATAGCCTCACCAATGAGTTGTGAGTAGTTTACCACAGACCTTCGGGTCCATAGTTATTAGCTAGATGGCTTCTTCTCTCTTTTTGGATCTCAATACAAAGTTCTCCCCGATCTTCGAGGAGATCTATTTGATGTAATCTTTTTGCGGTGTGTTTGTCGACATCCGATGAATTGTGGGTTTATGATCAAGATTATCTATGAACAATATTTGATTCTACTCTGAAATCTTTTATGTATGATTATAATATCCTTGCAAGTCTCTTTGAATTATTGGTTTGGTTTGGCCTACTAGATCTATAGTTCTTGCAATGGGAGAAGTGCTTGGCTTTGGGTTCAATCTTGCGCTGTCCTTTCCCAGTGACATTAGGGGCAGCAAGGCACGTATTGTATTGTTGCCATCGAGGATAAAAAGATGGGGTTTATATCATATTGCTTGAGTTTATCCCTCTACATCATGTCATCTTGCTTAAGGCGTTACTCTGTTCTTATGAACTTAATACTCTAGATGCATGCTGGATAGCGGTCAATGTGTGGAGTAATAGTAGTAGATGCAGAATTGTTTCGATCTACTTGTTACGGACGTGATGCCTATATATAATGATCATGCCTAGATATTTCATAACTACGCGCTTTTCTATCAATTGCTCGACAGTAATTTGTTCACCCACCGTAGAATTCTACTTTCATGAGAGAAGCCACTAGTGAAACCTATGCCCCCCGGGTCTATCTTTATCATATTACTTTCCCTTCAATTTTCTTTGTTGTTGCTTATTTTCTTTATTTTCTTTCTGTTCTTATACCAAAAATATTACCCTATCATATCTATTAGATCTCACTCTCGTAAGTGACCGTGAAGGGATTGACAACCCCTTATCGTGTTGGCTGTGAGGTTCTTATTTGTTTGTGCAGGTGCGAGGGACTCGGGCGTGGTCTCCTACTGGATTGATACCTTGGTTCTCAAAAACTGAGGGAAATACTTGCGCTACTGTGATGCATCACCCTTTCCTCTTCGAGGGAATACAACGCAAGCTCGAGAAGTAGCAGTAAGCACAGGAGCCGGGCAACCCAGCTATTGACCCAAGACATGATTCGGAACTGATGCATATAATGAAAACATCCACGACGCCGAACACTCCCTATAGGTGTTCGGTCTTTTCAACATATACCAGGGCTGAATGCAGCCCCTGGTAATAAACCTTTATTGACAAGGCACATATGGCAATCTGATGCGGGAAGAGAACATTCCATGGTGGGTGAATAAAACTCTGGATATATATGAATAAAATTGTTCTATTAATATCCCTCTATAGTACGGTGAGCCGCAAACTTTTACAGATAATGCCGAGGACCTTTTTTGGATATTTTACATGCCAAGAAGGTATATAAGAAAGAGAAAGAAAAAGGTTTACACATGGTCTTAATCTAAAAAGAAACCTTACTGCGGGTCCCTGCTGCACGTCTGCACCGTTTTCTTGTTTGTAATGTGTCCTTGAAGGTGCGAGTATGATGGCCATCTGTAGAAAAAAGAAATAAACCTGGAAACAAAGAAGTTAATCTGGTGTGGCCATAGCAGGTCTGGTAGGTTTAGAGTCCGAATAGGGTCTAGCCGAACTATGGACTATATACAGGTGCCCCCGGTCACCGCCCAAGGAATTTTTAGGGCATAATTATGTACACGAGGTACATATGCTATCACCTTATGGGACGGTCGACGGGGGCATAGCTGTCAATCTTGCTCAGGTTCATCTGAGCTGCCGCACTAAGGCGTGTATCGGGCAAATTTGGCTGTGTCTGCTGTTGATAGATTATCCGGCTTGAATAGGCCGCATTGTACTTCGACTGGTAAGGCCGCAGTGTCTTCCTCCATACGGAGAGAGCGCTCCATATTTCCATTTACCGTGATAATGCCACATGGTCCAGGCATCTTGAGCTTTAAATAGGCATAATGCGGAACTGCATTAAAGCGGGCGAAGGCCGTCCTTGCGAGTAGAGCATGATAGCTACTTCGGAATGGAGAAGAGTAATTTTTCACTTCGAATGTTGTCGGGAGAACCGAATACAACCTCCAACGTTAAAGAGCCTGTGCAACGAGCTTTAACGCCTGATATTACTATTTTAAAGGTCGTGTTGCTTGGCTTGATTCTTGATGGGTCGATCCCCATTTTGCGGACAGTTTCCTGATATATCAGATTGAGACTACTGCCGCCGTCCATAAGGACTAGGGTTAGATGGTATCCATCTATTATTGGGTCGAGCACTAATGCAGCCGAACCCCTGTGCCGAATACTAGTCAGATGATCCCTGCAATCGAAAGTGATCGGGCAGGCCGACCATGGGTTGAATTTTGGGGCGACAGGCTCAATGGCATAGACGTCTCGGAGTGCGCGCTTGCGTTTCCTTTTTGGGATATGAGTGGCATAGATGTTCACTGTTTTTACCTTTGGTGGAAATTTCTTCTGTCCCCCTATGTTCGGATGGCGAGGTTCATCCTCGTCTTCGCTCGAAGGCTCTTTCCCCTTGTGTTCGGCGTTTAGCTTGCCGGCCTACTTGAAAACCCAACAATTACGATTGGTGTGTGATACGTCCAAAACGTATCTATAATTTCTGCTTGCTCCATGCCTCTTTTGTGTGATATTGGTATGATATTTATGCACTTCCATACACTTTTGATCATATTTGGACTAACCTATTAACTCAGTGCACCACAGTGCCAGTTCCTGTTTTCTGCTGTTTTTCTATTTCAGGTTTCCCCCATATTAAAAGTGCCCTAAAAATTCCGGGAAAAATACAGGAAAAATCAGCATACCGGGAGCTTCAAGAAAAACCAAAGCAGGGCCAGAGGGGAGCCAGGGGCAGCCCAGGCGGCCCCACCTCTGGCCGCCCTAGGGGGGCGCCTGGGCCCCCCTCTCCGCTTCTGGTGACCCCCTTTGGCATATATACTCCTCGCGTCCCGAAACCCTCGAGGACGGAACCCTTTTTCACGATCTCGCCTCTGTTCCGTCGTCGCAACGCTTCCAAGATCAGGAGCACCAGGAGAACTCTTCCCGGCAACCTGCCGGAGGGGAGGACCACCACCTGGAGCTTCTCCACCACCATGGACGCTTCCCGAATGAGTTGTGAGTAGTCCCCCTAGGACCATGGGTCCATGACCAGTAGCTATGTGATGTTCTCCTCCCCTCTTTGTTCTTCATGGATTAGACCTCGTGAGCTGTCCTACATGATCGAGGCACATATGTAATATTTATGCTGTTGCTCTGCTGAGTTTGCTGGGATCCGATGGATTATGAGATTATGTTCAGATTGTGTGTGAGTAATATATTTGATTCACCTCTTTTATATTTATGTTCTTGAGTAATTCTAGCATGTTCTCCGTTGCTGTTTATTGCTTTGGCCAAGTAGTAGGTAGTAACTCCAAGAGGGAGCGTTATGCTTGATTGTGGGTTCATGCCCCCTGATGACTAGCTTGAGTGACAGAAACATGAGTCTAGGGGATGTGTCGTTGCCACAAGGGGGAAAACAACGGTGCTTGTACTTGCGGGTGCAAGGATTGTTTACTTTACGCAAAGTTCTTTTAATGCAGTTGTCTGTTGCTTTGAGTTTACACTTTGGGTGGGACTCGCAACTTAATACCAGCGAGATGTTCTGGATAGACATCTCAAGGTGGATGATTAGTAGTAGATGCAGATGGATTTCGGTCTACTTGCCTTGGCGTACCGCCCATGCTTTTGAGCCTCTACCTTACTTTACAGCATAGTTAGCATTGTTTTGCGCACATAATCCTGTCAATTGCCCAGCTGTAATTTTTTTTACCTCGCTTAGCTGTTTTATCGTCTTTTGGGAGAGAGATATCACTAGTGAACATCATGGGACCCTGGTCCATATTACCATCACTGATCACACCCGCTATTTACTTCCTGTCTTTATTTCCTAGTTGCAGTCATATCTATCACTATTATCTCTTGTGTTTGATCCTTTGTAAACGACAAGGCCGGAGGGATTGACAACCTCTCTGTACTCGTTGGGAGCAAAGTTATTTGTATCTGTGTGCAGGTCCTGTCAACCGCTAAGTATCTGGCGCCGTTAGCAGTTGACACCTACTTGTCGACCCTCGGAGTCTCACGGGATTCGATCCTTGGTATCTTTGCCAAGGGAAACTTGCCGTTACGCTACATCTCAAACCTTCCACTTGGGGTAACCAACGAGGGGCGAGAAGCCATCTAGCAAAGTTTCTGGCGCCGTTGCCGGGGACTCCACTCTTTAAGATAGGGGAGTTGCACGCTATCTTTTATCTTTGCTTTTTAGTCTTGTTAGTTTACCTTTCAGTTTTTTCTTTAGTGTCCCGTAGCAAAAAACAGAAAAATAGTTATCTTGCTTGCTGCTGCTATGGGTTCCACCAGAACACCAAGTTGTGTGACTTCACTAGTCATAACAACGATGACTTTATCTGCACGCCTATTACTACACCTGCCACTTCAGCGCCTTCTTATGAAATTAAACCTGCTTTACTGAACCTAGTTATGAAAGATCAATTCTCCGGTGCTGGAGATGATGCTGCTTTGCACTTAAATAATTTTGTTGAGCTCTGTGATATGCAAAAGTACCAAGAAATAGATGGTGATATTGTTAAGCTTAAGCTTTTTCCTTTCTCCTTGAGAGGAGGAGCTAAAATTTGGTTTCAATCCTTGCCTAGGAATAGTATAGATTCTTGGGACAAGTGCAAGGATGCCTTTATTGGGAAGTACTATCCCCCTGCTAAAATTATCCAACTAAGGAGTAACATAATGAATTTTAAACAATTGGATAATGAACATGTTGCCCAAGCTTGGGAACGCATGAAATCTCTTGTCAAGAACCGCCCTACACATGGTTTGACTACTTGGATGGTTATCCAAACTTTTTATGCAGGCTTGAACTTTACCTCGCGGAACTTGTTGGATTCGGTCGCGGGAGGAACCTTTATGTCAACTACACTTGGTGCTTCCACGAGGCTTCTCGATGAGATGATGACCAACTATTCCCAATGGCACACCAAACGCGCTCCAACAGGTAGGAAGGTAAACTCTGTCGAGGAGATTTCCTCCCTAAATGAAAAGGTTGACTTGATCATGTCTCTACTTTCCAAGAAATCTCCTATTGATCCTCATGATATTCCTTTAAATTCTTTGGTTGCTCAAGATCAAGTAGATGTGAACTTTATCTCTAGAAACAATTTCAATAACAATGCTTATAGGAGTAATTTTGGTAGCAACTCTAGACCGTTCCCCTCTAATTCCTATGGGAACAACAATGCTTATCCTATGTAACACCCCTATGTACTAACTACTGTGATCAACTACTAATCATGCCATGTCATGTTCATTTACAATGGTAATCTCAGTGGTTAAACAAGTCAACTCAAATTGCCCCTGAAAATTCAAATTCAAACTTCAAATGCAAAATGAAGTTGTTCCAAAAATTTGGGAAAAATGTTCAACTCATTGCAAATATTCCACAACAAATGCTGTTGTTGAAAATAGCATCAACAGCAACTCCAAATGAGGGCTAGGGCATTAAACAGTGCCCAAAACAGCACATTAAATGCCATTTCATTTTTGAATAATTCAAAAATGATCTAATTTTACCCAAACCAATTTTTGGTGATGAGGTATATTGCCAAGTAATTTTTGGTCCAGCTTCTACATTTTTGCAAAGTCCTTTGGTGGCCTATTCTTTTCCTCTTCCCTCTCTGCAATTTATAAAAGAAAAGAGAAGGAGAAAACTAACCTGACGCTCACCTCTGGCCCGAACCGGCCCGGCCCATCTTCCCCCTCCTCTACCTGCTCCCGCGCCGTGTCACGCGCGCGCTGGCCGCCGCGCGCTCGTCGCCGCTCCGGCCGACAGCTGCCGCTACAGGGCGCCGGAGGGGATAAGAGCGAGCCCCTGCCCCCTCCCCGAGCCGTCCTCATCCATTCCCCTCGACTCCCTCGCTCGCCTCGCCTCCTCCCTCTCAGATCCGAGCGCGCCCGAGCGCTCGTCGCCGTTCGGCCGTCGTCGTCGTCGCCACCGTCGACGTCAGGCCCCGCCTCCGTGTCTGGCGAGTGCGCGGGCCTCGACTACGTCGACCACGCCCACGAGCCGAAGCTGGGGGGCGCAGGAACGAGCAGACGACGCCGCCCCCTTCTCCTCGGACTCCGGCGAGTCTCCGTCAACTCCGGCGGCAACCACTGCTGCTACTAACCTGTCGGGGGTCTTTCTTGACCGCTCGGTGAGCCACCGCCCCTCCCCACTCTCTTTCCTCGCTCCGGCTAGCCCGTAGTAGTCGCGCAGCTCGAGCCCGAACGCATCGCCGCGGAGCTCGTCGCCGGCGAGCCACCGTTGACCCAACGAGCTCGGGGCCGTGTCCAACATACTCCCTGCTTCACGTAGAGCACGCCTAGCCCTCGCGCTCGAGCTCTTGAGTACCGTAGCTCCTTTTCCGTCGAAGGCCCGAAAGCGCCGCCGCTCTTGCTCATCGCCGGCGAAGTTTCCGGCCGAGCCCGGCCAAGCCACGGCCATGGTTCGACGCGGCGTCAAGTTCCCGTTCGAACGCAAGTGACCGCACGCAAAACGGCCCCCTGTGGGCGATTTCCGATACATTCCGGCGAGCTCCGCCGCGGAAATGGTCGCCGGAGCTTTCTCCGGTGGCCGGCCGCCGTGGCTGACCTGGGGCCACCCCCCCAGGGTCTCTGCCAGTGGCCCCCACGGGCCCAGTTGACCACGTTGACTGGTCAACGTGCTGACTGGGCAGCCCTGTGCCACTGACACGAGGGCCCCACCGCACAGTTAGTTAATTAAAAACGTTTTATAATTAAGCTTAATTAGAAATACTAATAAGACACTGACATGTGGGGCCCTGGAGCTATTTAATCTCTGGTTTAGTTTTTATTAACTCTGTTTAATAACAGAGGCTGACATGTGGGACCCACTGGTCAGGTTTGACCTGACCAGTGCGGCTGTTGACTGCTGACGCAGTGATGACGTCATGCTGATGCAATAAAACCTTTCTGTTAATTAAAATAATTCCAGAAAATCATTTAAACTTTAGAAAATCATATCTTTTAATCCGTAACTCCGATGAAAATAATTTATATATGAAAGTTGCTCAGAATTTCGATACGAATCTAGATACGCCCTCCGTATTCCCGTCAGATGCCCCTAGCTAGATGAACATGGAACTTTCGGCCTGTTTTCGATAAATGAATAGTGCTCAACTTTAATAAAATAAATCCAAACAAATTCTTAAAAATAACTAATATGACCTAGACATGTTTTTAGGCAACCCTGCACTGCACGTTAGCTTAGCACGCTCTGTGTTGCATATGCTTGTGTATTTATCTGTTTCTTCCCCCTCTTCTCTCTCGGTAGAGCCCGGCGCTGACGCAGATCCCGAGACCGACGCTGTCCCGGTGATTGGTTCCCCCTCCGACGA
>LR738709.1:726318360-726387616 GCA_902687465.1 Secale cereale | reverse complement strand
CCTTGAGCATTTCCGATATCGCCTATGTCTATTCTCTCTTATTTCTTGCATTAGAATTGCTGCTACTGCTACTGCTCCTATTACTGTTGCATAGCCTGTCTTTGCTAAATTGTTGATACCTGTCTTATTCATAAACTGCTTAGTATAGGTTGGGTAGCACTGCTTTGGTCCCACACTCTCGTAGTTGCCTCGCATAGTACCCTTGCCTCGATCAACCGATCGAGCCCCCCTTCCCCTGACCTTCTTCACATCACCGCACACCTCCCTAATATACTCGACTCCGCAGAGTTAACATCGGGTGACGAGGGTGATACCTCCGAACTCACTTCTGATGTTGTCCCTGTAGTATAGCTAGCTCGTTGTGGGTTACCGAGGGTGATTCCTCTTCCCACTTCCGACTTAGCTTTTGTCGTGCATCCGCTATGGTGAATACCGCCGAGGGTGATTCCTCCGGTACCACCTTAACGGGACTTGTCGTTTAGGAGTCCAACGAGGGTGATTCCTCGGATTCCTCATCGGCATGAAAACCACATGGATGCCCTGGATTATCATACCGTGTTTAAAGACGTATCGATCCCCGAGGCCGGACGTCGCCAGGAACAAAGGCGTGCGGCCAGAGGTATCGTGCGTCTGATGACACTTTGAAGTTACTACTGCACAAGTTGGATGGAGGCGGGTTGACCCAGAGGGGTACCCGTGAGTGCCTTTGAGGCGTGAGCTGTGGAGTCGGGTGACCAGTGAGGGTACCCGCGAGATAACTACGAGGCGTGGCCGGTCATTTCCAGTCCTTGTCACAAGTCCTCGAGACGGGACGACGGGGCCAACAGTATCGTAGGCTCTGCTCGTTACCGCGCGCTCCCAATACACTAAGCGATTTGGATATTTGATCCGAGGGGCCTCCGGGTCCGATAGCACTAACCACCACGTGGGTGTGAGTGGGTGCTCTGCGTCGTATACATCAGCCGGAGTCGTCACGACGTCAGCGATTGAGCGGCCCGTTCGGATTGGACTTAGGATGCAACTGCGCTTGTATAAGGGGTTGCTAGGTCTGCTACCGAACGGCCACGTAACGTGCAGGAGCGTCCGGGGCGATGGCCAAGACCCCTGGGGGCATAGGTTAGTCCGGCGTGCTTGATCCTCTCTGGCGGTATCCGGTCGGGTTGCGTCGTATTGTTTAGCCGAGGGCGGGCACGACCTGATGGTGTGTCCGGCCGGAGTTAAGCGAGCGTGGTGGGTAACTTGGTGCACCCCTGCAGGGAAGAAACAATCTATCGATAGCCTGTCCTACGGTAACGGACACTCGGAGTTGTATCCACTTCGGTACAACTAGAACTGGTGACTTGAGATATGAGATGATGTTGCTGCAAACACTATACATTATTATGATAAACTATTCTTTTCCCTTCTAATTGCTGCAAGACCCTGAAGATGCTAGTCTTCGTCAGGACTAGGCTTTTCCCCCTCTCTCCTCTGGCTTTCTGCAGTCTAGTCCACCCACATAAAGCCTCCTTTGAAAATAATGCATTGCTAGTATAGATCTGATGTAAGTCTTGCTGAGTACTTTGGATGAGTACTCACGGTTGCTTTGCTTCCTCTTTTGTCCTACCCGCTTGATAAACCAGACGACGGAGCCATGGTGCCCGCAGCCCCTGTCGACGACTACTACTACCAGCCCGAGGCTGGCTACTACTACTACCCGGCCGGCGAGTACTTCTACGAGGAGCCGGCGGACGACGACCAGGAGTAGGATCGGAGGTCCCAGGCAGGAGGCCTGCGCCTTTTCGATCGTAGCTTTTCTTTTGCCCCGCCTCGTATGAGGCCTATCTGTACTTGTGTTCTGTATCTGTACCCAGATACCTAACGCTTCCGCTGACTATGTGTGAGACATCATGTTATGTATTCGAGCCCTCGAGGCCCCTGGCTTGTAATATATGACTTGTATGTATTTATTTATGTTTTAGAGTTGTGCTGTGATTCCTTCACGTGAGTCCTTAGGCTTGATCGTGTGCATTTGCGTGTATGATTAGTGCACGGTCGGGCCGGGGTCGTCACAGGTTGGTATCAGAGCCGACTGCCTGTAGGAACCCCCTTTCCAACTCCTTGGTCGAAGTTGAGTCTAGAGGTCAAAAACTGTTTTACTAACTTGGCTGTGTGGCTTATGGCCCCACGTCGCCACTTGGGTGGTGTAGCTTCTTTTATTCCTCGTCTATACTCTGGGACTCTTCTCTCTCGTCTATTCGGGTTAAGTTTTACTAACTCCATTAGGTTCTCGTTTTCACATCTACCCGGAGAGCTGGATATCAGTGCGGTTTCCTATCATTGACCTGAATAGTCTGATAATCATTCCTTTCCATTTGTTTGTTTAACCTTTCTTACCAAGTTCTGTTTAATTATCATCAGGACTTGACAAGTCTGATTATTCTTCTTTCAGATGAATCCTCTGTTTCCACCTCACCCGGAGACTCAGCTTGTGCTTCGCACCTGGGCTCGAGATGCCCCTGGGTTTCCGGCCATTCTAGTCGCTCTCCTGACCAGACTGGGCTACCGCTGGTATCCCGAGTACATGGTCTACGAGGAGTATCGCGAGTTCAACCAGGAGCAGTATTATGCTGTTGTTCGTATCTACGACCGGCAGGATGACTCAGACACTGAGCTGTACCGCTTTCGCGGTAGTGGCGTGACGGTTGCGATGGCAGTCCATGATGCTGCCTACGCTGCTGTCGCACGCCTCCGAGGAGAGCACAGAGATAGCTTGGATGCCTCTGAGTTTCGGTACATTCCGTATGCACCTGCTGGAGATGAGACTGGATACTACTCAGCTATCTGTGCCCCGTACGAGAGTCGACGTTATGACCCGCAGGTTCTGATTCAGCACACTCAGGCGCTGGATCGAACTGCTCGGGCCCTGGCGGTTGAGTTGTCCATCACTCGGACAGTTCTCTACCAGACGTTGACGCAGTTGGTACCGGCTGTCCAAGCCGGGACACTTCCTCAGTCTATCCTTTGCCCGCGCAGGATCAACACACCTCCAGGTGTCGAGTGGCCTGCGGTTGGAGGTCACACGCCAGTTCGTGGACCCCTGATTCCCGATCGATACCGGGTTCTGCATCAGAGTGCACATGGAGCTCAGGATCCTTCTGCGGTTGAGACCCGCCGTCCGCACTTGCAGCTACCCCGTTTCAGTTCCCTTCTCCGACGCTGATGTAGCCTTTGCTATGTCTCGTTGTGTACTTCCTTACCGCGGTCTGCGCGCCGCCTACTATGTTTAGTTTCTGATTTTGCGCCGTTGTGCTGCCCGTTTGTAACCGACGCTATGTACGAACCCGTATGTCATGATGTGTATGATGTTGTATTAATGCACTTCCCTTATGTCGTGCATATTTACTACATTGTTGAATTCATGCAACGTGTATCCTTGTCGCTAAACCACCCCTGTTGGAATTATCAGGATGGCTGGTAACGGTGATCCACCTCCACCTCCGCCTCCGCCTCCGCCGCCAGAATATATGGCTGCTGTAATGCAGACCCTTGACATGCAGCGTCAGGTGCTGCAGGGTATGCTCAACCAGATACCCCAAGTCAACGCCAATGCTCAGCATCAGCCAGCCGCTATCACTCTGCAAGAATTTCTGCGGCTCAATCCAACGGTATTCCGCAGTGCCGCCAACCCCTTGGATGCCGATGATTGGCTGCGTGATATCTTCTTTGAGCTGGATTCTGCCGCCGTGTCCCCTGACAACTATGTCAAGTTTGCGACATATTTCCTGAAGGGTCCAGCGGCCCAGTGGTGGGACACTCACCGGAACACAGTGCCCACTGGAACTGTCATCACCTGGGCAGACTTCAAGACTGCCTTCCGTGCTCGGTACATCCCGGAAGGGGTTATCGACCGCAAGCGTACGGAGTTCCGTAACCTGATTCAGGGCAACAAGTCAGTTGATGCCTATCAGCGGGAGTTCCTGGAACTGTCCCGCTATGCTGAGGAGGATATCGCTACTGACGCAAGACGCCAAGAGAAGTTCAGGCGCGGACTTCATCATGATATTCTGCTTGCTTTAGTGGCACTGGACTTTCCGGACTTCGCCACTTTAGTGAACAAGGCCATTCAGGTTGAAACTGGACTCAAGCTACACAAGGATGCTCTTAAGCGCTCTCGCGAGTCGGGCTCATCTTCGGGCTCGTCTTCTCAGAAGCGCCGCATATGGATTCCTCAGAGCATGTATCGTCCAAACGCTCCAGTGTATAGGCCTTCTTATGCTGCACCTCGTCTGCCTCCTCCACCGCCAATGCAGTACAGGCCTGCTGTCCCAGCACCTCGAGCACCTGCGATTCGTCCAGAGAGTGGACTCTGCTTCAAGTGTGGCCGTCCGGGTCACCGTGCCAGAGACTGTCCGCAGGCTCAGGGTCAGCTGGCTCTTCCATCTGCTGGCCGTGGCAGTGGACATGGAGTTCCTCCGCAGCGCAACAATAATGTCAGGCCTTCGAATGCTCGTGGTGGTCAGCTTCACCACGTCAATCTGAGCGAAGACCCAGAGCAGCCAGCCACAGTGATGGGTACACTTCTTGTCAACTCAGTATTTGCTAATGTTTTGTTTGATACCGGTGCATCTGATTCATTCATATCAGAACCATTCGCATTAAAACATGGCTTTAAACAAGATAAATTATATCAAACGGTATCCGTACAAACCTCCGCGGGTCGGTGCAGATCTACCTTATTCTGTCCAGAAGTGGTAGTGGAGATAGAAGAAAGGAAGTTTCAGGCACACCCCATTGTCCTGAAATCCTGCGGCATCGACCTTATCCTAGGAATGGATTGGTTGGAGGCTCACGAGGCCCTAATTGATTGTGCCACCAAGACTGTACGTCTTCGGCACCCCTCGAATCAACTCGTGAATTGCCGCGCTCGTGTATCCCATAATGCCGAAGCTCAAATCTATGCCCTAAATGCATTGAATGCTTCACCACTTGAAGGGCTCGAGAACATACCAGTTGTATGTGATTTCCCGGATGTCTTCCCAGAAGAACTTCCAGGAATACCCCCTGCTCGAGCCGTCGAATTTGTTATTGACTTGAAACCGGGTACTACTCCTATTGCGAAGCGTCCTTATAAGATGCCACCGCATGAGCTCCTAGAGCTTAAGGAGGAAATCGACAAATCTCTCAAGAAGGGCTTCATCCGTCCTAGTTCCTCTGCCTGGGGAGCACCGTCTCTTTTCGTCAAGAAGAAAGATGGTACGAATAGGCTGGTACAAGATTACCGACCTATCAACCAGGCAACCATCCAGAATAAATATCCGCTTCCTCGGATCAATGACTTATATGATCAACTGGCTGGATCATCGGTGTTTTCTAAACTCGACTTGAGGTTGGGTTATCACCAGATCCGTGTTCGTGAAGAGGATATTCCAAAGACTGCCTTTGTTACTCGCTATGGCTCGTATGAGTACACTGTCATGTCTTTTGGACTGACTAATGCTCCAGCTACCTTCTCCCGCCTGATGAATTATATATTCATGGATTACCTCGACAAGTTTGTCGTGGTATATCTGGATGATATTCTGGTATTCTCAAAGAATAAGGAAGAACACGCCGAACATCTTCGTCTTGTTCTGGAGAAGCTGCGAGAGCATCAGCTATATGCTAAGTTTTCCAAATGCGAGTTCTGGCTTTCTGAAGTAACCTACCTTGGACATGTGATTTCCAAGGATGGCATTGCCGTTAATCCGGAACGGGTTCGGGTATTCTTGACTGGACTCCTCCGAAGAATGTTAAACAAGTGAGAAGTTTTCTCGGCCTTGCAAGTTATTGTCGACGCTTCGTCGAGAACTTTTCCAAGGTTGCCAAGCCCCTGACTAATCTGCTTCACAAAGGCGTTAAGTTTGAGTGGACAGATAAGTGCCAGGAAAGCTTTCAAGCTCTTAAGGACAAGCTCGTTTCTGCTCCAGTGCTTGCTCCTCCAGATTCTCGCAAGGACTTCGTGATCTATTGTGACGCCTCTCGTCAAGGCTTAGGCTGTGTCCTAATGCAAGAACGAAGAGTAGTTGCTTATGCATCGCGTCAACTACGTCCGCATGAAGAGAATTATCCAGTGCATGATCTTGAACTTGCTGCAGTGATCTTTGCATTGAAGTTATGGCGACATTACCTTCTCGGTAACCGGTGTGAGATTTATACTGATCATCAAAGCTTGAAGTATTTATTCACTCAGCCGGATCTTAATCTCCGCCAACAGCGATGGCTGGAAACTATTTCTGAATACGACTGCGGTATTTCTTATACCCCTGGCAAGGCTAATGTGATGGCCGATGCCTTGAGTCGCAAGTCATACAGCACCAACCTCAAGGTTAAGCGAGCTCAGCCTCGTCTTTATGAGGAGTTACGTAAGCTGAATCTGCATATCGTTCCACATGGTTCGCTCAATGACCTTGTGATACAGCCGGATCTTGAGAAGGCTGTCAAGGTAGCGCAAACCAAAGATGCTCACGTTGATGTTATAAAACAGGAACTGCATCTTCCGAAATACAGGGATTTCTCAATATCCGAAGATGGAACCTTGTATTTCCGAGGCCGCATTGTGGTAACTCGTTTCGACTTAATGACTGACAAGGTCATGAAGGAGGCACATGATACACCGCTGTCTATTCATCCTGGTAGTACTAAGATGTATCGTGATCTCCGCCAAAGATACTGGTGGCCTAATATGAAGCGGGATATTGCTCGTTATGTTGCTGAATGCGATGTCTGTCGTCGCGTAAAAGCAGAACATCAGAAGCCTGCTGGACTTCTGCAACCTCTTCCTATTCCGCTGTGGAAATGGGATAAGGTACAGATGGATTTCATTACTGGTTTTCCTAAGTCCCAGAAGGGTAACGATGCCATTCTTGTCGTCGTCGACCAACTCTCAAAGGTTGCACACTTCTTGCCAGTCAAGGAGACTATCACTGCTAGCCAGTTAGCAGAACTGTATATCTCCCGAATTGTATCCCTCCACGGAATTCCGAAGGAGATCAGTTCGGACCGTGGCACCCTGTTCACTTCCAAGTTCTGGGAAAGTTTTCAAGAAGCTTTGGGAACTCATATCCACTGGAGTTCAGCTTATCATCCCCAGTCCCAAGGTCAAGTTGAACGAGTCAATCAAGTGCTTGAAGATATGCTGCGAGCTTGTGTTATATCATTCGGTAAGAAATGGGAAGAATCTCTTCCATATGCCGAGTTCTCGTATAACAACAGCTATCAAGCAAGCTTGAAGATGGCTCCCTTTGAAGTTCTGTACGGACGTAAGTGTCGAACCCCTCTGAATTGGTCAGAAACTGGGGAACGACAAGTTATTGGTCCGGACATTATTCAACATGCAGAAGAGCAAGTCCGTATTGTGCGTGAAAATCTCAAGGCGGCTCAGGACCGTCAGAAGAGCAACTATGATCGCAAGCGATGGGGTTTGACTTATCAACCAGGTGATCAAGTTTATCTTCGTGTCACCCCTATGAAGGGCACACACCGTTTCGGCATCAAGGGCAAGTTAGCTCCACGCTACATTGGCCCTTTTCCCGTGGTTGCTAGACGTGGATTCGTGGCCTACAAATTGCAATTGCCTCCGCAATTCTCTCATGTCCACGATGTGTTCCATGTGTCGCAACTTCGCCGATCTTTCAAGGAGTCCCCGCATCGTGCTGTGGATCACGAGATGCTCGAGCTTCAAGATGATCTGTCTTATAAGGAGCATCCGATCCGTATCCTCGATCAAACTGAACGTCGGACCCGCCAGAAGACAACTAAGTTCCTGAAAGTGCAGTGGTCAAATCATACTGAAGATGAAGCCACTTGGGAACGCGAGGAAAATCTTCGGGCGGAATACCCCGACCTCTTTGCTTCTACCTCCTAAATTCTCGGGACGAGAATTTCTTTTAGAGGAGGAGAATTTGTAACACCCCTATGTACTAACTACTGTGATCAACTACTAATCATGCCATGTCATGTTCATTTACAATGGTAATCTCAGTGGTTAAACAAGTCAACTCAAATTGCCCCTGAAAATTCAAATTCAAACTTCAAATGCAAAATGAAGTTGTTCCAAAAATTTGGGAAAAATGTTCAACTCATTGCAAATATTCCACAACAAATGCTGTTGTTGAAAATAGCATCAACAGCAACTCCAAATGAGGGCTAGGGCATTAAACAGTGCCCAAAACAGCACATTAAATGCCATTTCATTTTTGAATAATTCAAAAATGATCTAATTTTACCCAAACCAATTTTTGGTGATGAGGTATATTGCCAAGTAATTTTTGGTCCAGCTTCTACATTTTTGCAAAGTCCTTTGGTGGCCTATTCTTTTCCTCTTCCCTCTCTGCAATTTATAAAAGAAAAGAGAAGGAGAAAACTAACCTGACGCTCACCTCTGGCCCGAACCGGCCCGGCCCATCTTCCCCCTCCTCTACCTGCTCCCGCGCCGTGTCACGCGCGTGCTGGCCGCCGCGCGCTCGTCGCCGCTCCGGCCGACAGCTGCCGCTACAGGGCGCCGGAGGGGATAAGAGCGAGCCCCTGCCCCCTCCCCGAGCCGTCCTCATCCATTCCCCTCGACTCCCTCGCTCGCCTCGCCTCCTCCCCTCTCAGATCCGAGCGCGCCCGAGCGCTCGTCGCCGTTCGGCCGTCGTCGTCGTCGCCACCGTCGACGTCAGGCCCCGCCTCCGTGTCTGGCGAGTGCGCGGGCCTCGACTACGTCGAC
Organism: Secale cereale; assembly: GCA_902687465.1. Lineage (NCBI taxonomy): Eukaryota > Viridiplantae > Streptophyta > Magnoliopsida > Poales > Poaceae > Secale > Secale cereale. The sequence goes on along the minus strand of LR738709.1, from coordinate 726,378,888 downwards.
CACGCCCACGAGCCGAAGCTGGGGGGCGCGGGAACGAGCAGACGACGCCGCCCCCTTCTCCTCGGACTCCGGCGAGTCTCCGTCAACTTCGGCGGCAACCACTGCTGCTACTAACCTGTCGGGGGTCTTTCTTGACCGCTCGGTGAGCCACCGCCCCTCCCCACTCTCTTTCCTCGCTCCGGCTAGCCCGTAGTAGTCGCGCAGCTCGAGCCCGAACGCATCGCCGCGGAGCTCGTCGCCGGCGAGCCACCGTTGACCCAACGAGCTCGGGGCCGTGTCCAACATACTCCCTGCTTCACGTAGAGCACGCCTAGCCCTCGCGCTCGAGCTCTTGAGTACCGTAGCTCCTTTTCCGTCGAAGGCCCGAAAGCGCCGCCGCTCTTGCTCATCGCCGGCGAAGTTTCCGGCCGAGCCCGGCCAAGCCACGGCCATGGTTCGACGCGGCGTCAAGTTCCCGTTCGAACGCAAGTGACCGCACGCAAAACGGCCCCCTGTGGGCGATTTCCGATACATTCCGGCGAGCTCCGCCGCGGAAATGGTCGCCGGAGCTTTCTCCGGTGGCCGGCCGCCGTGGCTGACCTGGGGCCACCCTCCCAGGGTCTCTGCCAGTGGCCCCCACGGGCCCAGTTGACCACGTTGACTGGTCAACGTGCTGACTGGGCAGCCCTGTGCCACTGACACGAGGGCCCCACCGCACAGTTAGTTAATTAAAAACGTTTTATAATTAAGCTTAATTAGAAATACTAATAAGACACTGACATGTGGGGCCCTGGAGCTATTTAATCTCTGGTTTAGTTTTTATTAACTCTGTTTAATAACAGAGGCTGACATGTGGGACCCACTGGTCAGGTTTGACCTGACCAGTGCGGCTGTTGACTGCTGACGCAGTGATGACGTCATGCTGATGCAATAAAACCTTTCTGTTAATTAAAATAATTCCAGAAAATCATTTAAACTTTAGAAAATCATATCTTTTAATCCGTAACTCCGATGAAAATAATTTATATATGAAAGTTGCTCAGAATTTCGATACGAATCTAGATACGCCCTCCGTATTCCCGTCAGATGCCCCTAGCTAGATGAACATGGAACTTTCGGCCTGTTTTCGATAAATGAATAGTGCTCAACTTTAATAAAATAAATCCAAACAAATTCTTAAAAATAACTAATATGACCTAGACATGTTTTTAGGCAACCCTGCACTGCACGTTAGCTTAGCACGCTCTGTGTTGCATATGCTTGTGTATTTATCTGTTTCTTCCCCCTCTTCTCTCTCGGTAGAGCCCGGCGCTGACGCAGATCCCGAGACCGACGCTGTCCCGGTGATTGGTTCCCCCTCCGACGATCTTGCTTTTGCCACCGAGCAACCAGGCAAGCAACCCCCCCCCTTGAGCATTTCCGATATCGCCTATGTCTATTCTCTCTTATTTCTTGCATTAGAATTGCTGCTACTGCTACTGCTCCTATTACTGTTGCATAGCCTGTCTTTGCTAAATTGTTGATACCTGTCTTATTCATAAACTGCTTAGTATAGGTTGGGTAGCACTGCTTTGGTCCCACACTCTCGTAGTTGCCTCTCATAGTACCCTTGCCTCGATCAACCGATCGAGCCCCCCTTCCCCTGACCTTCTTCACATCACCGCACACCTCCCTAATATACTCGACTCCGCAGAGTTAACATCGAGTGACGAGGGTGATACCTCCGAACTCACTTCTGATGTTGTCCCTGTAGTATAGCTAGCTCGTTGTGGGTTACCGAGGGTGATTCCTCTTCCCACTTCCGACTTAGCTTTTGTCGTGCATCCGCTATGGTGAATACCGCCGAGGGTGATTCCTCCGGTACCACCTTAACGGGACTTGTCGTTTAGGAGTCCAACGAGGGTGATTCCTCGGATTCCTCATCGGCATGAAAACCACACGGATGCCCTGGATTATCATACCGTGTTTAAAGACGTATCGATCCCCGAGGCCGGACGTCGCCAGGAACAAAGGCGTGCGGCCAGAGGTATCGTGCGTCTGATGACACTTTGAAGTTACTACTGCACAAGTTGGATGGAGGCGGGTTGACCCAGAGGGGTACCCGCGAGTGCCTTTGAGGCGTGAGCTGTGGAGTCGGGTGACCAGTGAGGGTACCCGCGAGATAACTATGAGGCGTGGCCGGTCATTTCCAGTCCTTGTCACAAGTCCTCGAGACGGGACGACGGGGCCAACAGTATCGTAGGCTCTGCTCGTTACCGCGCGCTCCCAATACACTAAGCGATTTGGATATTTGATCCGAGGGGCCTCCGGGTCCGATAGCACTAACCACCACGTGGGTGTGAGTGGGTGCTCTGCGTCGTATACATCAGCCGGAGTCGTCACGACGTTAGCGATTGAGCGGCCCGTTCGGATTGGACTTAGGATGCAACTGCGCTTGTATAAGGGGTTGCTAGGTCTGCTACCGAACGGCCACGTAACGTGCAGGAGCGTCCGGGGCGATGGCCAAGACCCCTGGGGGCATAGGTTAGTCCGGCGTGCTTGATCCTCTCTGGCGGTATCCGGTCGGGTTGCGTCGTATTGTTTAGCCGAGGGCGGGCACGACCTGATGGTGTGTCCGGCCGGAGTTAAGCGAGCGTGGTGGGTAACTTGGTGCACCCCTGCAGGGAAGAAACAATCTATCGATAGCCTGTCCTACGGTAACGGACACTCGGAGTTGTATCCACTTCGGTACAACTAGAACTGGTGACTTGAGATATGAGATGATGTTGCTGCAAACACTATACATTATTATGATAAACTATTCTTTTCCCTTCTAATTGCTGCAAGACCCTGAAGATGCTAGTCTTCGTCAGGACTAGGCTTTTCCCCCTCTCTTCTCTGGCTTTCTGCAGTCTAGTCCACCCACATAAAGCCTCCTTTGAAAATAATGCATTGCTAGTATAGATCTGATGTAAGTCTTGCTGAGTACTTTGGATGAGTACTCACGGTTGCTTTGCTTCCTCTTTTGTCCTACCCGCTTGATAAACCAGACGACGGAGCCATGGTGCCCGCAGCCCCTGTCGACGACTACTACTACCAGCCCGAGGCTGGCTACTACTACTACCCGGCCGGCGAGTACTTCTACGAGGAGCCGGCGGACGACGACCAGGAGTAGGATCGGAGGTCCCAGGCAGGAGGCCTGCGCCTTTTCGATCGTAGCTTTTCTTTTGCCCCGCCTCGTATGAGGCCTATCTGTACTTGTGTTCTGTATCTGTACCCAGATACCTAACACTTCCGCTGACTATGTGTGAGACATCATGTTATGTATTCGAGCCCTCGAGGCCCCTGGCTTGTAATATATGACTTGTATGTATTTATTTATGTTTTAGAGTTGTGCTGTGATTCCTTCACGTGAGTCCTTAGGCTTGATCGTGTGCATTTGCGTGTATGATTAGTGCACGGTCGGGCCGGGGTCGTCACATCCTAGCACCAAGAACTCCACTTCTGAACTAGAGATTATGCTTAAAGACTTCATCACTACCCAAAAAGCCTTCAATAAGAGTGTAGAAGAAAAACTAGACAAACTAGATAATCTCTCTTCGAAGGTAGACAATTTAGCCCATGAGGTAGAGTTGCTTAAAATTAGAACTTCTCCTCTTGAGGAGAGGAAGACCACTCCTATGAATGATATTCAAGTGCAAATTAATGAAAACATTAGGATGATGGCTAAACTCAAAAAGAGATGGGCTAGAGAAAAGAAGGAAGAAGATAGAATTAAGAGCCTTCCTACCCACCACACTGTTGCTACTATCCAAGTCGTTGAGGATATCCAAACTCTTAGCACCCAATGCACTCCTAGTCCCGTTGGACCTATTAATGGTGATGCTATGACCTCAACCGTAGAAGAAACTCCTATGGCCATAGAAGCTACCAAACAAGTGAGCCTAAAGGACACCACTACCACTTTACTTGATAGTAGTGACCTTGATTTTGATAATTGCACCCTTTCTGAAGTTATTAGTTTTCTTCACAAGATGTCTAGAGATCCCCACACTAGCACACTTAATCTTCCTTCACGGAGCATATCACTAATGCTCTTATTAAAGCTAGGGAGGAGAAGCTTAGGGTAGAAGCCTCCATACCTAGAAAGCTATAAGATGGTTGGGATCCTCTGATTCAAATTAAGTTGAATAACTTCTCTTGCTATGCTTTATGTGATGTTGGAGCTAGTACCTCCGTTACGCCCAAAAGAATATATGATATGTTTAAATTGAAATCTTTTGATCCTTGTTCTTTTGGTGTTCGTCTTGTTGATTCTTCCGTAAAGAAACCTTTGGGAAGATCGACGATGTTCTTATCATTGTCAATGACAATTATGTTCCTGTTGATTTTACTATTATGGATATTGAATGTGAACCTTCATGTCCAATTATTTTGGGACGTCCTTTTCTTCGCACCGTTGGTGCTATCATTGACATGAAAGAGGGGAATATAAAATTCCAATTCCCTCTCAAGAAAGGAATGGAACAATTCCCTAGAAAGAAGATTAAGTTGCCTTTTGAGTCCGTTATACGGGCTCGCTATTCTCTCACTCTTGATAAAACTTGATTTTCTCTTTTTGCATCATGCCTAGCATAAAGGCATAAAAGAAAGCGCTTTTGGGAGGCAGCCCACAACGAATTAGGTTTTATTTTGCTTTTGTTGTGTCTTGATGTTTGTTACTATAGTAGCATCATCATTGTATCTTTTCTTTTCAGCTTTGTGCCAAGTTTAGCCTCCGATTGCAAGAAAGTGCAAAAGTTGTGACGTGCTGTCCAGGATACAGATTCTGTCCTTGGACAGAAAAATTCGTATAAAATCACCAGATCATCTTTTTGATCTGAATTTTTTTGACAGCGTTCTCTATATAATTGGATTTTGTGCGTCTGTTCTGAGTTTTTTTATTTGAGTTGCAGAAGTGCCCTGAAACAATTATTTACTACCTGCTGGTCTGTTTTTCACAGATTCTGTCCTGTTTTGCCTTTTCTTCGTTTTGCAAACCTTGAGCTTGCTTTTTCTTTGCAAAAACCTTTTGGCAATCTTGAGAAACAGTAGCTCTTCAAGATTATCTTTATTTCCAGCAGGGAAAAGTTATTTTATTGTGGGTACTAACCTCGCTAATTAGATTATGATGAGTTATGTATGAAGGGAGTTTTCAAGTGTGCGAGGGAAGATGATAAAAGAAGATTCAGGAGGGTCAAACGCTCAAGCTTGGGGATGCCCCCGTGCACCCCCAAGAAATATTCAAGAAGACTCAAGAGTCTAAGCTTGGGGATGCCCCCATGCATCCCCTTCTCCATCAACAATTATCAGTTCGTCTTTCGTTCCACTATATTTTAATCACTTCATGCGTTATGTGCTATGCTTGGAGCGTCTCGCTCTTAGTTTCCTTTTTAGTTTTCTTTAGCTTTGCTTGCTGTTCATAACAAGTTAGAACCCAGCTTTCTTTGTGTGGGAGAGAAACACGCTCCACTTCAACCTAGAATACAACATAGGATTTTCATGCTTATCTTTGATGTGTATGTTCTTTGTTTTTTCATAGCTGCTGTCATGTTTAGCTCTTAGTTTTTAGGCTTTTCTTTTTAAAGAGCTTTTGTTTAGTTGGTTGCTGAAATCTCTTGAGTTTTCATGTTTATCTTGTTAAGAGAGTTTTGCCTGTTGCACTGAGTTGTGTGTCTTAACTTAAAGTAGGTAATTGAGGTTGCTATTTAATTTTAGTAGTAACTTACAATAGTTTTGAGGTATTGCCATGAGTAATGTCTGAACTTTTGGTGTCAAGAGCTTTAGCCTATTAGTGATAGATGTCGTATTTTGGGCAATCCGTGTTTATTTTCAAAAACCTACAAAATAGTTGAGAACTTTAGCTACTAAATGGATCACTAATCTTTGGAGGGATCGAATATTAGAGTACACTCACGTACCATGAGTCGAGGATGCGCAAGGATAACCAAACCCCCATACACTCCTCCTCGGGGTACTTGTCTCTTTGTGAACCTCCTAATTAGATTGAGACTTACCGATAATAAGTGCATGAGTTCTTCGGACTAATGTGAGTATTCGAAAGTTGACACTTCCACCTAGCCATATTTTTCTAGCCTCTTCGGTACCGTGCATTGCCCTTTCTCACCTCGAGAGTTGGCGCATACTTCGCCGGTGCATCCAAATCCTTGGCACGATACGCTCTGTCATCATAAGCCTCATTATATCCTTCCTCAAAACAGCCACCATACCTACCTATCAAGGCATTTCCATAGCCTTTCCGAGATACATTGCCATGCAACATCCATCGTCTCATGACTTGATCTTCATGTCATACATGCTTTTTGCTTGATCGATGAGCCGCATGCTAGTTGGGCCTTGCCCTAATCATTGCTACATGACGCGCTAGTATCATTGCATATCCTGCTACACCGGCAGAGGCATACATTTGCATACATCATGATAGTTTCATTTTCTTTATGTTGAGTACTTTTGTAAAGTGTGAAAGATCTTCTATACTTCTTGTAATATATAGAGTGTTGCCCCTAAAGTGAGGAAAAGATCCCAAAGAGGACAAAATCAAAAGATCCCAAAGAGGACAAATGAGAGTTCAATAGAAAGAGCCATTGAGGCCACAATTTTTAAAAAAAAAAATAGAAAAAAGAGAAAAAGAAATAAAAAGAGAGAAGGGGGCACACTACTATTTCCTTTTGAGAGATCCACACTCGTACTCCATCTTATACCTTGTGCTCCATAGAGATTATCATTCATGCATATAGCTATGTGGGGACCTTTACACTATAGAACTTGGCTTGTATATTCCAATGATGAGCCTCCTCAAAAGAGCTCTAGGTCTTCTTGAGCAAGCAAGTTGGATGCACCCCCACTAGTTCCATTGGAGAGCTTACCTTAGCTCATATGTGCATCCGTTGCATGGCAATCCCTACTCCTCGCATCATATCTATCATTTGGCTTTCTCTCGCCTATGATTGTCCTCATTGATGTGAGCCTTTCACACCTTTTTTGTCTTCCCCCTCTATCATTTTTCTCTCTTTGCCATCCTAAGTGTCAACTTTCTTGCTTACGCTCATCCATTGCATGAGTGCTCAAAATATCGAAAGGGAGTGGATCATTTTGACTTGTACCTGGCTGACGGTCTGGGGATGAGTCAAGATAAGATTCCAAAGAAGACCAAGTGTGAAACTTTAGTAGATTAAGTTCTCAACAATACAAAAACAATGTTTTACTCTCTCATATATCCATATCCCCTTTCTTGCACGCAAACACCATTTGGAGACATTCGAGTCACGGACAGCGAGAGCTCTTGCACCTTTATGTTCTTATGTTACTTGTTACAATGCTAATATAGACTCTTGCTTGTTATGACTTGAATTGAATTACATGCCTTGATTGCTTTACTTAAAAAGTTCTTATATGGTTGGTAGCATGTCACCACAGAAATTATGCTTGTTATCATTTACCTACTCGAGGACGAGCAGGAATTAAGCTTGGGGATGTTGATACGTCCAAAACGTATCTATAATTTCTGCTTGCTCCATGCCTCTTTTGTGTGATATTGCTATGATATTTATGCACTTCCATACACTTTTGATCATATTTGGACTAACCTATTAACTCAGTGCACCACAGTGCCAGTTCCTGTTTTCTGCTGTTTTTCTATTTCAGGTTTCTCCCATATTAAAAGTGCCCTAAAAATTCCGGGAAAAATACAGGAAAAATCAGCGTACCGGGAGCTTCAAGAAAAACAAAAGCAGGGCCAGAGGGGAGCCAGGGGCAGCCCAGGCGGCCAGCCCAGGCGGCCTCACCCCTGGCCGCCCTAGGGGGGCGCCTGGGCCCCCCTCTCCGCTTCTGGTGACCCCCTTTGGCATATATACTCCTCGCGTCCCGAAACCCTCGAGGACGGAACCCTTTTTCGCGATCTCGCCTCTGTTCCGCCGCCGCAACGCTTCCAAGATCGGGAGCACCAAGAGAACTCTTCCCGGCACCGTGCCGGAGGGGAGGACCACCACCGGGAGCTTCTCCACCACCATGGACGCTTCCCGGATGAGTTGTGAGTAGTCCCCCTTGGACCATGGGTCCATGACCAGTAGCTATGTGATGTTCTCCTCCCCTCTTTGTTCTTCATGGATTAGACCTCGTGAGCTGCCCTACATGATCGAGGCACATATGTAGTCTTTATGCTGTTGCTCTGCTGAGTTTGCTGGGATCCCATAGATTATGAGATTATGTTCAGTTTGTGTGTGAGTAATATATTTGATTCACCTCTTTTATATTTATGTTCTTGAGTAATTCTAGCATGTTCTCCGTTGCTGTTTATTGCTTTGGCCAAGTAGTAGGTAGTAACTCCAAGAGGGAGCGTTATGCTTGATTGTGGGTTCATGCCCCCTGATGACTAGCTTGAGTGACAGAAACATGAGTCTAGGGGATGTGCCGTTGCCACAAGGGGGAAAACAACGGTGCTTGTACTTGCGGGTGCAAGGATTGTTTACTTTACGCAAAGTTCTTTTAATGCAGTTGTCTGTTGCTTTGAGTTTACACTTTGGGTGGGACTCGCAACTTAATACCAGCGAGATGTTCTGGATAGATATCTCAAGGTGGATGATTAGTAGTAGATGCAGATGGATTTCGCTCTACTTGCCTTGGCGTACCGCCCATGCTTTTGAGCCTCTACCTTTCTTTACAGCATAGTTAGCATTGGTTTGCGCACATAATCCTGTCAATTGCCCAGCTGTAATTTGTTTACCTCGCTTAGTTGTTTTATCGTCTTTTGGGAGAGAGACATCACTAGTGAACATCATGGGACCCCGGTCCATATTACCATCACTGATCACACCCGCTATTTACTTCCTGTCTTTATTTCCTAGTTGCAGTCATATCTATCACTATTATCTCTTGTGTTTGATCCTTTGTAAACGACAAGGCCGGAGGGATTGACAACCTCTATGTACTCGTTGGGAGCAAAGTTATTTGTATCTGTGTGCAGGTCCTGTCAACCGCTAAGTATCTGGCGCCGTTAGCAGTTGACACCTACTTGTCGACCCTCGGAGTCTCACGGGATTCGATCCTTGGTATCTTTGCCAAGGGAAACTTGCCGTTACGCTACATCTCAAACCTTCCACTTGGGGTAGCCAACGAGGGGTGAGAAGCCATCAAGCAAAGTTTCTGGCGCGGTTGCCGGGGACTCCACTCTTCAAGATAGGGGAGTTGCACGCTATCTTTTATCTTTGCTTTTTAGTCTTGTTAGTTTACCTTTCAGTTTTTGCTTTAGTGTCCCTTACCAAAAAACACAAAAATAGTTATCTTGCTTGTTGTTGCTATGGGTTCCACCGAGAACACCAAGTTGTGTGACTTCAGTAGTCATAACAACGATGACTTTATCTGCACGCCTATTACTACACCTGCCACTTCAGCGCCTTCTTATGAAATTAAACTTGCTTTACTGAACCTAGTTATGAAATATCAATTCTCCGGTGCTGGAGATGATGCTTCTTTGCACTTAAATAATTTTGTTGAGCTCTGTGATATGCAAAAGTACCAAGAAATAGATGGTGATATTGTTAAGCTTAAGCTTTTTCCTTTCTCCTTGAGAGGAGGAGCTAAAATTTGGTTTCAATCCTTGCCTAGGAATAGTATAGATTCTTGGGACAAGTGCAAGGATGCCTTTATTGGGAAGTACTATCCCCCTGCTAAAATTATCCAACTAAGGAGTAACATAATGAATTTTAAACAATTGGATAATGAACATGTTGCCCAAGCTTGGGAACGCATGAAATCTCTTGTCAAGAACTGCACTACTCATGGTTTGACTACTTGGATGGTTATCCAAACTTTTTATGCAGGCTTGAACTTTACCTCGCGGAACTTGTTGGATTCGGCCGCGGGAGGAACCTTTATGTCAACTACACTTGGTGCTGCCACAAGGCTTCTCGATGAGATGATGACCAACTATTCCCAATGGCACACCGAACGCGCTCCAACAGGTAGGAAGGTAAACTCCGTCGAGGAGATTTCCTCCCTAAATGAAAAAGTTGACTTGATCATGTCTCTACTTTCCAAGCAATCTCCTATTGATCCTCATGATGTTCCTTTAAATTCTTTGATTGCTCAAGATCAAGTAGATGTGAACTTTATCTCTAGAAACAATTTCAATAACAATGCTTATAGGAGTAATTTTGGTAGCAACTCTAGACCGTTCCCCTCTAATTCCTATGGGAACAACAATGCTTATCCTAGCACCAAAAACTCCACTTCTGAACTAGAGATTATGCTTAAAGACTTCATCACTACCCAAAAACCCTTCAATAAGAGTGTAGAAGAAAAACTAGACAAACTAGATAATCTCTCTTCGAAGGTAGACAATTTAGCCCATGAGGTAGAGTTGCTTAAAATTAGAATTTCTCCTCTTGAGGAGAGGAAGACCACTCCTATGAATGCTATTCAAGTGCAAATTAATGAAAACATTAGGATGATGGCCAAACTTAAAAAGAGATGGGCTAGAGAAAAGAAGGAAGAAGATAGAATTAAGAGCCTTCCTACCCATGTTTCTGTTAGATTGAGAAAAGAGATGGGCTAGAGAAAAGAGATGGGCTAGAGAAAAGAGGAAGACCACTCCTATGAATGCTATTCAGGCAGCAGCTTGCGCTTGGGATAGCCTTTGGTTTTTCCGTTGAAGCCATGTTTCTGTTCGGCGTCTAGCACCTCATTCCATCTATCGTTGAGTGTGTCCTGTGCAGCTCGGAGCTGCCTCCGCTGCTTTTTTTAGGCTCCGTGCGGTGGCTATAAGCCGCCGGTGGAAGCGCTTTTGTTCAAAGGATTCTTCTGGGATGGTGTACTCGTCGTCATCCAGACTAACCTCTTCTTCGGAGATCGGTTCGTAGTCACCGTCTTCGGCATCACAGTCATCAGACTGCGGCTTCGGACTTTGTTCGCCGTCCTCTCGCTCCTCCTGTTCGATCTCTGGGTCTGCGGGGTCTTCGGCTTGTTCCGGAATATCACCATTATTAGTCACGGTGTTGTTGTCCTTTCCTTTACGGGATTTTGTTCGGTGTTTTGGACGCTGACGCGTGGGAGGTTCTTCGGCTGGCTTATCCTCTAAGGGATTGTTTTCGCCGTTGCCTTCCGCCTCTTTGGGTGTATCCACCATATATACGTCGTATGAGGACGTAGCTTTCCACCACCCTGTTATGGGCCGACTTTGATCTGCATCTGCTTCAGCCTCGAGATCCATCCCGTCGAAGTCTTCTGAAGCGTAGTCGAGTAGGTCGGTTAGATCTTCAACCGTGGCTACCAAGTGGGTGGTGGGTGGGGGGCGAAATTCTTCATCCCCCTGGGTATAGTACGACAGTTTATCAGCCTCCAGTTCAAACCGGATATAGTGCGGTTGTGGGCTCTCATCCAAGGAGAGAGATCTTAGCGATTTTAATATGTCGCCAAGTGGTGAGTGCTGGAAAATATCTTCAGCATAGAATTCGGCGATGGGCGCCGAATAGGGTGTGGCTATGCACAATTCGGAATCAGAGACCGGAGTATGGTCCGGGGTTCCGGTGAGACAGACCTCGCTCGTAGTTAGGTCTGTGTGTGGCTCCAACGTCGTAGAGTTCGTGGCCCCCGTGGTGGGGTTGAGCTTCCCATCCCTAGGGGATGCAATCTGTTCTGGATCTAGAGCTAGAAACCTTGCAGGCACTATTTCTTGATCTGATGACAGAGTTAGGTCGTGATCATCGTGGAGACACAGAGAGGCTGCCGTTGGCTCGAATCCGGTGAAGATCAAGTCTCCGCGGATATCAGCAACGTAGTTCAAGCTTCCGAATCTGACGTGGTGGCCAGGGGCGTAGCTCTCGATCTGCTCAAGGTGGCCTTCAGTGTTGGCGCAAAGCGCAAAGCCGCCGAACACGAAAAGTTGGCCGGGAGGGAAAATCCCTTTGACGTCACCATTGCAGTTGACGACGTGATCCATCAATCGTTCCGTCGACGACATAGTGGAACTCTCAATGAAAGCACCAATGTCGGTGTCAAAACCGGTGGATCTCGGGTAGGGGGTCTCGAACTATGCGTCTGTAGATCGATGGTAACAGGAGGCTGGGGACACGATGTTTTACCCAGGTTCAGGCCCTCACAATCGAGGTAATACCCTACTTCCTGCTATATTAGTATGGATGAAGATGAATACAAGAGTTGATCTACCTCGAGATCGTAAAGGCTAAACCCTAAGTCTAGCCTATGAGGATTGTATGATTCTCTAGCCTCTACGGACTAAACCCTCCGGTTTATATACACACCGGAGAGGCCTAGGGATTGTACATATCATCTTACAGAGGAAGGAAAATCTACACCCGAGCCTAAAACTTGCCATTACAGGAATCCAGGAGTCCTATCCGGATACGAGAGATGATCTTCTATAATCTTCACGGCCCACCAGTCCGGACCACCAGGGGTTTGTCAGGCCACCTGAGGACCCCCCGATACAGGACTCCCTCACTGGGTGCCACGACCTGCAACAACGACGCATCGAGAAGGGAACAACGTCAAAAGATCCTGCCATCGTCTGCCATGACCTTAGTCGTCGTGATTTCACCGCAAGTCGCGCTCCTCCCGATATCACAGCTAGGTGGAGCCCAATGGAGCCTCGCAGAGGAGACGAGGGCTGCCGTAAGCAGGCCGACAGGGAGCCTCCAGCCGCCCCTCACTGGCCCTCCTTGCGCCACTGGCCGACCAAGGCCATACTGTCACCGATCTGGGCAGGACGCTAGATCCGTAGCCATTGAAGCTACCCATCTGCATGCAACCGCCACCCTCACTGAATGGAGCGCCGCCACCACCACCACAGAACCTTAGGTCACTGCTGGCCATTGATGTTTTGATCGCCGCCGCGCAGTAGAGGCCGCCCTGACTACTGTCCCCGGCCTCCTCGCATGAAAGACCTCCTCGATCCGCCTCACAAGGGATACCACGACGACCATGTAATGCCCGGATAATTAAGCTACAATAAAACTCTGCTAATGATGCCACACCATGTTTTTGCTGTTGTTAATCACGTGTTAGTCCAAAAACTTTTCAAATTCAAATTTCAAATAATGGCAAAGAACCAAAGTTTTCAAACATTAAAACAAAAATGTTAGGACTGTGCCAAATATTGCATTGGTAATTATGGTGAAGAAAACAAATTTTTAGAAGATACTTAAATGCTCTAAAATAAATAAAATAGAAAAGAGGAAACAAATAAAAGAAACGAAAAATACTAAACAAAAATAAAATAAAAGGAAAAGGCCCCCTGGCCAACTAGGCCAGACGGCCCAGCCGGCTAGCCCAACAATAGGCCGGCCCAACCCCCCTTCTTATCCTCCTGGACCCAGAAACCCTAACCCACCGTCCACCACTCCCCCACGCCCTTCTCCTCCCCACCACCGATCTGGACCGGGATTGACCCCGATCCCGTCGCCCCCCGACGCCATGAGGCCTACCGTCGCCGTCCATCGCCGCCTGGACCTCGCTGGACGCCATCACCGTCGTCCTCCCCTCCGTCGCGTCGTCCCCGACATCCTCCCCGCGCCCCACTTCCCTTGCCCTGCACTACCCCGTGAGCTTCCCCTCTCCTCGCCCGGTTACCGCGCGCCCGCGCCATCCCGCACTCGCACCACACGACGCGTCATCGCGCGCGCACGCGCCCGCCTCCCCTACGACAACCGCGCTCACCGCGGCCGAGGGCCACCCCCTGCCGCGCCTGCCTCTGCTCGCCCGCGCCCGCCCCTACTCGCGGTGCTCGCCGCGCCCCGCCCTCCTCGCCCGCGCCCCTCATTGCCACTCCTCGTCGGCGTTGCTGCAGCGCGCCGGATCCGCCGCTCCGCCTCCGTTGCACTCCGCCGCGATGCTCGCTCTGCCGCCGGCCGCTCCAGCCACTCCAGCCTCGACGCCCTCCCCTCCCTCTCCGGCGACCGCTCGCACACCCACGGCCTCGCCTCTGCCGCTCGCCTCTGCTCTGCCCGCGCCGCTCGCCAGGCCACGCCGGCGCCGCTCCTCGCCTCCCGCCTCGGCTCCACTACGCTAGGCCTCGCCGGCGCCGCCCCTCGCCTGCTGCCGGCTCGCCGAGCCCCGGCGGCCTCGTCCTGCCGCACCCATGGGCGAGCGCCCGCTCAGGTGCGCCCGCATCCTGCGCCCACTGCCCGCTAGCGCACCTGAACCCACTAAGGCCCCTAGGGCCAATGACACGCGGGGCCTAGCCCACTAGAACGTTTCAAAGAAAAAAAGATTAATATATATATATATATATAAATTATAAAAAGTAATTAATTAATTAATTAACTTAATTAATCTAGTTTAGTTAAACTTAATTAACCATGCTTAATTAAACCCTAATTAGCCTAAAGAGTCAATTACATGCGGGACCCATATGTTAGTTTGACCCAGTCAACACCTCTGTTGACTGTTGATGTCATGCTGACGTCATGCTGATGCAACAATGCTAATTTCGAATTAATTTAATAATAATAATTTAAAAACAATTTAAAACTTCAAAAATTAATATAAATAATCCGTAACTCGGATGAAAATACTTTGTATATGAAAGTTGCTCAGAATTTCGAGACGAAACCGAATACGTAGTCCGTTCGTCCGCAACGCGTCCCTAGCATAGCAAATGCTAGGCTTCTCGCCCCTCGTTGGTTACCCCAAGTGGAAGGTGTGAGATGTAGTGTTGCGGAAGTTTTTCCCTTGGCAAAGATACCAAGGATCGAATCCCCAGAGACTCCTAGGTTCAACAAGAAGGTGTCAACTGCTAACGGCGCCAGATATTAGCAATCAACGTGGACCTGCACACAGATACAAATAACTTTGCTCCCAACGAGTACAGAGAGGTTGTCAATCCCTCCGGCCTTGTAGTTCACAAAGGATTAAAAGCAAATGATAGTAGTGATAGATAATGTTTGCAATAGTAAATAATAGCGAAAAGTAAATAGCGGATGTGATCAATGATGGTAATATGGACCGGAGTCTCATGATGTTCACTAGTGATGTCTCTCTCTCAAAAGACGATAAAACAGCTATGTGAGGTAAACGAATTACAGCTGGGCAATTGACAGGACCACGAACGCAAACCAATGCTGACTACATTGCAAGAAAGGTTGAGGTTCAAAGCATGGGCGGTACGCCAAAGTAAGTAGACCGAAATCCATCAATATCTACTACTAATCATCCACCTTGAGATATCTATCCAGAACATCTCGCTGGTATTAAGTTGCGAGCCCCACCCATAGTGCAAACTCAAAGCAACAGACAACTGCATTAAAAGAACTTTG
Source organism: Secale cereale (assembly GCA_902687465.1). Lineage (NCBI taxonomy): Eukaryota > Viridiplantae > Streptophyta > Magnoliopsida > Poales > Poaceae > Secale > Secale cereale. The sequence goes on along the minus strand of LR738709.1, from coordinate 726,363,601 downwards.
CGTAAAGTAAACAATCCTTGCACCCGCGGGCACAAGCACCGTTGTTTTCCCCCTTGTGGCAACAGCACATCCCCTAGACTCATGTTTCTGTCACTCAAACTAGTCATCGAGGGGCATGAACCCACAATCGAGCTTAACGTTCCCTCTTGGAGTCACTACATATTACTTGGCCAAAGCAATAAATAACAACGGAGAACATGCAAGAATTACTATATGAACATAAATATAAAAGAGGTAGATCAAATATATTACTCAAGAACAATCTGAACATAATCTCATAATCCATCGGATCCCAACAAACTCATCATAGCAACAGCATAAGGATTACATATGTGCCTCGATCATGTAGGGCAGCTCACGAGGAGTAATTAGTGAAGCACAAGAACGGGAGGAGAACATCACATAGCTACTGGTCATGGACTCATGGTCCAAGGGAGACTACTCACAACTCATCCGGGAGGCGTCCATGGTGGTGGAGAGGCTCCCGGTGGTGATCCTCCCCTCCGGTAGGGTGCCGGGAAGGGTTCTCCTGGTGCTCCCGATCTTGGAAGCGGCGGCGGCGGCGGAACAGAGATGGGATCGCGAAAAGAGTTTCTATCTCGAGGGTTTCGGGAGACGCTTTAAATATATGCCAAAGGGGGGCATCGGAGGAGCCTCGGGGGGCCCAGGCGCCCCCCCCCCCCGGCGCGGCCTAGGGGGGGCGCGCCGCCAGGGCGCCTGGAGCCCTGGTGCCCCCCCGGTTGTCCTTCGGACGCACGGTAGTTTCTGGAACGCTGATTATTTATATAATTTTTCTGGATTTTTCCTGGCAGTTCTCGTAATGTGAAAACCTGAAATACAAAAACAGCCGAAAACAGAAACTGACACTGGGGTGCACTGAGTTAATAGGTTAGTCCAAATATGATCAAAAGTGTATGGAAGTGTATAAATATCATAGCAATATCACCCAAAAGAGGCATGGAGCAAGCAGAAATTATAGATACATTTTGGACGTATCAGCAAACATGCAACATTCCCCCTCCGTTTCATCTGCCCGAAAACGTCAAACACCAAGAATACTTTCCCGTATGTTTTCCCCCTTCGCTAGTAGCACCTAGTGCTACGTTAGGATACACCTAGCACCATTATATGTCATGTCATGCGTCATCATGCATATGTTTGCATTGTATTCATTGTTTCTTCCCCTCTTCTCTCCAGTAGACTACGAGACCGACGCTGCCGCGGCCCCGATCGACTATGTGTTGAGGACCCCTCCTTCGCTTCCGAGCTTCCAGGCAAGCCCCCCCCCCTTGATCAACCTGGTATCGACTATTCCTTCTCTCTACTGCTTGCATTAGAGTATTGTAGCATGTTACTGCTTTCGGTTAATCCTATTTTGCTGCATAGCCTGTCATTGTTGCTACAACTGTTGATACCTTTACCAGCAATCCTAAATGCTTAGTATAGAATGCTAGTATTCCATCAGTGGCCCTACACCCTTGTCAGTCTGCTATGCTATACTATCGGGTCGTGATCACTTCGGGTGGTGATCACGGGATTATACTACATCCATATTATACATGATACATGTTGTGACTAAAGTCGGGTCAGCTCGAAGAGTACCCATGAGTGATTCACGGATTGGGGGCTGAAAGGACCTTCGTCTCGACGGCCCTCTATGTGGATCTTTGTGGCGGAGCGACAGGGCATGTCCCGACCACCTAGGAGACAGGTGGGCTTGGCCCTAGTTGATGTCCGTGATTATTTCATAATAACACGCTTAACGAGTTTGTATATTTGATCTGAGTCTGGCCACTGGCCTATACGCACTAACCAGCTACGTGTGATTAGATATGGGCTCTCGACGTCGTGGTATCAGCCGAAGCCTTCTTGACGTCAGCCGAAGTAGAGCTCCAACCAACTTACGAGGTGACCACAACCCACCACGGCTCGCCTGGTCCCTGGGGCGCGCCCTGGTGTACTGTGGGGGTTGTGGGCCTTCTTTTGCGTTGATCTCAACTCCGAAAAATCACATATATTCCAAAATAATTCTCCGTAAATTTTTATTGCATTTGGACTTCGTTTGATACAGATATTTTGCAAAAAAACATGCAACAAACAAGAACTGGCATTGGATCAATATGTTAGTCTAATAAATCATATAAATTGTTGCCAAAAGTATGTGAAAGTTGTATAATATTGACATGAAATAATCAAAACTTATAGATACGACAAAGACGTATCAGCATCCCCAAGCTTAATTCCCACTCATCCTCGATTAGATAAATGATAAAAAAGATAATTTTTGATGTGGAATGCTACCTAGCATAATCTTGATCATATGCCTAATCATGGCATGAATATTAATACACGAGTGATTCAAATTCAATAGTCTATAATTTGACATAAAGACATTAATACTCAGGCATCCCGACAAACAATCATGTCTTTCAAAATATCAATGCTAAAGAACGTTATCCCTACAAAATCATATAGTCTTGTCATGCTCTGTCTTCTTAACACAAAGTATAAATCATGTACTACCCCGGTGTCAGCCAAGCAATTGGTTCATACTTTTTAACGCGTTTCAACATTTTCACCCTCACGCAATAATACATGAGCGCAAGCCATGGATATAGCACTATGGGCGGAATAGGATATGGTGGTAGAGATTAATTTGGAGAAGACAAAAAGAAATATAGTCTCACATCAAAGCGGCTAATCAACGGGCTATGAAGATGCCCATCAATTGATATTAATGCAGGAAGTAGGGATTGCCAATGGATGCAGTAAGAGCTATAAGTGTATGGAAGCTCAGTATGAAACTAAGTGGGTGTTCATCAAACTCTTTAATGAAAAATTCCCACTTGTATATGAAAGTGACAACATAGGAGACTTTCTATATGAAAAACATGGTGCTACTTTAAAGCACAAGTGTGGAATTAGCATGTCCCTTTTTTTCTTCTTTTGTCCGGAGTCTCATCCTGACTTGTGGGGGAATCATGGTCTCCATCATCCTTTACTTACTGGGTTATGATTTAATAATGAATAATGATGATCATCACACTTCTATTTACTTACAACTCAAAATAAATAAAAATTACAACTCGATACCTAGAATAAAGTATGACTCTATATGAATGCCTCTGGCAGTGTACTAGGATGTGCAATGATCTAGCGTAGCAGATGTATCAAAACGGATAGGCCATGGAAACACCATGCTAGCTATCTTACAATCATGCAAAGCAGTAGGACAATGAATGCTCAAATCATCAAAACGGAAGCGGTGAAAGTTGCATGGCAATATATATCTTAATGACTATGGAAATACCATAATAGGTACGCATGGTGGCTGTTTTGGGGAAGATATAATAAGGCTTATGTGTGATAGAGTGTATCATATCACGGGGTTTGGATGCACCGGCGAAGTTTTCACCACGTCTCGAGGTGAGAAAGGGAAATGCACGGTACCGTAGAGGCTAGCAAATTGCGGAAAGAGAAGAGTGCGTATAATCCATGGACTCACATTAATCATGAAGAACTCACATATTTATTGCAAAAGTTTATAGGCCCTCGAAGCAAAGTAATACTACGCAAGCTCCTAGGGGGAGGTTGGTAGGAGTTAACCATCGCGCGCGCCCCGACCTTCACACAAAGATAGACAATCAACGATAAATTGGGCTCCAACTTCCTAGCATAACGAGAGACTATACGTGCATGCTTTGGGAATCACAAACCTTAACATTAATATTCGTACTAAACACAACCATCCACTAGTACCTCCCACATATTACCATATTTATATCGCAAAACTATTGCAAGGAATCAAACATATCATATTCAATGATCCACAAGTTTTATGTAGGATTTTATGACTAATCATGCAATTGACCAATTCCTGATGACTCTCTAAATAGATATAAGTGAAGAATGAGAGTTTAATTCTTTCTACAAAATACCAAGCTCTAAAAAATATAAGTGAAGCAAGAGAGCGTTCTACAAATAGCGGTTTTATAGATATAGAGAAACAGGAATCCAAACTTTAAATGATATAAGTGAGGCACATGAAGCATTCTATAAAGCCATACTCAAATGATATAAGTGAAGTGCAATGAGAATTATATAAATCAACCATGGACTATCTCATACCAGCGTGACACATAAAAGAAAGTGAAAAACAAAAGACAAAAGACACTCCAAGATTTACGCATATCACATGAACGAAACGAAGACAAAGACATACCGATACTTGTTGAAGAAAGATGGGATGCCTTCCGGGGCATCCCCAAGCTTAGAAGCTTGAGTCTCCTTGGATATTTACTTGGGGTGCCTTGGGCATCCCCAAGCTTGAACTCTTTCCTCTCCTCCTTCTACTCATATCGAGACCTTCTCGATCTTCGAACACTTAATCCACACAAAACTTAACCGAATTTTTATTAGCGGAGTTAGTGCATATAACAACCAAATCCCATCATGTACTGCTGCAACATTATTTTGTAATTATAATCAAACATTACCCACTGTATGCTATCATAACTCTATGGCCCCAAGTCAAAGGAGGCTCAACAAGATTTCAAACATATACACATAATGAAGCTATAACAGCAATTTGTGAAAATTAGGACAGTCTGTAAAAATTTGAATTACGGTCATACTGATGTAACCCAAACAATTATTAAAAATTAGTACGGGATAAAAAATTTGTATAGCAGTATTGTGTAAAACATTCAGAAAATTTTCACCTTCCAGTAAAAAATGTAAATTCACGCACTACATCCAAAGTTTCTGTTTATGCACCGCACATACCAACAAGCAATCTAAACATCCTAAAGGTAAATCTTGGCACATTATTTTTATAATACAATGGATTTGTACAAGGGGATAATTATTTTTTGTTGAAAAGTTTCTGTAATTGAGACTCACAAAGTTTCTATGGGCATGAACAAAGTTCAAGGAGCTCCCCCACTTCAACGATGCTCGTCTTTCTTACTTTCACTTTTATTTTTGAAATTTTTTAGGTTCCCCCTCTTTTTTTTCAAACCTTTTAAAAGCACTCAATAGAAATAAATGACTCTCTAAAACTTCCGGGTGGTCTCCCTCACGACGCTTTCTTTAAAGCCATTAAGCTAGGCATATAGTGCTCAAGTAATGGATCCACCCGGATCCCAAGGTATATCATAGCCAATTTTAATTAACAATGATTTGTAATTTAGTATTGAGCAAAAATCAACATATATCATGCAATGATGAAGTCTAACTCTCTTCCTATGCATCGTCATGTCATAAAAGAACAATTCATGCACATCAAGTAAATAAAGGTCAATGCATAGTATAAGTAGTTTCTTGCAATTTTATCGTGTTGGAAACATAGAGAGGCGGAGATGTAGTTCTCCTCTCATAATAATTGCAAGTAGGAGCAGCAAGCATATGCATATTATATTCATCAAAATCATCATGTCTAGTGGTAGAACGCAACCCATCAATATAATCCTTAATAAGAGCAAATTTTTCCGATATAGTGTAGTTGGGAGAATTCAAAAAGATAATAGGACTATCATGTGTGGGTGCAATTGAAACAATTTAGTTCTTAACATAAAGAACTATAGCATGTTCATCTCCATAAGCATAATTCATATTGGCATCTTGGCCACAAGCATAGCAAGTATCATTTTCCTCAAAAAAGGATATTTCAAACGAATCCAAGGGATCATAGCAATCATCGTAGAATTCATCCTTCAGTAAGCACGAATGGAAATTAAAGAATGTATGAGTTGAAGAGTTACTCTCAGTAGAAGGTTGGCATGGGTAGCTAATCCGCTCTTCCTCCTCATCTTTTTCATCCAATGAGCTCACAGTTTCATCAATTTATTCTTCCATAGATTTCTGCAAAATATAAGTCTCTTCTTGGACAAGAAAGACTATCTCAATAAACTTATTAATATCGGAATTGTATTCATAATTCTCATGGCAGTATTTAAGTATAGAAAAAAATTCAGTTCTGTAAATGGCATCATCATAATTTTCACACTGTTCAAACAAAGATTCAATTTCATAAGCACCCTTAAAAGCAACAAATTCTTTTATTCGTTCCACATCATAGTAATCATATATGCAATTAGCATAAGAAGCCAAGGTTTCATTATCATTAAATTTACATGAAAATGGAAGGTGTGGAGCCTTCATCCTAGAGCAACAAGTATAATCATATCTTAAGCATAGCTGCCGAGCATACCAATCCAACATATGAATTTGATCCCATAACAGTTTCCCTTTTTGAGTCAAGTGATAATCCCTAAAGTATTTACCCTGATCCAACGTTACTCCCATTATCAAGTTGAATGTGGATTTCTCAAGTTTATCAAAGTATTGTTTAATATTTTTCACATAACTGGAATCGAGGGTTTTAAGAGGTTCCCCATCTCCATGAGTAGCAAGTACCCCTATTTTTTGGTATTTAGTGTTCCATATCCATAACTAAAGATAGAGAACAACTTAGAACAAAAAATAAAATATACTTAGTGATAAAACAAACAAGCACATATGAGAATATTCACCCCACGTTATTGCTCCTCAGCAACGACACCAGAAAAAGGTCTCGGAAACCCACAAGTGTAGGGATCGTTTGTAGCCTTTTCCGATAAGTAAGAGTGTCGAACCCAACGAGGAGCTAAAGGTAGAATAAATATTCCCTCAAGTTCTATCGGCTACCTATATAACACTATGCACACTTAACGTTCATTTTATCTAGAACAAGAATAAAACTAGAAGTACTCAGCGAGAACAAAACTAAGAAATGAATTACAAGACAATAAATGTAGTAGTGTAGTAGCAAGCTTTTTGTAACACAAGAGAAGGATTTGTACCTAGGCAATCGATAGCTAGACCGGTAATCATTATTGCAATTTTATATGAGGGAGAGGCATAGGCTAACATACTTTCTCTACTTGGATCATATGCACTTATGATTGGACCCCTAGCAAGCATCCGCAACTACTAAAGATCATTAAGGTAAAACCCATCCATAGCCATAAGTATCAAGTCCTCTTTATCCCATACGCAACAGCCCCCGTACTCGAGTATGTGTTTCTGTCACTGACGCCACCCACTATAAGAGAAGCATGAACATATTGCAACATCCTACAACGGGGATCCCTCACGTTTGCGTGAGATGGAGGGCACCGTAGGATAGCACCATAATAAAGTATACAAATCACACCAACCACGACCACGATTAGTGCATAGGACAAAATAGATCTACTCAAACATCATAGGATAGCCACATATCATTGGATAATAATATTTAGTGTTGAGCGCAGTGTTTAAGTAGAGAAATACAAAAGGAATAGAGAGGTTACACTGCTACATAGAGGGGAGAAAGTTTTTGTTGACGGTAGCAAGATTGTTGATGTAGATTGCCATCACGGTCCTTGCCCTGTCGGCACTTCGGCGCCACCGGAAGAGAATGAGAGAGAGAGCCCCCTCCTTCTTCTTCTTCCTTGGCCTCCTTCCTAGATGGGAGGAGGGTTCCTCCTCTGGTCCATGGCCTCCATGGTGGCGGAGGGGTGAGAGCCCCTCCGAGATTGGATCTCTCTCTCTGTTATCTTCTGTTTTGCGTTCCTGTTTTCTGGCCGAAAACCGTTTCTTATATTCACGGAGATTTGTAACTCTGATTGCGCTGAGATTTTAACACTAGTTTTTTCCAGATATAAGTTTCCTTGTGTCTGAAGTAAAGCTCCAACCGACTTACGAGTTTACCACAACCCACCACGGCGCGCTTGAGCCCTGGGGCGCACCCTAGTGTACTTTGGCGGTTGTGCGCCTCCTTTTGCGTTGATTCCAATTCCCCAAAATTACATATATTTCAAAATAATTCTCCATAAATTTTTATTGCATTTGGACTTTGTTTGATATGGATATTCCACGAAAAAAAAAAGCAACAAACAGGAACTGGCACTGGGCACTGGATTGATATGTTAGTCCAATAAATCATATAAATTGTTGACAAAAGTATGTGAAAGTTGTATAATATTGGCATCAAACAATCAAAAATTGTAGATACGACGGAGACATATCAAACGGCTCCAGCAAGGACCCACTGCAAGCGCTCGGTGTCTACCATAACCACAGAAACATCGCCGTCTCCATGCAAGAACCGACACCGTGGCTCAGGAGGAGGCAGTGCCAGCCGCAGGCCCCACACTCAACCGACAACCGATAGCAGCACCAACGGTGGCTGGGTCGCGCCACCGCGAAGGGTGGGGGTGGCTGCAGGGGATGGCCCCCAAGGCCTGACCAGGAGCGCCGGATCCGCCACCGGACCGGTAGGCTCAGCAGCAGCAGCTGGGGAGGGCGCCAGGGAAGGAGCCCAGGGCCGCGGGCGGATGTGCGTGGAGTGTGGGGGTGGCGCCCGCGACGACCAGATAGACACGGGGACAGGGGGACGAGCCTGGAGAGGGCAGATCCGGCCGACCAACACGCCATGAATGCACCACCGCCGCACTGGACCAGGGAAGCAGCCGCGGGGGTGTACGGGTGCGAAGGAGGGGGGGCTCTTATTGCCATACGTAACAGGTTGTGTGTATGGGATAATCCTAGACCTACGAAGACTAACATAAATCTTGTAGTAACATTCCATCAATACTTTCCCCCCTCCCCCCATTTTAATTAGGGTGCAGCCCGCCTTCTCTTTAACCCCAATCATAACCTGCCAGCTGTCTAATCACGTAAGGATTACATTAAACCATTTGTTGGTGCAGCGTTACTGGTGTGTACTATTTGCCCCGAAGCAAGCTACCCTTGCCGGCAGGGCATCGATCATCGATTTATCTCGCTTGAATTATTGATACGTCCCCCAATCTTGTCAGTTTTCTAGTTAGGTACTAGCTAGGATTATTTTTTGAACACAGGTACTAGCTAGGTTGACGACTAATAAATCAAATCAATATGCTGGGTGTACGTGTTCCGTACTTGCATTGTGTGTGGGGGGTCAATCATGCATACCAAATACGTACGACTAGTCTAGTACTCTGGTCCCTGAATTGGATCGATTAGGCTGGTCCCTGAATTAGTATCGTCCATCTTTCTTATTCCGTCAGCGTCTCCCCTCCGCCCTTCTTATCGTTGTTTAGAGCATCTTTAGCCGTTGGCCCTTCAGGAGGGGCTAAAAATCGCTCCCTGGGGCGCATCGGTGCTAAACCGTGCACTGGGGGCGTGATGCCCCCAGTCACGACGCCCACGTTTTTTTGAAAAAAGTCAAGTACGGCCGGACGAGGAGGAGGACGCCCCGGGCCGCTCCATGCGCCTCGGCGTCCTGGTGCTTCCACGGCGGCGTGAGAAGGACGAGGGAGCGGGGTACTCGAGGCGCGGCGTGTTGCCGCCCTCGATGTACTCGAGGACGGCCTTCAACGTGCGGCCGGGCATGCCCCACCACCGGCGCCGGCCCTCGGAGTTAAGTCTGCCGGAGGGCACGACGCCGTTGGTGGCCTCGAGCTGCTCGGCGTGACGGTGGCGGAAGTAGGGCTCCCAGTGCGGCCTGTCGGGGACGTACCGTGGCTCCTCCCTCGCCGCCCGTGGCAGGGACGCGCGGATACGTGCGATCTCCGCACGCCACGCCGCCCCGGTGGGTGGTGGTGGCACCGGCACACCGTCGGCGTTGATCCTCCAAGCCCCGGGCACCCGCATGTCCGGCGGGATCGGGTACTCGGCCTCGAAAAGGAGGCGAGCCTCGTCCTCGTGAAGATGGCGGCGCCCGAAGCCATTCGCCGCCGCGCCATCGCCTGGAAAGCGCTCGGCCATTGTTCTCAACTGGAGACGGCGAGAGGAGGAAGGGGGGAGAAATGGGGGCGTCGGCGGTGGAGTATCTGTGCGTGTCTCCGACGCGCTGGCGGTCGGCTTATATAGGCGGAGGCGCCGCGTGGTAGGCTTGGCCGGCGCGTTACGCGTGGCGTGATGGCGTGGCGGCCGAGGGGACGCGCGTCGCCCGGCCTTCACTGCGCCGCCCGTGAGGCATCAATGGAGGCTGACCGGCGCGGCAGTGCGCGCAGCTTTGGCATTGATTCGCCGCGGGAAACGAGACGATGAGAACGACGAAGCGGCGAGAAGAGAGTCGAGTCGCTGACGCGGCTGGCCCGCGGCTCTTCGCGCCAAAAACGATTTGCCTGGCGCCCCCGAGCGACCCAGCGCGCCGGGTTCGGGTTGGGCCCGCTGGCGTCAATTCGGCCCGAGTCGGCGAAAACTGGGCCCTTGGGGGCGCGACTGGGCCGATTTTTTGATGCCAGCGTCCGAAAAATCGCATGGGGACATTCTTGGGGACGCGGCTGGAGATGCTCTTGGTACTACGTATATCACAAATAGGAATGCATGTCCATTTAGACACTTACAACGTGTTTTTTTTTCTTCTTTTCGAAAAGGAGGATGCCTCCGGCTTCCGATTCCAATTCCAATGCTTCCCGAAACCGTACAGTTGCGTTTGGTTCACCCGCAATGTCATTCGTAGCCATGGTTTCCGATACAAGACTTGGTGAAACTGAAAACGCCCAGATCGGAGCTGATTGGAAAATCGGAACACATGTGCGCCAACCAAACGAAGCAGGATTTTCATAAAACTAATCGGAAGCAAAGCTTCCTGATACGATAAAATCGACACGTTACCGCGGCTGAACCAAACGCGTCGTTAGCGGTGTTAAGTCGAAATTTGAAAGCACATTTTTCGGATTTGTCTCGAAAAGTCGTACTAATACTTTAGATATCTTTTGTTATACTCCCACTATAATTAATGAATGCAAAAAATGAGTGGTCGATCGCCAAAGGTACTACGTAAATCTTGAGTTCCGTCTTAGTATACATAACACATTTGTTTGAATTATTGGTAGTAAAGTGTTGGCCTCGTACGTAGCTGGAGTTTGGATGCCGAGCTGTAAATTATTCATATGCGTTCCATCGTCGTCATGCATTGTTGCTTGTTGAATTAGTTTGTCTGTCGCGTAAGCTAGATGGCAGTTGGAGGAGAGCGTCCAACAACAATGTGACAAGAAACAAATAGTAGAAGATGGAGATGGAGATGGACAATTAATTGATCGCCAGTCGGCAACAAGATACTCCCTCCGTAAACTAATATAAGAGCGTTTAGAATACTAAAATAGTGATCTAAACGCTCTTATATTAGTTTACAGAGGGAGTACTTACTTATCACCCCTCCGCTTTCCTTCCGGCGATCTTTCCAACCGACCTGCCCCAGCGCAACCACCATCATTCATGCGTACAACCGCTAGCTAGCTACGTCTACGTGGAAATGGAATAAAGTATGCAAGTTGCCATCGAATTGAAACAGCAAATGAAGCTAATTAGCACAGCAGCCCTCATCTGTAAACTGTAATGGTGTGTTGGGATGAAGCCTGAATGCATCGCTGAATCCTTAGAGATACTAAGCTCTCTGGAAAAGGGGAGCTCTGGTGCATTCGTGGCCTCATATAAGTGGATGCTTGGTCGTTCAAGTCCATTCGCAAGGACGTGGCAACTGCATGGTAATTTCTGCCTTAAGTATTGGCAGTTACAAAAAAGAAATCTACGGCTAACAACCAGGTCCTTATACTTGAGGATATCATTTTTTTTTCAATTCCACCGTATGAATAATGCTCACGTTCAAGTGCTCATAAGCAAAGTTTGTGGACTACATTTCTTATCTCCCCTTGGTTCCTACTCCCTTCATTTCAATTTTTTTTTAAGTTTTAGGATTATTTAAGTCAATCATTTCTAAGTTTAACTAAAGGAGGGCAGCTCCTAGCTCCCGCTTGTGCAGGGTTCGGAGAAGGGTCCGACCACTTCGGGTCTATTGTACGCAGTCTTTCCCTACATTTCTAAGTTTAATTAAGTCTGCATAAAAATCCAAAAAATCTACAATGTTAAATATAAAATATATTTATCAGAAATCTAATGAAGTGAATTTTACTTTGTAGATGTTAATATATTTTTATTCGGCCGCTCAATCTTAATAAAAATATATGTAGAACAATCCTAAAATTTCAATTATTTTGAAAATGAGTATGTTATATTGTTCTCATCCGGACACCTGATCTCACTATGATTCTTTTGTTTCGTATTTTATCAAACCTTTTTTTTGTCCAAACGGAGCCTTAAAACCCAGCCCAACACACAACAAAACAACAGATCGTAACAACGCGAAAAAAGCTTAACCCACAATGAAACAACCGACTCTTACAACTAAAAGTGAAAAACGGGGCAGCAAAGCGCGCGTCACCAGCTAGTGGCAACCATTCCCTTCATTCCTAAATATTTGTTTTTCTAGACATTCAAAGAGACTGCAACATATGAATGTATTTAGACATATTTTAGAGTGTAAATTCACTCATTTTACTTCGTATGTAGTCACTTGTTGAAATCTCTAGAAAGACAAATATTTTGTGTTCAAAAAAAAAGACAAATATTTAGGAATGAAGGGAGTATGTCTTAAGGGTTGTCATTACCAAAAGAAGTTATGTGTACACGTACGTGTTGCTGCCAGCATATGCATATGGACCAAACAGGGAGTGGAGGAATCTCTCGACTACTCCTACGTATGCGTAGTGGCTAGTGGGGCATGAGCACACGAGCTCGGCCCGGCTGGAAGTGTTGGACGTGACGGTACACGTATTGCTGCTAGCATGCATGTGCACACATGTTACACTGATGCACTAGTACATATGGACCAAGCAAGGAATGGAGGAACCTCTCGACTACTCCTACGTATGCGTAGTGGGGCTGCAAGTGTTGGACGTGACGGTACAATGGCCACAGGACGGCAACCAACAACCCAACCGTCTCCCGATCAACACGTCGCACTGCCAGTGGCTACGTACTACTCACCACGATGACACTTGAGAGGCAGAGGTTCACATGCATGCCTGCATCGCATGTGGCCTCGCCCTCGCTCGCTGGGTAGTTTGCAGCAGTCCGTATCGGTTACCGTTTCCGGCTTGCCTCTCGCTCCCTCGCAACGTCCGTCCTCACCTATCTTTACACCATCTTCTTATCCTGTCGAGGACATTTAGGAGCAAGTAAGTTGGCCAATATAGGATTTATCCCAACGACACGGCGGCCCACTGATCCATCCATCGTCCTCCCCCTAACACCTACTCCATGCATGCACCTGCAGCCAGCATCGACCTGCCACGTACGTACCTAGCACGTACACAAGTCTTTCTTTATTTATTCCCCTTCTTCTCCCATGCATGCATGCATCTATCTTCATCCATCGTCCACACGCAAGCTACATATGTATGGCCGTGATTCCATCAAGTACGTCTATCCATCGGTGCATGTACTTAAGGTGTATACATTTTCGCGAATGTCAAATGTATGTGTGTTTGAGCAGGATTCTAGAACAAAATATCAAAATCCATAATACAAAATAAAATAAAATATAAAAATGCATGCAAATTTCAGGATGGATTATAGGGCATCTCCAACGTTGACCCCCAAACCGGACACCGCATATGACCAGTCTATGGACATTGATGCGGGAGCCAACCATCCAAAGTTAGCCCATACATTTGCCTTCATTTTATTTTTCTAGTCCGCATGCTCAAAATAGCCGCATATCTAGTTCCAGTTTATCTAAAAAAATGTTCAAATGTTCTAATGCATCAGTAGTTTTAATTTAAATATTACAATAATCCAACAAAGTATTCTAATTATAGTAGTTCAAATTTAAATTTTACTAGCACATACTCTCTCCATCTCAAAATAAGTGTCTCAACTTTACTACAACTTTAGTTATTTTGAGACAGAGGGAGTATGTACTAGTTGTCCCTTTTAGCCGCACACAAACACTAATTAAATCGAATCTTCCTTCAGTTGCTAATGAGTTGCTCGATGCAGGATTTTTCAGTCCGCCTACATCATCGCCGTACCATCCGTATAGTCTTTCTCGTCGGACGAGCCATCGGACGACTCAACATAGTACTTGTATATGTACTCCATATCTGAATCCATTGCTTCAAATAAGAAGGGACAACCATAATTTTGCATAGGCATTTCACCGAACACTTGTCGGGCATGATGAGTACCGTAGGGACAGATGATACATGTGCGGCAGAAGAAGGAGTGGAGGTGATGGAGTCGCGGAGTTCCGGGAAAGGCGGGGCTGGGCAGTTGTGCCCCTAAAAACACTTTTTTGTGTCCTAATATTTTACTCCAAACAAGTTTTGGTCCCTATGATAGAGCAGCTATTGGAAATGCTCTTATGAAGGTCGAGTCGCTTTGCTAACACGCAGCTGCTGAAATATTTGGCTTCATGAAAACAGATAAGCTGGTAAATCAAACACTAAAATAAACAAAAAGCAGTTGGATAAGATGGATTATCATGGTCCACCGCCGCAATACCCAACGCAGCCAAAATTGTTGACCACAAACAAGCAGCAGAATTAAGGTGACGCAGCAGAATATAAGACGTGTTACACTGAGCGCATGAGCAGCAGGTGAAGTGTATGCATATAGTTTGCCGGCAGAGGCAGGGCATCTATCAATCAATTGATTCCTCGCTTCTTGGATTGCTATATTATGTGGTTATGAACTTGGCCGGGTCAATCATGCATACGATGGGATGGGCCCTTGTGTCGTGCCATCTTTCTTCTTCTTCTTCTTCTTCTTCTTCTGCCTGCCTGTTGGCTAATTAGTATTGGATGGATGCCAAATCATTCATAGTATGTCACTCACTGTCACGCTTACGTCCTAGTTTTGTCTCGCACAACATTCTGGGAAAATCTACAACTTAGAAGAGAGCAGATGTGAAAACCGTATGTGTGGATATGATTTGAAATTCACATCTTGTCCATCGATATGACTTGAAATTCACATGTTGTCCATCTTACAATAACCCATATTTTTCATATTTATGGTATTTTATTTAATGACGTTAATGGTCAATATGTAGAGTATGAAATAGTGATTGTGAGTAAAGGGTGAAGCTGGCGATGGAGGAGAGGGGAGACAACAAACAAATGGAGATGGAGATGGCCGATAATGACTGATCATTCGTCATTCATTATTGGTCCGGTCATCATCGCGTCCGCGGCAGATACTACTAGTAGTAGTAGCCACCAATTATCACTTTGTCCGCTTCCCATCTTAATTAGACAACCTTTGCTGCTTGTCCCAGCTAAATGTAGCAACCTAAGCTTGCCCGCTCAGAGGAACAAGAAACAAATTGACTACTACTAATCAAAGTCGTTACTGCAAGTTACTACCGTATATGTAGCAGAGCAAATCAAGCCGAGCAGCTGTGGCAGCACCTATCCGTGCTGCCTTGCGTGTTAGGACAGTCATATCAAATCATCACTGCCTAAGAGCATCTACAGCCGGGCGCTCCAACGCTCCTCAAACGCCCGAGCTGGCCGTCCGATCACCGACCGGTCACGGAATTTCAAATCAGACGAGCGCCTTAAACGGGCCTCAAAAGCCCGTGCTGACCGGCATCTGTCATATGCAGCCCAAATATAGGGCGGATATGGGGCATCCGGACACGTCCGTCACGTCGGACCCGACCCACGCTGGCCCATCCAAACCCCACATATATTCGTCCCATCCGCTTGTCGGACCAGTGCGGGTCGTCATCCCATACGGGTTGAAGGAGGCAATGGCGGTCCGGATTGCACTCCGCCGCTGACGGAAGGACAACGTCCGGTCGACGGATGGCTCTTTCCGGTGCGACTTCATAGTGTCGGCTCAACTGACGTTCGGGTTCTCCGGGGTTGGATCGTCGCGGTCCCGATGGCCGAAAAATCTCCCCTTCCCCATCACCAGTCGGGCAGACTACAAGTCTCACCGAGAACGGGCATCCGCAATGAGAAGGAGAGGATAAGGGCCACCGAGGCTCGTATCATAGCAAAAATGGCGGCAGCGGAGGTGGGTGATGCGGCGGCGCGGGCGACCGATGAGGAGGAAGTCATCCACGCCTGCATTGTGAAGAAACGACAGTGGAGGAACACGCGCGCCCTCGCCTGAGAGCAAAATCGGACGGTCCGTGCCATGACTGGACTTCCACCGAAGGAGAAGAAGGACAGCGGCGGCTAGGACAACTCCGGCGACGAGCAGATCCAGCTCGATCCCTACCGCGTCTTCGACCGATACTTTCGCGAGAAGGATGGCAAGGGCGCCGGGAAGGGTAAGGACAGCCATGGATGATCTCCACCATAGCCAAATATGGTAAATTTTGGTAGTCTAATGGCATGTTAGTTAGTAGTGATGAAGTAACCGGACAATGTTTGTGCATCGATGTAGTTATATGAGTTTGTATAGATTTGAGATATGATAATTGAGGTGTCCGAATGTAGATTATATTATTTGATGCGTAATCTGTCAGTGCCCGCGGACGCGTCCAGACACATCCTCGGGCGTGGTTTGAGTGGCCGGACTTGCCCATCGTGGGTGTAGATGCTCTAAGGGAGCTAGTTTATTATCAGCAGTCGTGTGCAGATTTTGTCCTTTTAGTATTCTTTAATTTTCCTTGACACATGTTTTACGTGTTTTCTTATAACTTTTCCTTGTTCTTATTTTTATATATTTTAAAGCATGGCTATAGTCGCATCGCAAGTGCATCTGCACACATGTCTGCCTATGCGCAACTACATATTCTCCGCGTAACTAAAGTTGCACGGCGGCCACCGTGTATGCGCAACTACAGTGGCACATCCCACGCCGGTCATGATTAATTTTCTCAATCAACCGAGATCTAGCCACAGCCATACAATTTTCATTACGTGTAACTCATACTTTGGAACATAATGAACAAACGGTTGATACCGCTTATTGCTTCTTCCTCCTCTCCCGTGCCCGTGCCCGTGCCCGTGTCCTAGGCAGACTTGAGACTTGTAGTATTGCTTCTTCCTCCTCTCCCATGCCCGTGCCCTAGACAGACTTGAGACTTGTAGGAGAGACCAATAAATCCGGACAGACAAAGCATGTAGATGTAGGGGTACATGCATGATGCATGTATAGAGTGTACATGATCTTTGCATGTCTGTTGTGCTACCGATGCCGATAGGCGATAGCTTTTGGTGGCCGGGTATCTTTATTTATGGTGGAAATATGTCAACCTTGTTCTTCCAATCGATGCGCCATGGGCAATAGCTAGTCTATAAACAAGGAATGCCTGCCACGGACATACATACATACATACATACACACACATACATACATACATACATACATACATACATACACACACACACATACATACAAGAAGCCAAACTAAGCGTCAGAAACAGAAGATGAGCCACTAGCTGCATCTAGCTACTGTGAAAATGAATTACGCCAAGGAGCTCTAGTTGGATGCACGTGGGATCTGATTGTTGTTCGATTGAGATCTAATGGTCAGGATTAATCGGTGAAAAGATCCGGAGCTGCCTTGGAAAACGCATGTAGCTCGGCGCTATAATATGTTATACGTATGTGATACGTCTGAACATACATACTGTACTAGCTCGTTGGATGTTGGGGTTGGTGTTTTTCGTTTTTATACGCGTATGTTGGCCTGCCTACAAGTATATGTGGTACTGACGTGCAGCCGTTTGCGTACGTGTCGCCGTCGGTTTTCCGACGGGTGCAGGTGCGGTGGTCAAACCCAAGTTGGGTGCTGCCATCTCGCGTGTGCTCCCTCCGTTTCATATTAGTCGTTGGAACCAAGGGAGTACATGCACAGACGTCTTTGGATGTTGTATCTTTCTTGAAGATGCCGTTGTGGTTCTCTCCCTCTTCACCTCACCGTGCCAGGGTTTCGGGTCCATTCTTTGGACTCATGCTTGGATCTCACCATGTTGCTTCTTTGGTTCCATCCTGCTACGGCAATCTTAGTTGTCTCTTATCTTTTACAAATAATCACGCGGTCTACTACTCGTCGGTAAGATCGGCCTTCTCGGACCAAAGAAGGTCCTCTCTGACGACAATTTGGACAGGGATTTGCGATAGTCCAATGGTTTCTTCATATACAATCGTGGAGGGGATCTGTAAAGCGTCCGGCTACTCGTAAGCTCATGCCCGACAACGAGGCCGTGGCGTAGTGTAGCGTTGGTTGCAATGTGTTGCATTCATTGTTGTTTTTTTCTTTGATATGCTCCATAGAAGAGTTTTCTGCGTTGCATACATTGTGTTTTTTGTTTTTTGTTTGACATGTTTCATACAAGAGTTTCCTCATCGTCATGCATCGTTGGGCTGAATGACTTTATTTATAAAGCGAAATGAGAGCCTATTTCGAAATAACGATTTGTAGCATACGATCATGCGTGAAAAAGGGTGGCCCTGCCGGCAGGGCACGGATCATTGATTGACCTCGCATGGATTATTGGTAGGTCGCTCCATCTTCTTTGTTTTCTAGCCAGACAGCTAGCTTGAGGACTAATCAAATCAATCTCAATCGGTGTACGTAGTCCGTACTTGTGTCCGTGGAACAATCATTCATGCGTACCAAATACTCTACAAGTAATAGCTACTAGTTGCATTGGATCTGTTACGCTGGTCCTGAATTAGTATCGTCCATCTTTCTTGTTCTCCCTCCCGCTCTTATTACGCACTCCGTGTCACAAATACCAGCAATACATACATGTCCCTTAATTTAGACATGTACGGCTTAAGTAAAAAAATAATAGAGCGTACATTCAGATTTGCCTCGAAAAGTCTAGCAAATAGGTTGTGTTTTATTCCGGCGATAGTAAAAATTAGTGGTCAACAAAGGTAAATCTTGAATGCCATATTAGTATCCGTAAAATACAAGGTTATACAACATGAAATTTGTGTTATTAGATTCGTATTTAAAATTACTTTGTTATGATAGTGATGTTCTATAACATAAACCAAATATTAAAAAAAGAAGTAATTATTGGTCAAAGTCTTGTCTGAACGAAACAAAGTACACCTTATTCATCGGAAGGAAGGGAGTAATGATTTGTCTCTTGCATAATCAAGCAAGCTAGCGGTGGGAGGAGAGCATCCAAGAACAGTGTGGAAACAAACAAAGAGGAGATAGAGACGGGCGATAATGAACGACACAGTTAATGGGTTCGATTGATCGGTCCACTGATCGCCAGTCGGCGTGCAGATACTTACTATCACTCCTCCCGACTTAATTTGCCCGCTTTCCAGCTTAACCAGGATAGTACAATGCATTGAGCTGCTAGCTAGCTAGCAGTACGTACATACATGGAAATGGAATGGGAGTCACCATCGAAGCAACAAATGGAGCAAAGCAAGGCCCGACGGGCAGCACCAATCCGTAATGACGTGTTGGGATCGGGACAGTCACACATGCTATATCACTCACTGCCTAATGGAGCTGGTTACTTAGCAGCAGCCGCACTTGACGCCTACATATATGCATGGGCATGGCAAGTGCTAGGGTGTTTTTCATTAGCAAAACAAATACTCCGTGTACTACGGTACACGTGTTGGGGGTCACATGCATACACGTACGTTCGTGGACCAAGAAGGAATCTTTCGAGTACTCCGTAGTGGGCATCCCGACTGGACTATCGCACGACGTGACACTAGAGTACAGTACAAGGCCGTAGTGGCCCACATGTCACTGACTCAACTGCAGATGCAGTTAAGGCACTGAAGCTCAGTCCCACGGGACGGCAGCCAACAACCGAGCCGTCTCCCGCTCAACACGTAGCACTGCCGGTTTTAGGAACACGTACTACTCTACCATCGTGTATTCGTGTACACTACTACGAGTACGACACTTGACAGGCTCACATGCATGCATGCATGGCATGTGGCCACGTGGTGGCTTCGCTCTCGCCGGGTGGTTCACAGTCCGTATCGGTTACCATTTCTGGCTTGCAACGTCCGTCCTCCATCGATTGCCTGACTTGTCTTTATACGATATCTATCTATCTACATATCATGTCGAGGTCATTTACGAGCAATGAAGCTAGTAGCCCAGTACGGTACGGTGTCGCAACGACACTGATCGGTCGTCCTCCCCTAACATGCATGCACCCTCACTGCAGCCAGCGTCGACCTGCCACGTACATATACGCAGCCCAAGTCTTTCTTTGTTCATTTCTTCTTCATCCATCGTCGACACGCAAGCTATATATGTCTGGCCAGGATTCGGCGGCGGCTGTACGACGTCCACCAACGTACTATGCCAAGTTTTCATCCAAGGCATGCATTGCATGTATGCATGCGTGCACGAGGACGGTGCATGATATGCAAAGCTAGATAGCCGTGCATGCATGTGCTCATATAATGCCCGCCACGTGGGCCTCTGGACTGTTCTCTTAGTAGACTCCTATGCTGGTTTGTTCCCCTAGATGATTTGATAGACTTGTTTAGTTCTCTTTGGTGTCGCTGGGTTTTCGCCCCGTGGTAAACTGCCCGATGACGGGTGTTTATTGTGGGTTTCCCAGCGATGCTTTGAACTCGTTTTTCCCCTTTCTTGGTCTCCTTACTTTGGACTGAAACTGATGTATTTCCGTTATGATATTAATGGAAAAGGGTAATGCCCGGTTCAAAAAAAAAAATGCCCGCCACCGCCAAAAACGGCCAAAATAAACGATTGTTTGTAATATCCAAATATATTGTGTGTAAAATACACATTATACCAGAAAACATCTGTTTTCTCGCAAATAAAATAGTTACTACTCCCGAGAGCATCTACAACTAGGCCCCCCAAACCCGCCTCAAACGTCAGGGCCGTCCGAAAATGCGAACTAGACGGGCGCCTTAAATGGGCCTCAAAAGTCCGGGCTGACAGGCACCCTCATATGCAGCCCAAGTATGGGGCGGATATGGGGCGACCAGGCGTGCACGGGCGCGTCCGTCGACCCTGCTACATGTCGTAGCAGTCCCACCTGCAGACATCGAAGCTCCTTCCTCTCTCATTGATGCACCTAAATTTTAATCCCACATCGCCGCGCGAGGCGGACACCGACAGGCTGAAATAGACGTACAGGCGGATGGGGCAAGCTTCTCTATTGTTGCATAGGTCAATCAATTCTCGTTGTGTGAACGAGACAGCTTGACACTAGCTAGATTGCATTTGATCAACTGATGATTGTTCATCGAGTGTCAAGTTCGTCTCGTTTATATACGTTGATAGCTCTACTACAATGACAATTGATTTTTATTTTGTTCATCGAGTTTTATCAACACATTGTGATAAAAAAAAACAGTGCTAACATTAATGTTTCATTTGTCACGGAGATTAGACCCTGAGCCCGGCAGGGCATCGATCATTGATTGATCGCGCTTGGATTATCGATACGTCCCCCAATCTTGTTAGTTGTCTAGTTAGGTTGACGACTAATAAATCAAATGAATAATCCGGGTGTACGTGTTCCGTACTAGCATTGTGTGTGGGGGGTCAATCATGCATACCAAATACGTACGTACTTTACTACTCTAGTAGTACTCTGGTCCCTAAATTGGATCTGTTACACTGGTCCCTGAATTAGTATCATCCATCTTTCTTATTCCGTCCGCGTCTCCCTTCCGCCCTTCTTATCGCAAATACGAATGCATGTCCATTTAGACACTTGGTACAGTATTCAGTCGAAATTTCAAAACACACTTTCGGATTTGTCACGAAATGAGTGGTCGATCGCCAAAGGTACGTAAATCTTTACATAACACATTTGTTTGACTTGGTAGTAGGTTTTGGCCTCGCACGTAGCTGGAGTTTGGATGCCGAGCTGTACATTATTCATATATATGCGTCCCGTCGTCTTCATGTATTGTTGCTTGTTGAATTAGTTTGTCTCTCGCGTAAGCTAGATAGCAGTTGGAGAACCCCGTCTTGGTTCTCTCCATGTATTTTTCTCTCCTTGTTGATCCTTTTGATCACAAAATTTCTGTAACACTTCTGCTAAGCCAATGAAAAGCCAGCAATAGACTGGATCTTTCAAAAAAAAAAACAAGAATCAAATATATAGTACGTACAAGAAGATGGAGATGGCCGATAATGACCAGCAATTAATTGATCGGTTCACTGATCGCCAGTCGGCAGGAAGATGCTCCTCCGCTTTCCTTCCGGCTTTAACTAGGCGACCTTTCCTGCCTGCCCTCACCATGACCATGATGCATACGGAATGGAATGGAAGTTACCATCGAATCGAATTAAACAGCAAATTTGCAAGGCAGCCCTCATCTGTAAACTGTAATGACGTGTTGGGATGCATCGCCGACTGACTGGTCCATGGCAAGTACTAAGAGCCCGTTCGGCAATCATCCGGCTTCGTAGAATACGAGAGCGCACGGAGCGCCAGTTTGTCAACACTGAAAAATTAGGCTGCAGGCTGCTCCGCTCCGGTCGCTCTTGGAGTGGAGCTGCGAAGCGGAGAGCTATCGAACAGGGTCTAAGTCTTAGTGCTTGTCATTAGCAAAACAAGTTCTGCGTAGACGTGTTGCTGCTAGCATGTGCACACATGTACTGATGTACATGAATGAAGGAATCTGTCGAGTACTCCTACGTATGCGTAGTGGGGCATGGCATTCAGGTGGCCACACGAGCTAGCCAAGCTTGGCCCGGCTGGAAGTGTTGGACGTAACGGTACAATACAAGGGCGCACGTACATCACAGGAGAGGACGGCAACCAACAACCCAACCGCCTCCCGCTCAACACGTCGCACTGCCCGCTTTAACCCACGTGTTTGCCAGCCACTCGCTACGTACTAATACTACTATACTGGGAAACCAATCTGTGGTTGTGGTTGGATGGTCAGAGGGACAGTGGTATTCTTAACCCATCAGGATTCAAGTTCTGATGCTTGCATTATTTCTGGATTTATTTCAGAATTACCGGCGAAGCACTTTCAGTAGGAGGAGATGTTCCTGTCGACGACGAGGCGCTACAGTGACTTCATAAATCTCAAGATGATATGCCGGTTCAGTCTCTCGGAGGAACTCATAGGACAGGGTGTGCGTGTGTGCGTTCATATGGATGAGTGTATGTGCATATGTATGAGCGTTTGCGTCTGTATTGTGTTAAAAAAAATCACTCCTATACTAGGGTCTAGGGGAGTATTCAGAGGCTAACATGCATATGCATGCATGCATGCATGGCTTGTGGCCATGTGGTGGCCTCGCTCGGACGAGACTTGCCTGCTCCCACGCGTGTGCCCATCCGTGCTTCCGTGTACGTGGTTTAATTTGATTGGAACAAAATAAGTCTCGATCCCACCGCCTTAAAATCAGGGGGGAGATAATTAGATTAGAAAGGAAAAATAAAAAAAGATAGCCGTAGGATGAAGTGGAAACACGGATGGGAGCATGAGGAGGGAGCATGCAAGCCGGATCCGCCTTGCTCTCGCTGGGTGCTTCGCAGTCCGGATCGGTTACCATTTCTGGCTTGCCTCTCGCTCCCTCGCATCGTCCGTCCTACAGTTTAATGCATATCCATATCTCCTCACCTATCTTTGTACAATGTTCATATTTTGTAGAGAACATTTAGGAGCAAGTAACATTAGTAGAAAAAGGGTCAAATGTTTAGTTCATTAGTCTCGGTTTGAATATGAGCCGGCACTAATGTGATCATTAGTGCCCGTTCCAACGGCTAGGCGGGCCGCTCTCATTAGTACCGGTTCGTGCCAAACTTTTAGCACCAGTCCGTGCCACGGGCCAGTTTGTCCTAGCCACCGTCGATCGTCCGCACCGTCCTGTCGCCGGCACCACCTTGTGGTGAGCCTCTTGTTCTTATCTTTTTTATAAAAAAAAAATCATGCTGGTGTGATTTAGATATATAGTTACTGGTATAATTATCTTACCCGTAGTTGTTTGTTAGACATAGTGCCATGGTTTTGATATCCGTCCCCGTCGGCCCTCGTCCGTGTTATGATTCGGATGTGGTATATTCTCTTTTAAAACTATTTGTTGCATTTCGTGTTCATGAGAAATTATGCCCATCAAGTTCACATATTTTTTTTTTATCTAGGAGGTATGTGAACCGGAAATTCCAACCGACCCTATTGTCGAGAGGTTAAATTTAGTTGAACGAGAAAACAAGTATTTGAAAGAAAAATTGAAAAGAATTGAGGGCGAGAAGATGGAATTTGAGTTGCATGTTGCCGATGTCGTCGGTGATCACAAGATCAAGATGGAGAAAATGCGCTTGAAGATTAGAAAGATAAGAAAATATGTCATTGATAACGAGGCTTGGTATCATTATGTTGTTGGATCAATTGTTACGTTAGTTGCGATCTTAATCGCATTTGTTGTTGCATTCAAATGCTTTAGCTGGAGAGTTATTTGTATGTTGCATTTAAGTGTTGTTGTATGAACTTTATGTATGAACTTGTATTAATTTGGTATTTTCGGTGTTGTGTAATGAAGATGAGCCGACAATGGATGTACAATGACCGATGCTCTCCCTAGTTCATTAATGGTGTGCATACTTTTTTGAATGCGGCTGAGGCAAACAAGCGGGCGGATGGTTTTATGCCTTGTCCATGTGTTGGCTGTAAGAATGATCATAATTACTCTAACTCAAGAACCATTCACGTCCACCTGTTTGAGTCCGGTTTCATGCCCCACTATAATGTTTGGACCAAGCACGGAGAAAGAGGGGTTATGATGGAAGACAATGAAGAAGAAGAGGACGACGACATCTATCCTGGCCATGGGTTCCCTGAATACGATGGTACAACAAAGAGGCATCAGATGAGCCCGCTGATGATCTAGGTTGGGCCATTGCCGATGCAAAGGAAAACTGCGCAAGTGAAAAGGAGAAGAAGAAGTTGCTGCGCATGTTAGAGGATCACAAGAAATTGTTGTATCCGAATTGCGAAGCTGACAAGAAAAAGCTGGGCACCACACTTGAATTGTTGAAATGGAAGGCAGAGAATGGTGTATCTGACAAGGGATTTGGAAAGTTGCTGGTAATGATAAATAATATGCTTCCAAAGGACAACGAATTGCCCGAGAGTACGTACGAAGCAAAGAAGGTTGTCTACCCTCTAGGGTTAGAGGTGCAGAAGATACATGCATGCCCGAATGACTGCATCCTCTACAGGGGTGAGTATGAGGATTTGAACGCGTGCCCGGTATGCGGTGCATTGCGCTATAAGATCAGCCGCGATGACCCTGGTGATGTCGAGGGCGAGCGCCCGAGGAAATAGATTCCTGCCAAGGTAATGTGGTATGCTCCTATAATACCACGGTTGAAACGTTTCTTCCAAAACAAAGAGTATGCCAAGGCGATGCGATGGCACAGAGAAGATCGTAAGAAAGACGGAAAGTTGAGAGTACCCGCTGACTCAACTGGGTGCTTCGCAGTCCGGATCAGTTACCATTTCTGGCTTGCCTCTCGCTCCCTTGCATCGTCCGTCCTATAGTTTAATGTATCTCCTCACCTATCTTTTGTACAATGTTCATATCCTGTGGAGAACATTTAGGAGCAAGTAAGTTGGCTAGTACGGGATTTATAAGAGCTCTACCTAGTTGCTAACTTCTGTGCAGCTAGTAGCCCAAATGCAAAGATCAAGCGCCATGGGTAGGTCAAACAAATAGAGGTTATGTTAAGTTAAATGTTGATGGATCATTTGATCCAGATTTGCTTCAAGCGTCCTATGGAGCTGTTCTTAGGGACTCAACTGGTCAATTTACTGGCGCTGGAAATGGAAAACTTGAGTGGTGTGGAGTTGCGCTCATGGCAGGAGAAACGGCCTTACGATTTGATCTAAATCCAGCTGCAACGCTGGGGTGCAACCGACTGGAAGTTACCGAGGTGATCGAGATGATGATTAATGGCGGGCGATCCTACGGAGCGGCATCGGCATTTTTTGATGATAGCTACCATATGCATGTGAGTTTCCTCATTTCATTTTCGAGCATACTCCTAGAGAAGCTAATCTTGTGGCTCATGAGGTTTTTTATAGAACGAAGGCTCAAGTCGATACCGGCTTTGAATAAATAAAGCCATCAACCGGCCAGGATTACAACTGCCAACAACTTACAAGCACGAAACTAAAAAAAGGAAAACCACACGGCTGATACAAGGTGCACGGATGAAACAGCTCGAAGGCCTCGGCATAAGCGATCAGAAGCATCGTTATGCCATGGCCATCACCCTATGGTACAACCTACACCAGCAGAACAGACTAAGGACTACCGAGGAATGTACCGCTGCGATTGAATTGATGTCGCAGCCACCCTCGAATGACCAAACATGGACATGACCACCATCTCGATCCGTTGCCGCAGAAGGACCCTACCCTCTCACCCTGGTTCGGAGGGTGCCGCACCAGCAGATGACAGATCGGTTCTCCCTAGAACCCAGATACCTGGCACCCAAGTTGCAAATGAGACACAATTGAAACAAAACCTGCAAGCCCGGACAACAATACTAAGGAGCACCCTCGTCATCTCTGGCTCAGTCACACAATCGGACGAGAGCTGTCGGCCGAAGTTACAAAAGCATCGGGACCTGCACGAAGAGATAACACCAAATAGAGGCCAATAGCAGGACTCGCCGGAGCACACGGTGCCCACCAAGCTGGCGTACCGTTGTCGCCGCCAACGGGAAACCCGATCCCTTCTCGCCCAGGAACGAGGGCGTCGATCTGCCGACGACCTTGGCAGGGACCCTCCATACTAGCATCCCATGAAAAGATGCCGACGAGAAAGACCAAGCTATGATGAGTAAGTGGGGTATGACGTGTGGGAGTAAAGAGTACTTGATACTTAATGCTATGGTTGGGTTTCACAACCTTAATGATCTTTAGTAGTTGCGGATGCTTGCTAGCGGCCCAATCATAAATGCATATGATCCAAGTAGAGAAAGTATGTTAGCTCATGCCTCTCCCTCATATAAAATTACAAGAATGATTACCGATACTTGTTATCGATTACCTAGGGACAAATAACTTTCTTGTTATCAAAATCTATCCACTTTTATTATCTTGCAAAGTACTCCTAGTTTTATTCTTGCAAAGTAGTTCTAGCATCACACCTAGAAAATAGTTTCATACTTGTTTTCGGTAAAGCAAACGTCAAGTGTGTGTAGAGTTGTATCGGTGGTCAATAGAACTTGAGGAAATATTTGTTCTGCCTTTACCTCCTCGTTGGGTTCGACACTCTTATTTATCGAAGAAGGCTACAAACGATCCCCTATACTTGTGGGTTACCAGCGCCCGCCGCGCCCACACTCACCACCGCTCACTCGCCACCCCTGTGATCCCCGGACGGAGCCTCCAAGAAGGAACACGACACAGTTGCGCTGTCACCGCCCGAAACAGGGGACCTTGGCCTTCACCAAAACACAAGGGATGGGATGAGAGGTTGTGGATCCTCACCAGAGCCTCCATGGAGGAGATCGGTGCCCAAGGCATCGACTTTGATGTGGTCGCCGCGTCGGCCAAGGGTTTCCCCCAGATCCACACACAGCCAACAAGCATCCCGCAACCAGCACCCGGAGTCAGTGGCTAGCGCCGCCAGAGCCCGGATCCGGCGAGGGAAGGAGCAGATCGAGGCGAGAGGGGGCAGCTTCACATAGATGTCGTCAGACCAGCGGGGAACACTGCCACACTAGCAACCGACGATAGTCGTCGCCTCGTCGCCCACACGACCATGGGGAGCCGGCCCACCAGCACCTGCGAGCGTGACCCACCGCAGAGGCCACACCGTGCGCACTGCCTAGGGCCGCCGCCCCGGCTGCCGAGGCCCTCTACTGTAGCGACCTCGATCCCAATGGACCGGAGTCTCTGTGCTTAAGTGTCATCCCTGGATCGGTATGCTGACACACAAAGTACTTGAGGCTTTATAACAGAGTTTCAATCACACATTTATTATATCGAGATCCTCATAAAGAGTCTTATTACAAAATATATGGTTGAAGGCCATCTAACAATAATTAAACTAAATTGAACTGCGGAAGAATCAAAGATAAGTTAAGTCCATCCAACTCCACGGCACACATTGAGTGCATGACAACGACCTGTCGCACCTTAATCTTCGTCGGAAGACTCTGCGCAACATGAGACGTTGCAGCCGTGTAGGTGAGCACATTTAATATGCTGACAAGAACACACTGTAGCAAGTAATAGTGAACAAGTATCTACAACTATATGCATATTTGGCTGTGGAGGTTGTAAGGTTATTTTTGCATAAAGCTAATTTTTTCCTACAACAAAGAAATAATTTTTATTTACTACTCGGTTGAATTAACCAATATTGAGAGTGGTTCCTCTATCTCAATCCCAAATTAACCAATGTCATTAATAACCCAACAAGTTAATTAATGAAGTGTTGAGATCAGTCCATCATTCAAACACCAGGATACTCAAGATGTCCATAACCGGGGACACGGCTACTCATGAATAGATTGTACCCTTTGCAGAGGTTTGCACACTTTCCCCACAAGACTCGACCGCATCCATGATCGGAAGATCGAGACATAGTCTCTCAGAAGCATTCACTCTTTACACTGGATAGACCGGTACACCTACTTTCCCCTACATCTGCTAGTCCACCACTGAAAGAGCTCACACAACATACTCAAGTATGCCAGAGCCCATAATGGCTTGTGGTTGCACATAGAATTTTCTAGGCATGAATGATATATGATCCCTTTGATCCTGGGTGGCATTCCATAGGATGATCACACAGTTCCTCCGGGATATCCTAGGACAACACTGGATTCTCCAGGTGCCCTGCAACCAATCCACCCAGTTGTGTATTAAAGTTGCCACCTTAAAACTTTCCCTTAGTTGTTATTACACTCACAACTTTCATGAATCTCACATACCAATCCACGTCTACGAGCATGGCTAAGCAATAAGAAACAAAGCGTATATTCCCGAGGTTGATCTCAAGTCATTGGGTTCCTACCTCATGAACTACAAAGCAATACCACATGTAACCAAGTCCTACTCATGCAAACCTTTGAGGATAGAACTAATGCAATAAAACCGGGTATTGAAAAGTATGATCAAAGTATGAACTTGCCTTGCTGACGATCGCTGAAACCTAGAGACTCGTAGTAGCAAGCTTTGCACTCTGGAAATTCTATCGCAATCAAACAATAGCATACATAAGCAATCATGCAACACAATCGAAAAACATATATCGAAAAGTTTCAAAAACAAACGAATAACTCTTACAACAGAAAACAATTTCTAATAGTACCAAAATTAAGTGAATTTGACCATATCATAAAGTTTAGGTCAAGAGCTTCGATTTGAAAAAGAATCAACTCAAACAGAGTTACGAAACTCAAGTTACGATCAAAAGAAGTTCAAATGCAAATATGTTTGAATTCAAAATTTAAAAATTTCAAAAACAAATTTGAGTTGATTACTGGATAGATGAGATCAAAACGAAGAGTTTGGCGTTGGTTTCATCTAATTTTGACTAACGAGTAAAAAGTAGTGTCGTTTTAAGATTAGGGACTAACCTGTAAAAACATTAAATCGCGGATAGATCCCTGATGACAATAAACAAAAAAAGAAAAGACTAAAAAGTGAACGTTCGTTTTCTGAAACTCAACACCGGACGTTCGCTGTATAACTAAACCCAAAAAATAGATCTAGGTTTAAAAAAAAACTGATCTAGGGTTTAAAAACCCGAAAGAAATCGGGGAAAAGACCGGATCGGTTTATAACCGATTAGACCAGCGGGTCGGGTCTAGCGGTGGATCGGGTTCAGGCGATGGGGCTCCGACGACGGCGGTGGTGAGCTCTGCCGGCGGCGGCGACTTGCGCGGGCGGCGGCGTTGGCGACGTCGGCGACTGGGTGGTGCGGGGACGGCGGAGTGGCGATCGGCGGCGGCGGGCGCGACGGGCGGTGGTGGGGCGGGGTGAGGTCGAGGGGGCCCGGGGGGCTTGGCTTTTAAAGGACTTGGGGGCGGCGACTGCCTTGGGAAGGGGCCGGCCGGCCGTGTCGGCGCCGGACTCCGGGGAAGTCCCGGTCGGCCATGACGGGAAAGGACGGCGCGGGTGTGGGGACCCCGACTCATAAGTCGAGATCACCGAATGCACGTGTCAGTGATCCCAGAGATCAATGCTCACTGAACACACAGAAGCTGAATAACAAGAGTCTTACATCCATACATATCGTATCACACAAGTAGGACCTTTATGGTCAAGTCTGGAGTAGATCATCGCAGCGGGAATCTTCAATAACAACTTGGACCCATGCCATCTGCCTTAACCCTACAGGCATTCTGACTGGGAAGCGTCCTACCTCGAATGTTCGTCACCAAGAAATCTTCATCATATCCTATTCTTTCATGCCTGGCCAATAAAATAACCACTGGCAAGCCAATGAGTACTTTGAATGTACTCGCAAGCAACCCAAGTGTGATGACAGAATAATTATGCAGGGCTCTACTACTAAAGTGGCATTTTGCCGTAAAGCTACTTTTTCATATGCAAGTATGATCATCATATATCAAGGACATGCATGCGTCTGCAACAAGTATCGGGAGGTTATGGACATCAGTATCGAGAAAGAGTTATGAACAACTCATGCTCAAGATCATAGTGACTTCCTCACAAATCACGTCAACAGATTTACCAAACCGTGTTGTTTTCCAGAAACTTATGGACATAGTCTAAGCAGCACCACCCAACTGTCCTTGACCATGGACACGGCTATTCGAATAGTTTTACACTCTGCAGAGGTTGCGCACTTTACCCACAAGATCCGGAAAGCTTTCGTGTCATCCATGATCCCGCAGTACCTCAAGTACTCGGGGGAAGCACCCGATCATTACCTTTCCCTAGACGATACTAAAATAGGGTCCACTCATTGGTGCACGGCCCTCATGTACAAGTAAAAGATCATGGGACTCTGCCCTTTTCACATTATCGCGCATAAACGAAGGGACCAACAGTGTGTCTAGTGCCCTGTGAAAACAGTCATGGCCGCCTATCCAAGCACGACCCCGTCCCGAAGATGACCTCAAGTCACCCCCGTCACTAGTAATGTGGGCACCATGCTAGTATCAGCCTAAGTAATCAATAATGCCCCGTCCCATAAAGGGCTAGAGTGGTTGCACATGTTTGGTTGGGACGGTCAACAAATCTTAAATCTAATCGGTCTATGTAAACAACACTTTCATCAAGACTCGGTACACTACTTCTCCACCAAGCAGTGCCCCAGTTCCTCATCATCTCCCAGGGGCATTAGTGGCACCCATTGAGTTATTCGCTAGGGCCATTTGCATTTCTGTCCCTAACTCGAACCACCTAATCAGATATACCCCTAATTTGAAAGCCTGGTCAAAAATGTCCCTCCGCCGTTAAGTGACCTTACAGAAATACCCTTCCGTTCCGTTTCCGTCCGGTCAAAGGGGTTTGACTGTCTAACTGACATTTTTTGGACAATTTGCCCCTGCCTCCATGTGTCACTTACAAGTGGGACCGAGTGAGAAAAAACAAAAAGGAAAAACACTTTCTCTCACCCCTCACTCTCTCCACCCTCTCTCTCACTTACACGTGGGACCCCACATGTAAGTTTCTATTTTTTGTATTAGTTTAGCGGTTTTGTTAATTGGTAGGGTCTGCCGATTAGTCTCGGTAATTAGCATAATATTTAACACACGGTAGGATTAGTGCTAATCTAGCTAATGGGCCCCACATGTCATAGGAAGCCCATTAGTACCAATCGAACCACCGGCGTTAAGCCGCCGGCAAGCACACGCCACGGCGAAGGGCAGGGAGCTCTGTTCCGGCGACCTAACGACTGGTGGAATGGTTCTTTGCGCTCCTGGGCTTGCTCCGCGCTGAATAGAAGTGGCAGGGCGAGCGGGGACGACCAGAGTGTCGGGCATGGCCGAGGCCGGCGGCGGCGACGGTCAAAGCTAGGTGGCAGGGGGGCTAGAAAGCAGGGAGAGAGGGCTCGGCATCAGCGTCTCACCGCGAGCATGCCAGAGTCTTCAAAGGGTCTGGCGACGGCCGAGCATGAGCACATGGACCTCGCCTACGGCCACCGGAGCAAGGCGTCATGGGGAGGCGGCTGGACGAAGAAGAGCTCGTCGGTGACATGTTCGGAAGTTCCGCAACACCATATGGATCTCCTATACGGTAAGGGAGCACCGAGGGACCTCGTACGACAGCAAATCAAAGACGGCGACCGGTGGGCAGAGGCGGCGGTGATCTCGTCGGTTGCGTTGTTGCAAGGCACCCAGGGTCCAGATCTACGGTGTGGTGATGCTCTGTTCTACGGCGGACCTTGCAGACACGGTGGTCCGGCTTCTTGCCGTCGTTGGCCACGTTAAGGGTGGCGCTCGGGTGAACGGGCGGGCAGACATGCCCTTAGCCTCTGAAGAGGAAGAAGATGACGCTAGTGGGCTGGGCTGGCTGAGCTTTTCTGGGCCAAAAGCTAGCATCCGCTATATCTCTTCTTTTTAAATTTTTGTCTTAATTTTTTTCCAGGGGCAAAACGTCCAACAAACGCCCAGAAAACGGTCAAAGCCCTTTGACCTGACGGAAACGGCACGGAGGGGCATTTCTATTAGGAGACTTGACGGCGGAGGGGCAAATTTGAGCAGGCTCTGAAATTAAGGGCAAATGTGAGTAGTGGGTTCGAGTTAGGGACACAGATGTAAAAGATCCTATTTGCTAGTATGTCAAACCAGACTTGTTTCTTTCCATGCATAACCCTGACCCATTTTGCGTCGCCAACTACTATAGCATATTTCTTCAACCAACCAACACAACTCTAAACATAATAGAGTCATGTACAATGCAAGTATCAACGGGGTATGCAACGGAGGCAAGCCTAGCAAGGTTGCCACTCAAGATATATCATGCACTCGATGAAACGATGAAAATGCTTTCATGACATAAAAGGCTTCAACATGGTCAAAGGGCTGCTTGCCTTGTCCTTCAGAGTCTTCAAACCTTCTGGTCCATCTCCAAGTACTCCGTCTATTTCGTCAACTAACGACGGAAACAATCATAATAAGCAACACAACAAGGCAAAAATAAAAGTGCTCTAAAAATAGGAGTTGGACTTTTCTAGGATACCTCTGGTCATATGAAAAATGACCAAGGTGGTTTCATAGGCATTTGATCAATGGATATCTCTAAACATTTCAATATGAAGGATATAAGGGATTTAATGGATCTGTAAGTTGTCTACAGAATGCCTTTTTATAAAAATGAGTAAAAGTACCCATTAAATCAGGCATGATTTTTGAAACATTTAGAAATTGGTTTCACCAGATTTGGAGTCCAAATGAATATACTATGGATTTTTGAAGTGGACTGATGTGGGTAAATTACATTTTTATTACATCCAGGGGAAACTAGGCAGAGTAAAAATGTTCACCATGGCTCATTAAATAGATCTTGATTTATGGAGTCACTGGAAATTTGAATCACCAAATTTGGAGTTCAAATGAATTGTTTATGGATTTTACAATATCTCTGGAAAAGGAAAAAAGACAAGGGAAGGGGGGCTATACCTATACTGCGTACTGTGCGCAGTATAGCGTCGCAACGTACTGGGCCGGCCCAGCTGGACGGCCACGAGCGCGCTGGAGGCTACGTCAAAGGCACCTTTACGGGAGGGCACCACTCAGCGGGGTAAGCAGATCAGGCCGAAGCCGTCTCCACTTAACTTGACTGGTGGGCTGGCTTGGTCGCCACAGCCGCTGACAGGCGGGGCCCCTTGCCTGGTGGCGGGGCGGTCGTCCCCTACCTCGCGCCCGAGGCAGAGGAGCGACAGGGGGGACGAGGCAGCGCGAGCACCGGCGCTCTCCCTGGCGGCTCCGGCCACCTCCGGCAACGTTCGGCACACCGGTGGGTCCAGCACGGCGAGGCGAGCCCGTCCAGGTGCTTCACGCACGCCGAGGAGGGTCGTGGTGGCGATGGCTTGGGCGGCCGCGGAGGGGGCCGTCGGCCATCTCTGGCCACGATGAACGGCGGCGATGGAGGGCATTGAGGTGGTGGTATGAGGGCACTGAGGTGGTGGTATGAGGGCACTGGAGTGGTTAGGGAGGGAAGATAGGGGCCGAGGCGCCCGAATTTTGGCGGTGGCCGGCGGCGGTGTTTTGGTCATGGAGGTGGATAGGGGATGCGGGAGCAAGAGAGGGATAGTCCAGGAGGACTAGGAGAGGAAGTGAGAGCGACCGGAGGTGAGGGAGAGGTCCGGGGAGGCCCTATATGGCGAGGCCATGGCGCACCGTGGACGGCATCCACGGCCGCGGCCAATGCAGTGCCAGGGGCCGAACTGGCACACGGGGCGTTGTCCAGGGTGCTCGTGGGTGTGGTCTTTGCCGAGGGAAAGGCAGATGGGGAGCTGGGAGGTGCCAGGGGCCTCGCGCGTGTGAGCGCGCCCATTGGAGCTCTCGGGCGGTCCGGGCGCGTGTGGAGGAGGCAGCAGGAGGGAGAAAGAGAAGGGGCCGGCCAGCTAGCGTGTCGTGGACGTCGAGGCGACCTCGACGGACACGCCTGCTCTGCCCAATGCCGCCTGGTGTCTCGAGAGGCTCGAGCTATAGTGCCCTGGCGCACTGTAGCGCGCTCTAGAGCGCGACTTTGGCCGGCATGGGCATGTCGTTTGCGCCCTGACCGTGTCCTCCAGTGTCCAACAGCCCTAGTGGGTAGTAAACAAGGTGGGTGTGGCATTGGATGCTCTGATCATCAACTGGGAGAGGAGAGAGGTTGAGGAAGAGATGAAACAATGTGGTCCAGAGGGGTAAATGGGGTTTTTCACCCACCAATGATTGAGATAATGGTCAAGCAAGTCTTACTGGAGGTAGAAGAAGGTTACTATGATATGTGGTAAAAACTTGAAGCAAAGGTGAATAGTAAAAGGGAGCAAAACAGTGGTTTTGGCAAAATGGCAGAAGGTGTTTGATGTAAGTTTGGGCAAGTAAATGAAGTCCAAATGACTTGAGACTTAACAGGATGAAATAGCACATGAAAATTGGGTGCTCCACCTAGTTTGAGCTCATTAGAAAGTTGCCAATGTAGCTCTGATAAACCCTAGAAATCAACATAAATGACTTTTCCAAGATTTAATCATGCAAATCATCCCTCCTTGATGCACCACTTGGTGTAGTGTCATAATTTGGGGTTGTGAGCCTGTCCACAGAATTTGGGGTCACAAGTAAAAAGTTGGTAATGTAGAGTTGTTCAAATTTGGATCTGGTCAGAAAGGGTTTTGGGGCACTTTGATCAAGTTATCCTTCTCCAAAACTTGTGACATTTGGCCTAGATGCATAATTAGACCATTGTAGCATGTGCACCAAGTTTGAGAGCATTTGGACAAGTTTGGCAATGTAAAGTTGTTCAAACTTCAAAATGGACAGAAATGGTTTTGATGGGGTTTGATGATGTTTCCTTGCTCTTCAAGTCATGAGGTTTTGCAAGATCATCAAATATGTCATAGCTGAAATGCTAGAATTTTCTTGGAATTAATCAAGAAAATTTCCTTTGTAAATATTTCAAAAGCTTGAAATATCCAGAAAGGGTTTTCGAAGGATTTGACCAATATTTTGAACATGACCATGTGTTGAAACTCTTATATATGAACAATATATGTCCTATGAGCTTCCCTGAATTTTGACAAATATTTTTGAAACAGTTAAATAATTTTAACCTATTAAAGACCATTTCTGGCCTAAAGAAAAAGCCTTTAAATAAAATAGGAGAATAACTTTTAAAATTATGTTTTTGTGGTTTAAGGGAGTCCTATACCTAATAGGAGTCAAATATACTTTTTGAAAGATTTTTCACACCCCAAATCAAGTACTTGTAGTACAAACCTCAATTCAGGGATGTTTGGAAAACTAATTTTAGAAAATAACTTTTTGGCCAAAATATTTTGTAAGAAAATATTATACTGTTCTATACACATGGCATGTTCATTGGGAAAAGGTTTTGGATCAAGGAGATGAAGTATAAGAGTTGGAGGATTTATTTTATTTTTAGAGCACTAGCAAACAGCAAACATCAAACAGAAAACCAATCAAGCAAGGTCAAAAACACTCAAAAGTTTTTGTCAAACCATATTTTACGGTGTGACAGACCTACCCCCCCCCCTTACAAGAATCTCGTCCCCGAGATTCCCAAACTAGGCGTGGAAGGGAATACGAAAACTTGGATATGGGGTAGTCTTCACTTCTTCTTGTTGGTTCTGCTTCCGAGGGTGCTCCATGGAACCTTGAAGTACTTGATGGTGTGGCTTCGCGCATGTTGCCCTTTTTTGATACAGGTTGTTGAGGGGTCTCTTGCGTAGGTTAGGTTGGGCTAGATGTTAATGGCTCGGTGATCGATGTCCCCGCAGAGACCGGGCTAGTTAGGAAGTTGGAAAACATTTCCGGAGTAGTGTCGTGTGGAAAAATGGTGTGCTCAGTCGGTGACTCTGGTGGTAACTCCAGCTGGTATCCGTCTATTCTTCGTCTTGCAGTGATCTTGGAGAGGGCCGATAAATCTTGGTGTGAGCTTCTCTTCGACATGGAAATGCTTGGTTCCTTCGAGAGGAGTGGTTTGCAGACACACCTGGTCCTCGATGCAGAAGTTTATTTCTTGACGACGATGGTTGGTGTAGTTCTCCCTTCTTGACATGGCGGTCTTCAAATGTCTTCTAACCAGCTGAACGGCTCTTCTTTTGTTTCCGGGTAGACAAGTATGACGCCAAATAAAGATGACAACTATCTTGTCCAAGTACTTCATGAAGTCTATGGGGTACGCAAGGTAGGCTGGGGTATTGGTGGTGGTCTCGGTTGAGTATTGGCAACGATCTTCTTGACCTAGAGTTAAGGCCCGTGGTCGGGATCTGACCATGTTGTGGCTTGGTGGGGCTTAAGGGTTTCAAGGATTCTAGTGTGCGAGTGAACGTTTATTATCTTATCCTTAAGCACAGTTCTTGAGATGCCAGTAGTTCTCTCTAGTCCTTAAACAAATAACCTTACCACCGAAACCATCATCTCGCATAGGTCAACTCCAATCATCTCTCATGCTATTCGTATCCACATGACTTCCTGGAGGAGGTCTAACAAAATCGTACATGTCTACGATCCCCAAAAATCATATGTATTGCTACCCCTAAAAATCCACGGGTAGGGCATACAAGCTGCCAGGCTGGAATTAAACACGACAATCCAAGTGCTCAGCCTATTATTCCAAGGCCCAAGGTAGTGCATCTCTATCCTTCGTAAGCCACTCCAAGATCACGTTTCCTTCCTATGAATCAACTCCAAAATCCACTACATAATCCATTAATTCTACAAATACAATGTCTATGGTGTTCCACATGTTCTCCTAAAGTCCCTATAATCCCCAAATACTTGAAAGGCTATCTTTACTATAATAGATCCACCAATTTCCATTATCATGGTCAAGTATACTCCAAGGTCGTGTTTATATAGATCCCTAAATTAACTCGGACAATTAATCCATTCTCCTAGTTTATCGTCCACCGAGAAACATGGTATCATGATCTGTCTAAATCCAATTTACTCCGAACCATGTAGACATACTCGACATCTATACTCAACTAGAATCACTTACTCAAATCCAAATCCCATGTCCAACGAGAATTTCTGCACTCCCCCCAAGTCATTATCGCAACATTAATTATCTCCTGTCAATATCCCCTGGCTAAGCCAAATCCTCATACCTCCAAGAATTTCAGCTTGCGATCACAATTGCCCTGCAAATCCAAGTTACTCCAGGGTGATGAAAGTTACGCTACTCTATTAATCATGATCCCACCAACATGAAAACCTAACAATCCATCAAGGTCTCAGATAATTCCTCGAAGTCACTGATATAAAGTCACCAATCCATTTGTCCCCTATTCCTATATCCTCAATCGGTCTTCCTATGGCATCGCCAGTTCTTGTGCTATATTGATAACCCACAAGTGTAGGGGATCGCAGCAGTTTTCGAGGGTAAAGTATTCAACCCAAATTTATTGATTCGACACAAGGGGAGCCAAAGAATACTCTTAAGAATTAGCAGCTGAGTTGTCAATTCAACCACACCTGGAAACTTAATATCTGCAGCAAGATAGTTTAGTAGCAAAGTAATATGATAGTGGCGGTAGCAGCAATAAAAGTAACAATAGTGTTTTTGTAGTTTTTGTGATAGTAGCAACGGAAAAGTAAATAGCAACTAGCAATATAGGTAAAGCTCATAGGCATTGGATCGGTGATGGGAAATTACGTCGGATGCAATTCATCATGTAGAAGTTATAACCTAGGGTGACACAGAACTAGCTCTAGTTCATCAATGCAATGTAGGCATGTATTCTGAATATAGTCATACATGCTTATGGAAAAGAACTTGCATGACATCTTTTGTCCTACCCTCCCGTGGCAGCGGGGTCCTATTGGAAACTAAGGTATATTAAGGCCTCCTTTTAATATAGTACCGGACCAAAGCATTAACACATAGTAAATACATGAACTCCTCAAACTAAGGTCATCACCGGGAGTGGTCTCGATTATTGTCACTTCGGGGTTGCCGGATCACAACACATAGTAGGTGACTATAGACTTGCAAGATAGGATCAAGAACACACATATATATTCATGGAAACATAATAGGTTCAGATCTGAAATCATGGCACTCGGGCCCTAGTGACAAGCATTAAGCATAGCAAAGTCATAGCAACATCAATCTCAGAACATAGTGGATACTAGGGATCAAACCCTAACAAAACTAACTCGATTACATGATAGATCCCATCCAACCCATCACCGTCCAGCAAGCCTACGATGGAATTACTCACACACGACAGTGAGCATCATGGAATTGGCGATGGAGGAAGGTTGATGATGACGATGGCGACGATCTCCACTCTCCGGAGCCCCGAACGGACTCCAGGTCAGCCCTCCCGGGAGAGATTAGGGCTAGGCGGCGGCTCCGTCTCGTGAAACGCGATAATTCCTTCTCCCTGATTTTTTTCTCCCCGAAACAGAAGATATAGGATCTGGGGGTACGTCGGTGGAGCATCGGGGGGCCCACGAGGCAGGGGGCGCGCCCTGGGCAGGGGGACGCGCCCCCACCCTTGTGGACAGGGTGTGGGCCCCCGGTGAGGATCTTCTTGCAGATATTTTTTATATTTTCTGAAATAATTCTCCGTTGATTTTCAGGCGATTCCGAGAACTTTTTATTCTGCACAAAAACAACACCATGGCAGTTTTGCTGAAAACAGCGTCAGCCCGGGTTAGTTCCATTCAAATCATGCAAGTTAGACTCCAAAATAAGGGCAAAAGGGTTTGGAAAAGTAGATACGTTGGAGACGTATCAACTCCCCCAAGCTTAAACCTTTACTTGTCCTCAAGGAATTCAGTTGATAAACTGAAAGTGATAAAGAAAAACTTTGACAAACTCTGTTTGCTCTTGTTGTTGTAAATATGTAAGCTAGCATTCAGGTTTTCAACAAGATCATGAACTAACCACATTCACAATAACTTTCAGGTCTCAAGACTACTCACATCAATGGCATAATCAACTAGCGAGCAATAATAATAAACCTCGGATGACAACACTTTCTCAAAACAATCATGATATGATATAACAAGATGGTATCTCGCTAGCCCTTTCTGAGACCGCAAAACATAAATGCAGAGCACCCTTAAAGATCAAGGACTGACTAGACATTGTAATTCATGGTAAAAGAGATCCAGTCATGATCATACTCAATGCAAATTAATAGTAATACATGCAACGACAGAGGTGCTCTGCTACTGGTGCTTTTTGATAAGAGGATGATGACTATGCATAAAAGTAAATAGATAGGCCCTTCGCAGAGGGAAGCAGGGATTTGTAGAGGTGCCTGAGCTCGATTTTTAAATAGAGTTGAATAACATTTTGAGCGGTATACTTTCATTGTCAACAAAACAACCAAGAATCCTGATATCTCCCATGCTACGCACATTATAGGCGGTTCCCAAACAGAATGGTAAAGTTTATGCTCCCCCAACCACCAACAAGCACACTCCACGGCTAGCCCGAAACAACGGGTACCGTCCAAACCAGGAACAGCCCTGGGGGAGTTTTGTTTAATTATTATGATTTTGAGCATGGGACTGGGCATCCCGGTTACCAGCCATTTTCTCATGAATGATGAGCGGAGTCCACTCATCGTGAGAATAACCCACCTAGCATGGAAGATATAGATAGCCCTAGTTGATACATGAGCTGTTCGAGCATACAAAACAGAATTTCATTTGAAGGTTTAGAGTTTGGCACATACAAATTTACTTGGAACAATAGGTACATACCGCATATAGGAAGGTATGGTGGACTCATATGGAATAACTTTGGGGTTTATGGAAGTGAATGCACAAGCAGTATTCCCGCTTAGTACAGGTGAAGGCTAGAAAGAGACTGGGAAGCGACCAGCTAGAGAGCAACAACGGTCATGAACATGCATTAAAATTAATCAACAATGAATGCAAGCATGAGTAGGATATAAATCACCATGAACATAAATATTGTGAAGGCTATGTTGATTTGTTTCAACTACATGCGTGAACATGTGCCAAGTCAAGTCACTTAAATCGTTCAAAGGAGGATACCACCCATCATACCACATCACAACCATTTTAATATCATGTTGGCATGCAAGATAGACCATTATAAACTCTCAGCTAATTAAGAATGGTATAAGCAGCTATGATCTCTAATTGTCATTGCAAGCATGTTTCATTCATAACAAGCTGAATCAGGAACGATGAGCAATCATATTTATAAAAACAAGAGAGGTCGAGTTCATACCAGCTTTTCTCATCTCAATTAGTTCATCGTATATCATCCTTATTGCCTTTCACTCGCACGACTGAACGGTGTGGAAAATAATAATAGTGCGCGTGCATTGGACTAAGCTGGAATCTGCAGACATTTAATACAAGAGAGAAGACAAGGTAATATGGCTCAAGGTAAAATCAACAACAAAGCATATGAGAGCCACTAAGCATTTTAATCATGGTCTTCTACTCTTAACCCCTAAAGAAAAGAAAAGAAACTATTTACATGGGAAAGCTCCCAACAAGCAAAAGAAGAATGGGAAATCTTTTTGGGTTTTCATTTTAACTACTACTACAAGCAAAGAAAGTAAAGTAGCTAGAAGCTACA
Organism: Secale cereale; assembly: GCA_902687465.1. Classification (NCBI taxonomy): domain Eukaryota; kingdom Viridiplantae; phylum Streptophyta; class Magnoliopsida; order Poales; family Poaceae; genus Secale; species Secale cereale. The sequence continues at coordinate 726,322,597 of LR738709.1, read as the reverse complement.
ACTAATATTTTTTGTTTTTCTGAGTTTTTCTAGCACACAAGAAAAAGACTAAGAAAAAGAAATTGAAACAAAGCATGGATGGTACAGTGAAAGAGTGTGAGCACCGACGACTAGAATAAGTGTGAACATGAATGTAAGTCGGTGAGAAACACGTACTCCCCCAAGCTTAGGCTTTTGGCCTAAGTTGGTCTATGGCCAGTATTGGCCTGACGAATATCCAAAGTTGTAGTTGGGGTCGTACTGAGACGCAGCAGATGCTGCATGCTGAGCTACAGCTCGAAGGCGGGCTGCCTCCGTCATGTTATAATAAGCATTTGCCTCCTCCATAGTTATAGTGTATCTTCCTTTTTCCTGAAAGTTAAACAAAGAAGTGGCAGGAAGAACAATAGGGATGGCCTGCTGCCTGTTAAAGATTAGTTGATACTTGAGGGTTTGATTATCCCACTCTATAAACCGATGACTAGTCATAGCATGGCAGTCTAAATAAGCAGGAGGTAAAGGTTCATCATTCATGTGCACAGACACACCAAGATAGCGGGCTATGCGGGTAGCATAGATCCCACCAAATAAATATCCATGCAAACCATTATGGTGTAGCCTACGTGCAACAATTGCTCCCAAGATATATTGCCTATCACCTAGTACAACGCTCCTGAGAACACTAAGATCAGGGGACACACATGTGACAAGCCTCTTATTTACCGTTTATGCATCTACCGATAAAGAGAGCAAAGTAATGAATAGCAGGAAAATGTATGCTCCCCATGGTAGCTTGTGTGACGTCCCTGGATTCCCCTACTGTAATACTGGCTAGGAATTCTCTAAATTCATATTTGCGAGGATCACTCATAATGCCCCACTGTGGGAGCTTGCAGGCAACATTAAAATCCTCTACGATCCTGGTCATGTATATCTTGGCCAACTTAGCACTCGTGCAAGTTTTCTTCACGGCGATAAAGTGAGCTACTTAGTCAAGTGATCAACTATAACCCAGATAGAATCGTACCCTGAACATGTCCTGTGTATTCCTGCGATAAAATCCATTCCGAGCTTATCCCACTTCCAATCTGGTATCGGTAACGGTTGTAGCAACCCTGCTGGTTTCTGATGTTCTGCCTTAACTCTCTGACAAATGTCACATAACGCTACATACTCGGCAATGTCCTTCTTCATTCCAGTCCACCAGAAATTTTGCTTCAAATCCAAATACATCTTAGTGTTGCCTGGGTGTATCGAGTAAGGCGAATCATGAGCCTCCTGAAGAATTAACTTCCTGATCTCCGGGTCATTGAGCAAATAAATACGTTCTTCAAACCACAGGGTTCCGTTTTTGTCCTCACGAAATCCTTCTGCCTTTCCTTTGCTCATCCTGCCCTTTATTTCTGCAATTCCTTCATCCGTCTTCTGGGCTTCTCAAATCTTGCTCAACAAGGTGGACTGAATTTCCAATGTGGCAACATAGCCTCTAGGGACTATTTCTAGCTGTAAGTCTCTGAGATCATCTGCTAACTCCTGGGGTAAACCTCTGGTTAAGATAGTGTTAACATAACTCTTGCGACTTAACGCATCTGCCACGACATTGGCTTTTCCTAGGTGGTAATGCAATCTCACGGCATAGTCCTTTATGAGCTCCAGCCATCTCATTTGCCTGAGGTTTAACTCCTTCTATGCGAAGATGTACTTCAAACTCTTATGATCCGTGTATACATCACAATGGTTTCCAATAAGAAAGTGCCTCCAGGTCTTGAGTGAGTGCACTACGGCTACTAACTCCAAATCATGTGTGGCATAATTCAAATCATGGGGTCTAAGCTGACGTGAGGCGTATGAAACAACTTTTCCTTCTTGCATGAGAACGCCTCCAAGTCCTTGACGTGAAGCATCGCAATATACTTGAAAATCCTTGTGAATATTCGGGAGAATCAACACTGGGGCTGTAATGAAACGTTTCTTCAACTCCTGAAAACTGGCCTCACATTCTTCGGTCCAATTGTACTTACTTTCCTTCTTCAACAACTCTGTCATGGCTTTCAAAATCTTTGAGAAATTCTCGATGAACCTCCGATAATATCATGCGAGTCCAAGAAAACTGTGAATCTCACCAACTGAGGTGGGTGCTTTCCATTCCGTGACGGCCTCTACTTTGGAGGGGTCTACTGCTATACCATCTCCTGATATAAATTGTCTGAGAAATCCAACTTCCTTCAACCAAAAATCATATTTTCTGAACTTGGCATATAAATGATGTTCCCTGAGCTTCTCGAGAACTAAACGCAAATGTTCCTTGTGCTCCTCTTCATTCTTGGAGTAAACCAATATGCCATCAATGAATACTACCACATACTTATCCAAGAACTCCCTGAATACCTTATTCATCATACTCATAAAGTAGGCAGGGGCATTAGTCAAACCAAATGACATAACCGTATACTCGTAAAGCCCGTACCTCATGGTAAAAGCTGTCTTAGGTATGTCCTATTCTTGGATCTTCAACTGATGATATCCAGATCATAAATTGATCTTAGAGAAAACTCTGGCTCCGTGTAACTGGTCAAACAAATCATTGATCATCGGCAGAGGGTACTTGTTCTTGATCGTCACCTCATTCAGTGCATGATAATCCACGACCATCCTGAGTGATCCATCGTTCTTCTTGACTAAGAGCACTAGGGCACCCCAAGGTGAAGAACTTGGTCGGATATAAACTTTCTCCATTAACTCATTGATCTGCTTCTTGATCTTTTCCAAATCATTGGTGGGCATTCGGTACAGTCTCTTGGATATTGGTCCGGTGCCTTGTAATAACTCAATCAAGAACTCGATGTCTCGATCCGATGGCATGCCTGGTAACTCCTCCGGGAAAACATTGGAGTAATCATTCACAACTGGTACTTCCTCCTGAACAACTCCCGAGAGTGCATTCACTTGCGTCTTCCAGGCTGTGTGCCTCGACACATACTTGATTCTCTTTCCTTCCGGGGTGGTGAGGAGAATAGATTTACTCGATCAATGTTTCCCTCAAACTTGGATAGCCAATCCATACCTATGATTACATCCAATTCCTGGGATTCCAAAACGATGAGGTCGGTGGGAAAAACATGTCTCCCAATGGTCAAGGGCAATTGATAACATCCTCGACTAGCCATGTACTCTGCTCCAGGGGAACTCACTAACATAGGCGACTTAAGGGATACGGTTGGCAATTTATACTTTTCCACAAAACCGCTTGATATGTATGAATGAGATGCACCAGTGTCAAAAAGAACAAGGGCGGTAAATGCATTAACCCAAAACTTATCAACCATTGTGTCGGGCTGCTCGTCAATCTCCTCCACATTGACATGATTCACCTGTCCTCTTGTGAATGGGTTGGGCTTCTTTCGTGAGCTGTCATTGCCATTTCCATTCTTGGCTTCAGGACACGTTGTGGCATAATGTCCAGTCTTCCCGCACTTGAAACAAGTAATGTGACTCAGATCCTTCTTGGCGGGTATTGATGGAGTGGAACGGATCTGATTGTCGTTTCCTCCATTCACATTGCCATTCCTGGGGCCACTATGGTTGTGTGAATTTCCACCATTGTGAGAATGGCCTCCATGGGTGGGGTGGTTATGCCCTCCTGAGTATGGGGAATAACGTGGCTTCTGCTGAGCTCCAGAGTTATACTTTCCCGATGCATACTTCCTCTTATGGCTCTCAATCTGCTGATGATGTCCTTCAATCATGATGGCCTTGTCTACCAGTTCCAGGTAGTTGTTGTAGGTGGCTACCATTAGTTGCATACTCAACTCATCATTGAGTCCCTCAAGAAACTTCTCCTGCTTTGCGGTGTAAGTGGCCACATCATCTGGCGCATAGCGAGCTAACTACCTGAAGTCATCCACGTACTGCCCCACAGTACGGTTCCCTTAGCGCAAGTTGCGAAACTCGCGCTTCTTCAGGTTCATGGCTCCAGCTGAAACATGTGTGATACGTCCAAAACGTATCTATAATTTCTGCTTACTCCATGCCACTTTTGGGTGATATTGCTATGATATTCATACACTTCCATACACTTTTGATCATATTTGGACTAACCTACTAATCCAGTGCACCCCGGTGCCAGTTTCTGTTTTCGGCTGTTTTTGTATTTCAGGTTTTCACATTACGAGAACTGCCAGGAAAAATCCAGAAAAATTATATAAAAAATCAGCGTTCCAGAACCTACCTTGCGCCCGAAGGACAGCCGGGCGGGGGG
>LR738709.1:726297137-726308466 GCA_902687465.1 Secale cereale | reverse complement strand
CTGATGGACTTTTGGAGTCTCTTGATTTTGAATCACTTGACACATGCGAGCCGTGCCTCATGGGCAAGATGACAAGGACCCCGTTTTCAGGGACAATGGAACGGGCAAGTGACTTATTGGAAATCATACATACTGATGTGTGTGGTCCGATGAGTGTCACGGCGCGCGGTGGATATCGTTATTTTCTCACCTTCACTGACGACTTAAGTAGATATGGGTATATTTACTTAATGAAGCATAAGTCTGAAACTTTTGAAAAGTTCAAGCAATTTCAGAGTGAAGTTGAGAATCATCGTAACAAGAAGATCAAGTTCCTACGATCTGATCGAGGGGGTGAGTATCTGAGTTATGAGTTTGGCAATCACTTAAGAAAATGTGGAATTGTTTCACAGTTGACGCCACCTGGAACACCACAGCGTAATGGTGTGTCCGAACGTCGTAATCGAACCCTATTAGATATGGTGCGTTCTATGATGTCTCTTGCTGATTTGCCACTATCGTTCTAGGGATATGCGTTAGAGACAGCTGCATTCACTTTAAATAGGGCTCCATCTAAGTCCGTTGAGACAACACCGTATGAACTATGGTTTGGTAAGAAACCTAAGTTGTCTTTTCTCAAGGTTTGGGGTTGCGATGCTTATGTCAAAAGGCTTCAGCCAGAAAAGCTCGAACCCAAAGCGGACAAATGTGTCTTCATAGGATACCCAAAAGAAACGGTTGGGTACACCTTCTATCTCAGATCCGAGGGCAAAGTGTTTGTCGCTAAGAACGGGTCCTTTCTCGAGAAAGAGTTTCTCTCGAAAGAATTGAGTGGGAGGAAGGTAGAACTTGATGAGGTTATTGAACCTCTACTTCAACCAGAGAGTAGCGCAGCACAGAAAGATGTTTTTGTGGAGCCTGCAGAGGTTGAAGAGGAAGCCAATGATGATGATCAAGAAGCTTCTGATCAAGTTACTACTGAACCTCGTAGGTCGACAAGGGTACGCACTGCACCTGAGTGGTATGGTAACCCTGTCTTGGAGGTCATGTTGTTAGACAACGGTGAACCTACGAGCTATGGAGAAGCGATGGTGGGCCCGGATTCCGACAAATGGTTAGAGGCCATGAAATCCGAGATGGGATCCATGTATGAAAACAAAGTATGGACTTTGGAAGTATTACCTGAAGGGCGGAAGGCCATTCAGAATAAATGGATTTTTAAGAGGAAGACGGACGCTGACGGTAATGTCACCGTGTATAAAGCTCGACTTGTGGCAAAGGGTTTTTCACAAGTTCAAGGGATTGACTACGATGAGACTTTCTCACCCGTAGCGATGCTTAAATCCGTCCGAATCATGTTAGCAATAGCTGCATATTTCGATTATGAAATTTGGCAGATGGATGTCAAAACGGCGTTCCTTAACGGTTTTCTTAAGGAAGAATTGTATATGATACAACCGGAAGGTTTTGTCGATCCAGAGAATGCTGACAAAGTTTGCAAACTCTAGCGTTCCATTTATGGACTGGTGCAAGCATCTCGGAGTTGGAATCTTCGCTTTGATGAGGTGATCAAAGCGTTTGGGTTTGTACAAGTTTACGGAGAAGCTTGTATTTACAAGAAAGTGAGTGGGAGCTCTATAGCGTTTCTAATATTATATGTGGATGACATATTGCTGATTGGAAACAATATAGAATTTTTGGATAGCGTAAAGGGGTATTTGAACAAGAGTTTTTCGATGAAGGATCTCGGTGAAGCTGCTTTCATATTGGGCATCAAGATCTATAGAGATAGATCGAGACGCTTGATAGGACTTTCACAAAGTACATACCTTGATAAAGTTTTGAAGAAGTTCAAAATGGATCAATCCAAGAAGGGGTTCTTGCCGGTATTGCAAGGTACAAAGTTGAGTAAGACTCAATGCCCAGTGACTGCGGAAGATAGAGAAAAGATGAGTGTTGTCCCCTATGCTTCAGCCATAGGCTCTATCATGTATGCAATGCTGTGCACAAGACCAGATGTCAGCCTTGCCATAAGTATGGCCGGAAGGTTTCAAAGTAATCCTGGTATGGATCACTGGACAGCGGTCAAGAATATCCTAAAGTACCTGAAAAGGACTAAGGAGATGTTTCTCGTTTATGGAGGTGATCAAGAGCTCGTCGTAAAGGGTTACGTCGATGCAAGCTTTGACACTGATCCGGATGACTCTAAGTCTCAAACCGGATACGTATATATTCTCAACGGGGGAGCGGTAAGCTGGTGCAGTTCCAAGCAAAGCGTGGTAGCCGATTCTACATGCGAAGCGGAGTACATTGCTGCCTCGGAGGCGGCAAAGGAAGGTGTCTGGATGAAGGAGTTCATGACAGATCTTGGAGTTGTGCCTAGTGCATTGAACCCAATGACTCTGTTTTGTGACAACACTGGTGCCATTGCTCTAGCCAAGGAACCAAGGTTTCACAAGAGGACCAGACACATAAAGCGACGCTTCAATTCCATCCGCGATTCAGTCAAGGAGGAGGACATAAGCATTTGCAAAGTACACACGGATTTTAATGTTGCAGATCCGTTGACTAAGCCTCTTCCACGGGCTAAGCATGATCAACACCAAGACTCTATGGGTGTTAGATTCATTACCTTGTAATGCTAGATTATTGACTCTAGTGCAAGTGGGAGACTGTTGGAAATATGCCCTAGAGGCAATAATAAAAGAGTTATTATTATATTTCCTTGTTCATGATAATCGTTTATTATCCATGCTATAATTGTATTGATTGGAAACTCAAATACATGTGTGGATAAATAGACAAACTTCATGTCCCTAGTAAGCCTCTTCAGGACTAGCTCGTTGATCAAAGATGACCGCGGTTTCCAGGTCATAGACATGAGTTGTCATTTGATAACGGGATCACATCATTAGGAGAATGATGTGATGGACAAGACCCAAACGTTAAACATAGCTTTTGATCGTATCAGTTATCGCTATAGTTTTCTGCATGTCAAGTATAAGTTCCTATGACCATGAGATCATGTAACTCACTGACACCGTAGGAGTGCTTTGTGTGTGCCAAACGTCGCAACGTAACTGGGTGACTATAAAGGTACTCTACAGGTATCTCCGAAGGTGTCTGTTGAGTTGACATAGATCGAGACTGGGATTTGTCACTCCGTGTGACGGAGAGGTATCTCTGGGCCCACTCGGTAATACGTCATCTCAATGAGCTCAAAGTGACTAAGTAGTTAGTCACGGGATTATGTATTACGGAACGAGTAAAGAGACTTGCCGGTAACGAGATTGAACTAGGTATAGAGATACCGACGATCGAATCTCGGGCAAGTAACATACCGACGAGACAAAGGGAACTGTATACGGGATTGCCTGAATCCTTGACATCGTGGTTCATCCGATGAGATCATCGAGGAACGTGTGGGAACCAATATGGGTATCCAGATCCCGCTATTGGTTATTGACCTGGGAGTGTCTCGGTCATGTCTGCATGGTTTCCGAACCCGCAGGGTCTACACACTTAAGGTTCGGTGACGCTAGGGTTGTTAGTGAGAACAGTGCATGGTTACCGAAGGTTGTTCGGAGTCCCGGATGAGATCCCGGACGTGACGAGGGTCTCCGGAATGGTCCGGGGACGAAGATTGATATATAGGTTGAGAGTGATCGGAGTCCGGAAGTGTTCCGGGGAGCACCGGGAAGTCGGCGGATGACCGAAAGGGGTTTTCGGGGGTCCCGGAAAGAGTTTCGGGCCTAATGGGCCACAAAGGGGGGACACAACAGCCCTCATAGGGCTGTGCGCCCCCCCTGGGCCCTCTCCTCATGCGCAAGGGGGGCTGGGCCCCCCTAGGGCTGCCGCACCCCTATGGAGTAGGGGGCAAGGCACTTGGGGGGGGGGAACCCTAGCCCCTTGGCCGCCGCCCCCTCCCCATCTGCCCTGGCCGCCACCCCTAGGGGTAAACCCTAGGGCGCCCCCTCCCCTCTCTCCCCCCTATATAAAGAAAGGCAGAGGGAGGGCAGCCACACACGTTCGTGCCTCGGCGCTGCCCTCCCTCTCCCACATCCATCTTCGTCAATTCCCGCAGTGCTTGGCGAAGCCCTGCTGGAATCCTCCACCACCATCTCCACCACGCCGTCGTGCTGCCGGTGTCTCCATCAACCTCTCCTTCCCCCTTGCTGGATCAAGAAGGAGGAGACGTCCCCGAGCTGTACGTGTGAAGAACGCGGAGGCACCGTTGCTTCGGTGCTAGGATCTTCGGCGATCTGAATCGCGGCGAGTACGACTCCATCAACCGCGTTCTTGAACGCTTCCGCTTAGCGATCTACAAGGGTATGTGGATCCAACTCTCCCCTCGTAGATGCATCTCCTAGATTGATCTTGGTGAGCGTAGGAAAAAAAATTTTGTTTCCCATGCAACGTTCCCCAACACGCCTGGGCCCCCCGAGCCCCGTCTGGTGCCCCCCCTTGGCATATATTTAGAGCGTCCTTCGAAACCCTCGGAACGGGAACTCTTTTTCGCGATCTCATCTCTGTTCCGCCACCGCCGCCGCTTCCAAGATCGGGAGCACCAGGAGAACTCTTCCCGGCACCCTGCCGGAGGGGAGGATCACCATCGGGAGCTTCTCCACCACCATGGACGCCTCCCGGATGAGTTGTGAGTAGTCTCCCTTGGACCATGAGTCCATGACCAGTAGCTATGTGATGTTCTCCTCCCATTCTTGTGCTTCACTAATTAGTCCTCGTGAGCTGCCCTACATGATCGAGGCACCTATGTAATCCTTATGCTGTTGCTATGATGAGTTTGCTGGGATCCGATGGATTATGAGATTATGTTCAGATTGTGATTGAGTAATATATTTGATCTACCTCTTTTATATTTATGTTCATAAGTAATTCTTGCATGTTCTCCGTTGTTATTTATTGCTTTGGCCAAGTAGTAGGTAGTGACTCCAAGAGGGAACGTTATGCTCGATTGTGGGTTCATGCCCCTCGATGATTAGCTTGAGTGACAGAAACATGAGTCTAGGGGATGTGCTATTGCCACAAGGGGGAAAACAACAGTGCTTGTGCCCGCGGGTGCAAGGATTGTTTACTTTACGCAAAGTTCTTTTAATGCAGTTGTCTGTTGCATTGAGTTTACACTATGGGTGGGACTCGCAACTTAATACCAGCGAGATGTTCTGGATAGATATCTCAAGGTGGATTATTAGTAGTAGATATTGATGAATTTCGGTCTACTTACTTTGGCGTACCGCCCATGCTTTGAACCTCAACCTTTCTTGCAATGTAGTCAGCATTGGTTTGCGTTCGTGGTCCTGTCAATTGCCCAGCTGTAATTCGTTTACCTCACATAGCTGTTTTATCGTCTTTTGGGAGAGAGACATCACTAGTGAACATCATGAGACTCCGGTCCATATTACCATCATTGATCACATCCGCTATTTACTTTTCGCTTTTACTTACTATTGCAAACATTATCTATCACTACTATCATTTGCGTTTAATCCTTTGTGAACTACAAGGCCGGAGGGATTGACAACCTCTCTGTACTCGTTGGGAGCAAAGTTATTTGTATCTGTGTGCAGGTCCACGTTGATTGCTAATATCTGGCGCCGTTAGCAGTTGACACCTACTTGTTGAACCTAGGAGTCTCTGGGGATTCGATCCTTGGCATCTTTGCTAAGGGAAAAACTTCCACAACACTGCATCTCACACCTTCCACTTGGGGTAACCAACGAGGGGTTAGAGGCCCATCAAGGAGTTTTTCTGGCGCCGTTGCCGGGGACTCCACTCTTCAGGATAGGGGAGTTGCACGCTATCTTTTACCTTTGCTTTTAGTCTTGTTAGTTTACCTTTCAGTTTTCTCTATGTCTTTTCACCAGTTATGCTTATGGACAACCCTGTTATTGGATCGTTGCTTGTGGGAAGATGCCCCACACCTGTGGTGGTTGATCCTCCCCCTACTGAAATTGTGCCCTATAAAATACCAGCTGGTATTATCGATTATGTTTTGGCTAATCGTTATGCAGGAGACAGACATCCCGGTGAACACTTGCTATATCTGTCACAACTATGTTCATTATTTAAGCTTGCAAGTGTATCAAGGGAGTTTGTCATGAGGAAATTGTTCGTCGTATCACTTATAGATAAAGCTTCAGATTGGTATAAGCTTCTCGATAACTCACACTTGCTTGATTGGCAAGAGCTTATGTCTCTCTTTTATACTAAGTTTTATCCTCTTCATGATGCTTATGTGGAGAGCAAGAGTACCTTTTTGCATGTGGATCATGGTAACAATGCTTTATGTGATGCTTATATTGTTGAGTTTATTCGTGATCCCACTGAAAATTATTATGAGAAGGGAACATATGCTTATAGATATTTCAATAATACCAAGTTCCCTCTCTTTATGTTGAAGGTTTTGAAGCTGCACTTTTTTTGTCTTCCTATGCTTATTGCTTTGTGCTTCAATGAATTATTGTATTGAAATATTCCTATGCATAGGAAGCATGTTAGGCTTAAATGTGTTTGGTATTTGCTTCTTGATGCTCTCTTTTGTTCTTCAACTCTTATTCCTACGAGAGCATCATTAAGGTCTTAAGCCTATCTTTATGGCTATAAAAGAAAGCGCTTTTGGGAGGCAGCCCACATGAATAAATTTTTATATTTTGCTTTTGTTGTGTCTTGATGTTTTTACTACAGTAGCATCATCATTGTATCTTTGCTTTTCAATTTTGTGCCAAGTATAGCCTCTGATTGCTAGAAAGTTCAAAAGTTGTGAGGTGCTGTCCAGGAAACAGATTCTGTCCTTGGATAGAAAAATTCATATAAAATCACCAGATCATCTTTTTGGTCTGAATTTTTTCGACAGCGTTCTCTATATAATTGTCTTTCGCATCTGTTCTGAGTTTTTTGATTTGAGTTGCAGAAGTGCCCCGAACAAATCAATTACTACCTGTTGTTCTGTTTTTCACAGATTCTGTCATGTTTTGCCTTTCCTTCATTCTGCAAATCAAGAGCTTGCTTTTTCTTTGCAAAAACCTTTTGGCAATCTTGAGAAACAGTAGACCTTCAAGAATATCTTTATTTCCAGCAAGGTGCAATTATTCTATTAAGGGTACTAACCTCGCTAATCAGATTATGATGAGTTATGTATGAAGGGAGTTTTCAAGTGTGCGAGGGAAGATGATAAAAAGATTCAGGAGTGTCAAGCGCTCAAGCTTCGGGATGCCCCGTGCACCCCCAAGAAATATTCAAGGAGACTCAAGCGTCTAAGCTTGGGGATGCCCCCGTGCATCCCCTTCTCCATCAACATTATCAGTTCGTCTTTCGTTCCGCTATATTTTTATCACTTCATGTGTTATGTGCTATGCTTGGAGCGTCTTGCTTTTAGTTTTCTTTTTAGTTTTTCATAACGAGTCGGAACTCAGCGTTCTTTATGTGGGAGAGAAACAAGCTCCACTTCTACCTAGAACATAACATAGAATTTTCATGTCTATCTATGCTGTGTGTGTTCTTTGTCTTTTAATAGCTACTATCATGCTCTGCTCTTAGTATTCATGCTTATCTTTTCAAAGAGCTTTTGTTTAGTTGGTTGCTTGAACTCTCTTTAATTATCATGCTCATCTTATTAAGAGAGTTTGCTTCCGTTGCATTGGTTAATATGTCTATGATAAAGATGCTACTTGCATGATGGCGCTTAGTAGTTCAGGTTTTCTTATGGTTAATCTCAAATAGCTGGGGGGTTCCCAATGTGTTATTGGAGTACCAACATGATTTGTTTGCCTATGATGTGGTATGGTTTAGTAATATCTTCCTTCGAGAATTCATGTTGATTGACTTGGCGTATGCTCACGCATATTTAAGACTGTAAAGAAAGTCTATCAAGCCTTGATGATCTTTTATTTTTGAGTAGCGATATAACTACCATGCCTGATTAAATGTTGATTTGTCGCTCTGCATGATTATGACCGTCATTGCTCTCTTAGTTGGTCGCTCCCAGTCTTTTGCTAACCTTCACCTGTACTAAGCGAACTAACTTTGCAATATATAGCTCATGGGAAAGTAGCTTAAAAACTATTGTGGTAAAGAATATGTTGCTTATGTATCTTATTTCTTATAAGTTGCTTGCTGAGCGGTAACCATGTTTCTGGGGACGCCATCAACTGTCACACTTTTGTTGAATATCATGTGAGTTGCTATGCATGTTCGTCTTGTCTGAAGTAAGGGTGATTTGCCATGGGTTGAATGAGTATGCATATTGTTAGAGAAGAACATTGGGCCGCCAACCAAAGCCATGTATCATGGTGGAAGTTTTAGCTTGGACATTAATCCTCAATCTCTTATGAGAATATGCTTATGCATTGAAGAGGAGTCCATTATCTATTTTCTATGTTGTCCCGGTATGGATGTCCTCAAGTTGAGATCTATCAAAAACGAGAAATCAAATGCGATTTATCTCCTTGGACCTTTGTACAGGTGGCATAGAGGTACCCCTTTGTGACACTTGGTTGAAACATATGTAATGCAATGATAACCCATGGAAATCCGAGCTAATTAGGACAAGGTGCGAGCACTATTGGTATTCGATGCATGAGGCTTGCAACTTATAGGATGTCTTATGCATGACACATATGAAGTACTACTACCGTTGACAAAATTGCTTCTATGTTTTCAAAATAAAAAGCTCTAGCACATAACCATTCTTTTACTTTTTGAGTCTTCACCTTCTTTCTTCAAGCACCAACTATTGAGAGCATGATTGTCATTCTGAGTGTAATGTGCATTGTCCCAAAGTAGCATTGTCTTTTGCATAATTGTGATATCGTTTATTTTGAAATCATTGTATCTAGTCATCACTTAAACCTTGAAGGTGCCCCTGCATTTATGTTTTGCTTCACTAAAGGGGGCAAGCTAGATATCACTTTATCATATTTGCACATCATGTTCATTGCAAATCTTTTTGATGTTTCAGTTTCATATTGTAAAACTTTCAGTCATTTGTGATTTTCTCATGAGGCAACTTAATTACTATAGAATCATTGTCTCAGTAAGCTTTTGTCATATGACTATAAAAAGTCCTATTTGGTTAATAGCATGTCACCACAGAAATTATTCTTGTTATCATTTACCTACTCGAGGACGAGCAGGAATTAAGCTTGGGGATGTTGATACGTCCAAAACGTATCTATAATTTCTGCTTGCTCCATGCCACTTTTGGGTGATATTGCTATGATATTCATACACTTCCATACACTTTTGATCATATTTGGACTAACCTACTAATCCAGTGCACCCCGGTGCCAGTTTCTGTTTTCGGCTGTTTTTGTATTTCAGGTTTTCACATTACGAGAACTGCCAGGAAAAATCCAGAAAAATTATATAAAAAATCAGCGTTCCAGAACCTACCTTGCGCCCGAAGGACAGCCGGGGGGGGGCACCAGGGCCCCAGGCGCCCTGGCGGCGCCCCCCCTGGGCCGCGCCGGGGGGGGCGCCTGGGCCCCCCGAGCCCCGTCTGGTGCCCCCCTTTGGCATATATTTAGAGTGTCCTTCGAAACCCTCAGAACGGGAACTCTTTTTCGCGATCTCATCTCTGTTCCGCCGCCGCGGCGGCTTCCAAGATCGGGAGCACCAGGAGAACTCTTCCCGGCACCCTGCCGGAGGGGAGGATCACCATCGGGAGCTTCTCCACCACCATGGACGCCTCCCGGATGAGTTGTGAGTAGTCTCCCTTGGACCATGAGTCCATGACCAGTAGCTATGTGATGTTCTCCTCCCGTTCTTGTGCTTCACTAATTAGTCCTCGTGAGCTGCCCAACATGATCGAGGCACCTATGTAATCCTTATGCTGTTGCTATGATGAGTTTGCTGGGATCCGATGGATTATGAGATTATGTTCAGATTGTGATTGAGTAATATATTTGATCTACCTCTTTTATATTTATGTTCATAAGTAATTCTTGCATGTTCTCCGTTGTTATTTATTGCTTTGGCCAAGTAGTAGGTAGTGACTCCAAGAGGGAACGTTATGCTCGATTGTGGGTTCATGCCCCTCGATGATTAGCTTGAGTGACAGAAACATGAGTCTAGGGGATGTGCTGTTGCCACAAGGGGGGAAACAACGGTGCTTGTGCCCGCGGGTGCAAGGATTGTTTACTTTACGCAAAGTTCTTTTAATGCAGTTGTCTGTTGCATTGAGTTTACACTATGGGTGGGACTCGCAACTCAATACCAGCGAGACGTTCTGGATAGATATCTCAAGGTGGATGATTAGTAGTAGATATTGATGGATTTCGGTCTACTTACTTTGGCGTACCGCCCATGCTTTGAACCTCAACCTTTCTTGCAATGTAGTCAGCATTGGTTTGCGTTCGTGGTCCTGTCAATTGCCCAGCTGTAATTCGTTTACCTCACATAGCTGTTTTATCGTCTTTTGGGAGAGAGACATCACTAGTGAATATCATGAGACTCCGGTCCATATTACCATCATTGATCACATCCGCTATTTAGTTTTTGCTTTTACTTACTATTGCAAACATTATCTATCACTACTATCATTTGCGTTTAATCCTTTGTGAACTACAAGGCCGGAGGGATTGACAACCTCTCTATACTCGTTGGGAGCAAAGTTATTTGTATCTGTGTGCAGGTCCACGTTGATTGCTAATATCTGGCGCCGTTAGCAGTTGACACCTACTTGTTGAACCTAGGAGTCTCTGGGGATTCGATCCTTGGCATCTTTGCTAAGGGAAAAACTTCCACAACACTGCATCTCACACCTTGCACTTGGGGTAACCAACGAGGGGTTAGAGGCCCATCAATGTGCAGTGCGAAAGGCTTGCTGAAACTGATCCCAAGTAACTGCAGCGAGGGGATAAGTGGCGGTGTAGTTCTACCACCAAGCGGCTGCTGGTCCCTCAAGCTGATGTTGCTGTTGATGTTGCTGTTGCTGTTGTTGCTGCTGTTGTTGGTGCTGTTGCTGTTGCTGTTGCTGTTGTTGTTGCTGTTGCTGTTGCTGTTGCTGTTGTTGTTGTTGTTGCTGTTGTTGTTGTTGTTGCTGTTGTTGTTGTTGTTGTTGCTGTTGCTGTTGTTGTTGCTATTGCTGTTGCTGTTGCTGTTGCTGTTGCTGTTGTTGTTGTTGTTGTTGTTGTTGTTGTTGTTGTTGTTGTTGTTGTTGTTGTTGTTGTTGTTGTTGTTGTTGTTGTTGTTGTTGTTGTTGTTGTTGTTGTTGTTGTTGTTGTTGTTGTTGTTGTTGTTGTTGTTGTTGTTGTTGTTGTTGTTGTTGTTGTTGTTGTTGTTGTTGTTGTTGTTGTTGTTGTTGTTGTTGCTGCTGCTGCTGTTGTTGTTGTTG
>LR738709.1:726242915-726296114 GCA_902687465.1 Secale cereale | reverse complement strand
TGTTGTTGCTGTTGCTGTTGTTGTTGTTGTTGTTGTTGTTGTTGTTGTTGTTGTTGTTGTTGTTGTTGCTGCTGCTGTTGTTGTTGTTGTTGTTGTTGTTGTTGTTGTGTTGACCAAGTAGTTGCATCAAAGTGTTCTGCTGTTGGATCAACTGAGTGAGCTCGGGTGGGAACTGGAATCCGGGCTCACGTCTCGGAGGCATCAGATGGGTTAGAGGGATGAGAAATAGAATAGAACGAGGTATAGGGGGATTTCACTACCCATATGCACATGAGACAAACATATTCATATCATATCACTCAATTCAAACAAGGTCACACAAAAGATCCTAAGCTGCTAATACAAAAGCTCGCGAATGATTCTAACTACTTGGAAGAATACTAATGATTACAGGGTGGTCATCTAATAGCTGTCAACGGAAGAAGACTCCATAATATCTCCTCCAGCTTCGTCTTCATAGTCGCTTTCATCACTGTTAGTGTCATCTATCAGAATGTAGTTTTCCGAACGAATGCCCATCTCTGGTTCTGGCTTCACCACGGGTGCTCCAACCTTCTTCTTCAGCTCTTCATTTTGCTCCAGTAGTACAACAATTTCCTCTTCATATCCATCGTGTCTTGTCTTGAGTTCCTCTTCTAGCTCGATGTTCCGTGTCATCACCATCTTGGTCTTCAGCATGAGCGTGCACATTTGATTCTCATAGCGACGAATGTATTGGTCCATCTCTTGTATGAATGCTGCAATGTACTTGTCGTTCCTGGTGCGAATCATCTCCCATTGCTCATCTCGGCGTCCACATATCTAGTAGATGGTGTCTTCAAGATCCTTGTTGTAGACTTCACATATGCGTCCAAATGTGATGTGTGTTGTGATACTCTTTCCCAAGCTCCAAGTTGGTGCATCAAAGGCAAGCTCGAGAGGTTCCGTGACTGGTGCAATCGTCCTCCCAGGAACACTAAGTTTGAATCTCCAGCATTCCTCTTTCGACAATGTTGCATAGAAGGTTCCAGTGAAACCTGGTATTCCGATATGCAGGTACCCCGTGACTTCCTTCAAGTGTCTTCCGAAAGGAGTGTCGTCATCAGGCTGAGTGAACTTGTTCCCGGGGTCTGGCATATAGAGAATAGAAATAGAGAAGGATTAGAAATGTGTAGAGAAGAGCATCCTGTGGCTTATCCTAGTGGTTCCATCCTACAGTCAACATGTGCTCTGATACCATCTTGTAGCGACCTCGATCCCAATGAACCGGAGTCTCTGTGCTTAAGTGTCATCCCTGGATCGGTATGCTGACACACACGGTACTTGAGGATTTATAACAGATTTTCAATCAAATATTTATTACATCGAGATCCTCATAAAGAGTCTTATTACAAAAAATATGGCTGAAGGCCATCTAACAATAATTAAACTAAACTGAACTGCGGAAGCATCGAAGATAAGTTGAGTCCATCCAACTCCACGGCAAACATTGAGTGCATGACAATGACCTATCGCGCCTTAATCTTCGTCGGAAAACTCTGCAACATGAGACGTTGCAGCCGTGTAGGTCAGCAAATTGAATATGCTGGCAATAAACACACTGTAGCAAGTAATGGTGAACAAATATCTACAACTATATGCATATTTCGCTGGTGGAGGCTGTAAGGTTATTTTTGCATAAAGCTAATTTTTTCCTATAATAAAGGAATAAATTTTATTTACTACTCGGTTAAATTAATCAATATTGAGAGTGGTTCCTCCATCTCAATCCCAAAATAAGCAATATCATTAATAACCCAACAAGTTAATTAATAGTGTGTTGAGACCAGTCCATAATTCAAATACTAGGATACTCAAGATGTCCATAACCGGGGACACGGCTACTCATGAATAGATTGTACCCTCTGCAGAGGTTTACACACTTTTCCCCACAAGACTCGACCGCATCCATGATCGAAAGATCGAGACATAGTCTTTCAGAAGCATTCAATCTTTACCATGGATAGACTGGTACACCTACTTTCCCCTACATTTGCTAGTCCACCATTGAAAGAGCTCACTCAATATACTCAACTATGCCAGAGCCCATAATGGCTTGTGGCTGTACACGGAAGTTTCTAGGCATGAATGATATATGATCCCTTTGAACCTGGGTGGCATTCCATAGGTGATCACACGGTTCCTCCGAAATATCCTTGGACAACACTAGATTCTCCAGGTGCCCTGCAACCAATCCACCTAGTTGTGTTTTAAAGTTGCCACCTTAAAATTTTCCCTTAGTTGTTATTACACTCACAACTTTCATGAATCTCACATACCAATCCACGTCTACGAGCATGGCTAAACAATAAGTAAGAAAGCATATATTCACGGGGTTGGTCTCAAGTCATTGGGTTCCTACCTCATGAACTACAAAGCAATACCACATGTAATCAAGTCCTACTCATGCAAATCTTTGAGGATAGAACTAATGCAATAAAACTGGGTATTTAAAAGTATGATCAAAGTACGAACTTGCCTTGGTGACGACCGTTGAAACCTAGAGACTCGTAGTAGCAAGATTCGCACTCCAGAAATTCTATCACAATCAAACAATAGCATACATAAGCAATCATTCAACATAATCGAAGAACAGATCTCGAAAAGTTTCAAAAAACGAACGAATATCTCTTGCAACATAAAACAATTTCTAAAAGTACCAAAATTAAGTGAATTTGGCCTTATCAGAAAGTTTTGGTCAAGAGCTTCGGTTTGCAAAAAGAATCAACTCAAACGGAGTTACGAAACTCAAGTTATGATCAAAAGAAGTTCAAATACAAATCTGTTTGAATTCAAATTTTAAAAATTTCAAAAACGTATTTGAGTTGGATTACTGGATAGATGAGATCAAAACAAAGAGTTTGGCGTTGGTTTCATCTAATTCCGACTAACGAGTAAAAAGTGGTGATCGTTTTAAGATTAGGGACTAATTTGTAAAAACTTTAAATCGTGGATAGATCCTTGACGAAAATATACAGAAAAAGAAAAAACTAAAAAGCAAATGTTTGTTTTCAGAAACTAAATAGCGGACGTTCGCTGTATAACTAAACCCTAAAAACAGATCTAGGGTTTAAAAAATGAAAGAAACCGGGGAAAAAGACCACATCGGTTTATTACCGATTAGACCAGCGGGTCGGATCCGGCGGCGGATCGGGTTCGGGAGGCGGGGCTCCGGCGATGGCGGTGGCGAGCTCCGGTGGCTTGCGCGGGCGACGTCGGCAGTGGGGTGGTGCCTGAACGGCGGAGCGGCGAGCGGCGGCGGCGCTCGGCGACTTGCGGGCGCGGCGGGGCGGCGTCAATGCGACGACGGGCGCAACGGGAGGCGGTGGCGGGGCAGGGTGAGGTGGAGGCGGCCGGGGGGATCGGCTTTTAAAGGCCCCCCGGGGGGCGGCTGCCTTGGGGAAGGGGCCGGCCAGCCGTGTCGGCACCGGACTCCGGGGAAGTCCCGGCCGGCCATGACCGGGAAGGGTGGTACGGGAGCGGGCCGGCGGCTGGGCTTCGGCCCAGCTAGCCCGAAGTATTTCTATATATAAATACATTTATTAGAAAATACAGAAAATGAAAAAACACACTAAATATATTTTTAAAAAGTTCAGAAAAATTCGCACGTACTTAGGGCCTTATTATTGACCTCGTGAACATTTTTCTGGGCCTAAATGCCCAAAATAAAAATAATCTTTTTAGTACTAATAAAATAATAAAAAGAAAATACTTTGGCAATTAAAAATCCAATAAATGTATTTTTACTCAAAATTCAAATTCCAACATTTTTATTCTATTTTGAAGAAGTCATATTATTTTCTCTCATTATTTTTAAAATATTTAAAATGATTATTGGTAAAATAATATTTGATCCAACCCCACTTGGAAAATAATAAAAATTGCGGGTCCTCTTTGGAAAACTTCCAACTCTCTCACTTGGGTCCTTGAGTTGCTTAAAGTCTTTGGACCAATTTCCGAATAACATCAAATTCAAAAATGATCAAATGATGACTGCGTATGAATGATCTATGATAACATCCAAATTGAAAATTGGGATGTTACATCCACTCAAGGTGGAGCCGCCGGATCCCCGCCGCCACCTTCATTGGTGTCGCGCGCGCAAGTCGGAGGGCACCTCTGGCGGCCGAGGAGAGAGGGAAGGGGAGGGAGGAGGATGGCAGCGGCGGCTAGGGAAACCCTTGAGTCGCCTCAGAGGAGACAACGCGGGGGGGAGGGGGGTGGGGGTGGGGTTGTGAACCTCCTCAATGGCTGATGAGTTAGCCAGTCGAGCTAGAGGTAGGTTATGTAATGAGGATGGAAGAACCACCGGATGATATTATTAACCTACTTGTAAACGATGTTCTGTTGATTACCATGCAATAAAGAGTGGTTAGATGTCGTAAAAAAATGACCAGTACGGGATTTATTGCAACAAAACAACACCTTCCATGCACCTGCAACCAACGCCAATCTGCCACGGACGTACCATGCACGTAGTAGACACAAGTCTTTCTTCATTTATTATTCTTCTTTCAATGCATGCATTCATCTATCTCCATCAGAGCAAGTACAATAGGATGACATGAGCAGGCTGTAAGTAATTAAATATTATATTTTGGATGAGTTGGAGGAGAGAGAAGGAGAGAGAAGAGAAGCGGACTCTTGGTTAATAGCCGGCTCTAGCATGAGATCCAAGACGCTTTGTGAAGTTGTAAGATAGGCCAACTACTAATGAAGTAGTACACGTATAAAACTTACTATTGTACATGCCGACTACAAAGTTGGCTATAGATGACATGGCAACTACTTATAGCCGATTGTTGGCTGTATTATTAAGAATGCTCTCAATCGTCCACACACAGCTACATATGTATGACCGCGATAACATCAAGTCGTGCAACTGGTACACGCACGTAAGTAGTATACCATGCCAAGTTCTAATGCAAGATATGCATGATATCTAAATCCCGAGATGCGTGAGAACCAAATTGTACCGTTAAAAGAATGAGTGTTTCGTAATATTCAAAGACATCGTCTCATAAGGGCTAAGAGAATTTTATCACCTAGGTCTCTTACCATTTCACAATTTATTTATTGTTTCTTTCGGTGATAGCCCACAGAATTTGGTGTTTCCAAAAGAATCTGGGTCAACTACTGAACTGAGTTATTTCTCCCACACTAGGTCTTCGTCTTGGATTTCCTCTTTTTTTCTAATATAGCAGGGCAGGGTTACCATATGGGTCATCGATTCCACAATTTCCATGGATTCCGAGGGTGTTAACACAATTGAATTGGTATGAGCAAGTATGGTTTTGATACCAAAGTAAGCGGTGATTCAAAGACAAAGAGACTACTTCCTTAGATGTCCAATTTACCACTTTATTGATTACATGGATGGATGACACAGTTCACGTGATATATTTCGTGCAAAGTAATGAATCCATGCTATCCCAAACATTTAGAGTTTTGTTGACAAGTTGTAGGTCTATAAAGATTTTTCTGATGAGTCATAAAGTTTGTATTATTCATCAATTAATTATGTGCGTGCTAGTTCCCAGATATAATTGCCACGTTCTAGATACAAACATATTGTCCATAGGGTAATCGATTTAAGTTTTAGAAACATATTTTCCATATGAATTAATTATTCAAAACTTATTTTTTTTAGCATGGCATGGTTACCCTATGGGTCATCGATTCCACAATTTCCGTGGATTCCGAGGGTGTTTACATAATTGAATTGGTATGAACAATTATGGTTTCATACCAAAGTAAGCGGTGATTTCAAAGACTAAGAGGCTATCTCGTATGTCCAGTTTACCATTTCCATCGATTACGTGGATATATGATATAATTCACGTTATATAACTTTAGAGTTTTGTCAACAAGTTGCCAGCCCACAAAGAGTTTTGTCAACAAGTTGCCAGCCCACAAACTTAAATAGTTTAAACATTCAAGAAAATTCATATGGAAAATATGTTTCTAAAACTTATTTTTTTAGCATGGCATGGTTACCCTATGGGTCATCGATTCCACAATTACCGTGGATTCCGAGGGTGTTAACATAATTGAATTGGTATGAACAATTATGGTTTCATACCAAAGTAAGCGGTGATTTCAAAGACTAAGAGGCTATCTCGTATGTCCAGTTTACCATTTCCATCGATTATGTGGATATATGATATAATTCACGTTATATAACTTTAGAGTTTTGTCAACAAGTTGCCAGCCCACAAAGATTTAGCCGATGAGTCATAAAGTTTGTATTATTCATCAATTAATTGTGTGTGTGCTAGTTCTAGGATATAGTTGCAATGTTCTCGAAAAAGGGCGCTTTATTACTTCAAAGTTTTAAGCATTACAACCGGCCTCTCCATAATTAAGATGCACACAGCCAAACAAAGACCTCTCGCACAAACAAAAAAAATAAAAAAAGCGAAATACCAAGAAACATGTATGGTTCGTATAACGCCTGAAGCGGAGGTAGGCCAATCCTAAGATCATGCTGCCACCCATGTTGGGTAAAAGTAATCATTGTTGTGTCCTCTAATCGTGCACACACCTCCGTAAACAGGTCTCGATTCTACACGTGTTGTGGAGAGGATCCCAGTACATCTTTAGATAATCTGCATCAGAGAAGTACTTTTATCATTAAAAACCATATCATTCCTACATATCCAAAGCGACCAAATAACGGCAAGCGCTCCCACCCTAAGAATAGTTCTAAACCCGTTATCAATCTCATGTAACCAGTTGCAAAATACATTGGCAACTCTATAAAGAGAATACAAACCAGAAGCTATCTGGATGACTGACCATATAGAACGAGCCAATTTGGATTGGAAGAACAAATGTTGTATTGTCTCATCATGGTGACAAAAGACACAATAAGGACTTCCATGCCAATTTTTCTTAATAAGGTTATCTTTAGTAAGAATGACTCCGCGACGAAGATACCATGCAAAGATTTTATTCTTAAGAGGTATCTTTATCTTCCAGATCTTCTTGTTATTAACAATTGGCATATCAGACTGGATTAATGATCTATACATAGACTCTACTGAGAATTGACCATTTCCATGTAGGTTCCATCAAAATATATCAGACCCATATGACAATTGCACCGTCGACAACCAATGGAGCAGGATGTACCACGATTGGAGTCTGGGTCCAATTAAATCTCTTCTAAACGCCCCATTTGTTGGAAATGATTGCATTACCGCGGCGATGGTATCACCCTTGCGATTATTTCCGTGTTGGTCCACGAAACATGGTATGCATAAAAAAATATAGGCTTTCAAAAATTATTCTTCTATGTTTTGTTGTTTTTTCATTTATCGCAAATTCCATCCTTTACTTTGCATGGGAGAGCGGGCCATCGGAACTGAGCCTTTTTCTTGCCCCATGTGAGTTATGATTTCATAAAAAGAACCTCCATTGCTTCGAGTAAAAGATTTCAGTCCATTTCTTGTGATTTTTACTTATTTCTACCGCTAGTGGTCCGAAGTTCATGTGAAGGAATGGATACTAGCACATTCAGAAAATATGTGGGCTACGCATTTTTATTTTAAAGTACATTATAATTAAAAATAAATTTCTAGGTTAGAGTTATTTCGTACTTCAAGTTGCGGATTCTTTCTATTGTAATTTCAATATTCTAAAGCTCTAGAATAATTGTACGTAAAAGATCATATAACACATCTAGAATAATTCTTCATATAACACTTGTATTAAATTGTGGTACCCTGGGATTAAATATGTTGTGGATGTTGAGGTGGGTGGCGTTATGTTTTGCTCTTAGCGACGCAGATGCTCACCTCGCCTACAACTTCACTGTATTGGGCAATGCCCAACAGGGATCGAGAGCTAACAATCATATAACACATCATCGATGCCCAGTTATAACAAATGTACGCATAATATTTTCAATTTTCTTGTCCACTCTTTTTTGTTTTCTCTTGTAGCAGTGTTATAACAGATATATTTTAAAAATAATTATCGCCATTCGAAAAAAGCTTCATATATAATTGTTCGTACAACTAATAATAATTATTTAAAGAAACGTTCACCATTCGAAAAATTGTTCATGGATTTAAATATATGTTTTGTATTATTAAAACAATCTTTTGATGACAATAAAAAAATATTCGAGATTTAAAAAACCTCGTAACAATATTTTAAAAAGTTCATGAAATTTACAAGAATTGTTAAATCAACTTCTGAAAACATGTTCATGAAATATAAAAAATGTTCACCATGTATAAGGAAATGTTCGTAATGTATTATAAAAGTTTCACTATGTAACATAAAGTTGTTCAACTTATATTTAATAATGTCCAACACGCATTAAAAATGCTTAATACATATCTGATGTTTTAAATGTGTTTTAAAAATATTAAGTTTTGTCAGAAATATTAAACATCGCTCTGAAAATATATTTAACATGAAGTAAATAAATGATCAATTTGTATTCGAAATGTAATTAGCATGTATTAAGAAATTCTTCATTGTGTCTTTGTGAAAAATAAGAATAAAAGAACAAGGAAAACTAAAAAAGGGGGAAATCACAACAGAAAAATAGGACAAACCTAATATGAAAAACTGATAAAACCATTAAATTGGTAAAAAAAAACATGAAAAAAAGAAAAATGCAGACTAAAGCTTTACAAAACCATGCAGAAGTCCGCAGAACTGTACCGAACAAAGTGTTCTCCTCCTTGCTTGTTTGGGAACGTAATAGGGCTTGTCTTTGTCTCACTCAAAGCGAGACAGAGATATGCCCTGTCTTAGGAAGCATCCTATGTTCGGTAGCCCGGTAGAATTAATTTACCAGTTTAGTTTATTTCATATTTTTCCTTTTTTTCTTCAATTCACTATGTTTTGAGATAATCTAAATGCATATATTTCAAAAAATAATTTATTTAACCTAGTTAAAAAACAAAAAAATGTTCCATGCAAATAAGATAAAACATTAACGCAGGGTAACTATTTTGTTACCGCAATTGTTGAAAAATGTTGATACCATTAAAAATGTGTGACATTAAAAATTATTCACATTAAAAAGATACCTATGAGTTTTCATTTAAAATATTCCGTACAATTCAAATTAATATACATTGCAGGGGTTACAAAAATATCTTCAGGACATTTATAAAAATACGTTTGCGAAATGTAGAAAAATTTGCATAGTGAAAAAACGTTTTCCTTCCCTAAAGATATTTTTTGACGTGTGGTTGAAAAATCTTTAATGTAAAAAAGAAATTGAATATATGTTAAACATTTGATAAAAAATACATTGTCTTGTTAAACAGTCATCGGTCCTCAGGGCTAATAAAATTTTATCGCCTAGGTCGCCTACTATTTCATAATTCATTTATTAATTCTCTTGGCCTTAGCTAACATAATTTGGCGTTGAATTTGGGTTAACTACTCAACTGAGTTAGTTCCCCCCACATTAGGTCTTCGTCTTGGTTGTATTCTGTTTTTTTCTATTATAGCAAGGCATGGTTACCCTATGAGCCATCAACTCCACAATTTTTGTGGATTCCGAGTGTCTTAACACAATTGAATTTGCATGATGGTTTTCATACCCAAGTATGCGGTGATTTCAAGACAAAGTGGATATCTCCTCATATGTCCAATTTACCATTTTCACCAATTACGTTGATGGATGATATAGTTCACGTGATATATTTCGTGCAAAGTAACAAGTGCACACTATCCTAAACTTATAGAGTTTTGTCGACAAGTTGTAGGTCTATTTTTTTTTGATGAGTTATAAAGCTTGTATTTTTCATCAACTAATTGCATGTTTGCTAGCTCCCGTATATAGATGTAAAGTTCGCAGCTGGACAAGCGGTTGTCATTTTCAAGTAAACGCCCCGCCCCCTTTCTTTGCCTTGTTGCGGGGAATCTGGGCTCTTTTTCAGCCCCTAAGGACTGCTACTTTGATGAATGAGGCCTGACGGTCTCTAGATCCAATCAGATGTTCGTGATTATCATGTCTCGTTCTATGTTGGTCGATAAAACATGGTGTGCATGAAATATTATATGCTTTGGAAAGTTAGTCTTCTATGTTCTTTATCTTTGTTTCATTTATCACAAATTACAACCTAGTGCAGGTTTTAATTTCATAACCTAGTGCAGGTTTTAATTTCATAAAAAGAATCTATATAACTTTGAGTAATTTTTTGGGTTCATGTCTTGTGCCTTTTACTTGTTCCTGCTTCTAGTGGCTTGAATTTCATGTAAAGGAATGGATACTTGCACATTTAGAAAGATGTGGGCTAAGTATTTTTTTTATGTAGATTATATTTAAAAAATGACTCTGGGTTAAAATTATTTTGTACTGGCAAGTTGCACCTTCTTTCTATTGCAATTCCAATATTTAAAAGATGTAGAACAATTATGCAAAATGATATGCAACTTCTATTAAATTGTTCCACCCTATGTTTTGCTTTTGCAAGGCAGATGCTTGCTTCGCGTACAACTGCACTATATTCGACCAAGCCCAATAGGGAATGAGAGCTAGCGAGCAAAGCGCATCTACGCAAGAGTTAAAAGAAAATGTATTACCAATATTTTTCAATTCTATGTGCGCACATTTTTTTCTATTTTAGAAGTGTTATGACAAATATATTTCAAATTTGTTTAACGAAAAATTCTAGTAAATGTTCACCATTTAAGAAAGGTTCATTAAGAAATTGTTCGTACTGTTCAAAAATGTTTCAATAATCATTCAATGAAATGATCAAATTTTTAAGAATTCTTTGTGGAATTTAAAGAAAACGTTTGTACCAATATGAAAATGTTCAGGAAAATAAAAAAATATTCGCACATTTATAAAATTATTCATATTTTTTGTAAATGCTCATGATTTTTTAATTATCAAATTGTTCAACACATGCTCGTGACATATGAACAATATTCACTTGTATAAAGAAATGTTTGCATTGTATTATAAAATTTGCACAGTGTTTTTCTAATCAAAAAGGAGGATAACCCCCGGCCTGAAAATTATATATTATTAATAATGCAACTTCAGCTACCGAACAACGTTGACCAGAAAATAAAGCGAAAAAACCCGAGGCCATATGCCATTATGCCTCACGACGGTTACTCCACCAGATATCTACCCCTATGTTACAAGACTACAACCAATTTTTTTTTACACAACCCCGAGGCTACGCCTTCATGAAGGTATCACCGCACGTGCACAGATGGTGGTGAGTCCAACACAAGGTTGAACTCCATATTGTCATCCCCAAAACCAAGCTCCAATCCATCACCTTCAGCAAGGACACAACACATTAAAAAAATTGAAATTACACCGTGTAATAGTTCAAATAAATTAGAAAATGTTCAATGTGCATTCAAAACTGTTCAACATATATATAATTTTCTTATATGCATTGCAAAATTAAGTATATCTCCAAAAAAATGGAAATATATTTAACATGTACTCCCTCCGTAAACTAATATAAGAGCGTTTAGAATACTAAAATAGTGATCTAAATGCTCTTATATTAGTTTACAGAGGGAGTATTAAATAAATGTTCAATGTGTATAAGAAAAATAATCAACATGTGTGTGCAAATTGTTTAATGTGTTTTAAAAAAATGCTTAATATGCCTTTGAGAAAAATAAGATAAAAAGACAACAAAATAAAATAAGGGAGAAAACACTACAAAAAAAAACCATAGAAAACACTTCCGAAACCATGCAGAAGTCCGCAAACTGAACAGTGTCCGCCTCCTTGCTGATGGGTAACGGCCCGTATAGCTTCGCGAGAGGCGAACACTGCTATTTGTCGTGAAGCTATACGGGCCGTCACCCAATAGCCCACGATTACATATTCGTCGGCCCGGCTATGAGTTAGATAGTTCTATACAATTTAGTACCGTAAATGTCTCATTTTCCATCCTGTCCTCTCATGTTGTTTTGTTAACCTAATTTTCCGCCGCCGCCGCACCCCCTTTGGGTGATCTCTACCCCACCCCTCATCTTCCGTAATATATACACCGGTCATCTTGAGATTCTTGTCAATAGCAAGCTAGCGCATGGCACCTCTGTATCGTAGATGATCCATATCCTTCATAAGCTTTTGTTAACCTAAGTTTTCCGCCGCCACAACCTTCAATGAAACCCAATCTCTCTAGGCCACCCCCAACGCGATGGCTCCTATTGTTCGGAGGCATCACACTATGCTAAATATCATACTAGAATTGGCACCACCAATGATGTCTTGCAATTAACATCTCGTTCTATATCATATCATTGGCCTTGTTTCGCGAGACGTTCTTTCAATCGATCATTACTCCCCACCTCCAGTAGGATGGGCGATAGCATCTCCCCCGGCGAGATCGAGGATCTTGAAAAAGAAAGGTTCTAGGATCTAAGAGGAAATAAGCTATTCGATCCTTTGGAATTGGCGCTTGATGAACATCACGGAGAAGATCTGATGAAGTAAGTTTTTTTTTTTCAAATTTATCTACTATTGTTGATCCTTGTTACCAAGATAATACTTTACGATTATTGTATGGGGAGAAGGCACAATAGCCGGAGCCAACACTACAGCAAACCTTGGTCCGGGCTAATCCTCCTATATCTTTATAATTTATAATATTGGTATGGAGATAGACATATTTTTTTGTCTCAGGCCCGGTGTCGAGGCCTCGGTAGTCATGGGCCTAGATTCATACTTGCTCGAGACCACTCGTATGATAGAAGAAGAAAAATTGATGAACAAGTCAGAGCCGTCATTAGAGTACATTCTAGATATTTTTTTGTCTTAGATCTAGAGTGATTATACTGAAGGGCTGACTAGTACATCCATCTCATAGCAGTTTTATATCGATAAACTATTTAAACCTTAATTGGTTCAAAAAAATAATAATTCCTGGATGGAACACATAATTTGTCTGAGAGAGAAGCGCAATGTAGTACAATCTGATAGATTTTGTGTTAAACCGCCGGCTCAATTACATCAGGAATGCAGTTAAAGATGGCAAACTGATTAGGAAAACTGAGTCTGGCGAATCGAAGGTATTTGGTAACGAATTAATGCCCAGCCTGGAATACATTTGATGCAATGTACGACTGGATCTCTATGGCAGCACATCCAAAATACGTCTGGTTTTCCTGCCATAATTAAACCAATAATGAATTACCGCAATCTATTTGATCTCGAGATGAACTGCCATCTGCACATTGTCGATTGCAAATTAGGCAATCCCGTTGTGCAGTGCCATAATCGGCAAGCATTGACGCCACCGTATCTATCCTCTGTATGCATGTAAACAGAAGAGCGGCGGCAAGTGGTAATTTCTTTCCAGAAACCAGAAGATACTTCGATACCCCATATCATTTAATCACGAAGATACGCCAGCGAAATATTTGAATTAGAAAGCGGTGCAGGCCAGACCGATATTGGCCTCTGTGAAAAGAACGCGGTTACGAATGGACGGTGGAGATCGGCCGGCCACCCACATAAATACCCCTGTATCTTGGCTCGGTACAAGGCGCACCCCACCACCAAAGCCCCAAGCTGCTAGCTAGATACATCCTCCACCACGCTAAAGCTCTAAGGTTCATAGCTACTCTCCTCCCTCTGTTTCTGCCTTCGTCATTTTTTTTATCTCTGTCGCCATGGATCTTCTACTAGTTTTCTCTCCATTCATGCTGACAAGATTGACGGAGATTAGTTTGCTAGAGGCGATATGCATGTGAAACAAGCTAGTGCATCCTGGTTGGTTTTGATCTATGCAGCACGATTTTTGGCTGCTGTTGCAGCATCTATTTTTGCAATTTCTTTTGTTGCCTTCTTTGCCTTTTTGTGCTCATCCTCGTGGTGTTTTTGGTGATACATGTAGCAAAAATAAACATGGAAAAGAGTTAACTTTCTTATTTTCTTGATCTTGTTTTTTGTCCTCGCATACAAATTATTTCCTTTCTCTGATCTTTCCATGACCGGTGAAGGAAGTGGTAGACACCAATTAAGAAGGTGGTACGTGCGTACCTCTTGCAACAGCAGTTACGTACTCGGATGATTGTATCTCTTCCTTTCTTGAGTTGTTTCTTCTGCCTCTCTCTCTCTTTACCTTTTTTTTTTTTTTTGCATCAACAATGTTGCACCGTTTCTGATTTGGCTCTCTGATTACAAGATCAAGATTGTTAGATGCGGTGCCTAAACACACAAATAATATATTGTTGCACTGGTTGTTGTCGGCATGAAGCTATGCATATGGATCTATGTAGATACCATGCATGTTGCAGATTCTTCTTGTGTGTGGAGAAATTATCCATCCAAGTATAGGACTGTCATTGTTGATATCGATCCAAATTAAGCACAACATTTCTTTCTGGGTTTTTTTCGTGTTCTTTTTGTCCTCATCTATGCAATATAGTGGGAAAGAAATCTCCATCTCTTCCCCTGATAAAGCATTTAATAATCTACTAGTAGAGATTAATTAATAAAGTGTGCATACCTCTGATCTCAGCTTATTCTGCATGCATGCCTGCTTGATTTTGCAGAACAGTTCTCTCTGTTACTATATATCAGCAGCTGAGATCTATGAAACGTGTGCCTATCTTTCTATTAGCTTGGTGTGGATCAGAAATAACTAATCTCTATATAAATTATGTTTCTTTTTTGCAGTTCTTGTAGCTAGCTGATCATGGCATCCTCCCTCAGGGCATTGCTTGTTGAGGACACGGCAGTTCAACGCATGGTTGTCTCCGCCATGCTGCGCAATCAGTTTCACTGCGAGACCACTCTGGCCAAGAATGGGAAAGAAGCTGTTGACATGTTCCTCGAGGGCAACACGTTTGATATAGTTTTTTGTGATAGAGACATGCCCATAATGACCGGCCCGGAGGTACTTACTTTCGCTAATTTTTCCCATTTCTTTCTCTTCCCTTTTTTGCTTGAACATAACACACATTGCGTGGTTACTTGGCAGGCCGTTGTGAAGATCCGTGCTATGGGAGCCACTGATGTGAAGATCGTTGGGCTGTCTGATGATGATAATGCCATGGAGGCGTTCATGAGCGCCGGTGCCGATGACTTTGTGCCCAAACCAGTGAGGCCTGAGAATGTCAGCCCTATGATTCAGGAGGTGATCAATAGGAAGAATAATGAGTGATGCTTGCTTGATCCAGCCGTGGAGGAATACATAAAGCTAGATCATATGCATAGCTTTTGGCATGCATTATATTATTATTATTTATTATTTTATTACTATCGCTATCGTTATGAGGTCATGCGTGATTAGCAAGAAGAAGAAGAAGAAGAAGCAGAGAAGAGGCTACCGATCGAGGATGATACTATGGAAATTGTAATTTGGATGATACTAGACACCGTGCCAATGGTTGCATGCATGTGGAATGTGGCCACGTGGTTCACAGTACGTACCTGCTGAATTGGCTCGATGCATATACTTATATCTTTGTGGATCTACAAAGTTTCGGGTCTAGCAAGTTAGTACAGTAGTATACGTAGCTACGATCGACTTGATATCGCTAGCTCGCAACTTTACCAGCGAAGCGATGGATCGATCGATACCGTTTGTTTCTATTCTCTCGATCACGTACACACACTGCGCAATGCCAGCCACGTCCTATGTACGCACCGCTACGTACTATACTTATAATACTACTGTCCTGTAGGCTAGCCAAGTCTTTCCTTATTTCCTCTTCGCATCTACTCCCTCTGTATCACAATATTTGTCTTTCTGGCAGCTCAAATTGAACTGCTAGAAAGACAAATATTATAGTAGAGAATGAGTCATGACCATGCATGAGACATGTCACATCACATGCATATGTCTATTTGAATCCGCCAAAGCCAAAACGGACGATCCATCTTGTAAGCCACGGCTTGGTTCCTATAAATAAACTCACGCGGGGTTGTATATATATGCTTCCTCAAAAACTTACATGATCATCCCAGCCCTTCATCTCAATCGCATCTAGCCTTCTTACGAGAGAAAACCAATCTAGCCAGGAACCGAGAGAGATCATAGCCGACACCACAATTTCCTCCGCATCCAGTTCCACCGCCATCTCTCTCGGCCCTCCACTTACAGAGAAGCTTACGAGGACAAACTTACCCCTATGGAAGGCCATCGTGCCACCCCACATCAAGGGAGCACACATGGACCACTTCCTCAACGCCACAAGCCCGGCGCCGCCTGCCAACATCACTATCAACAAGGATGGGAAGGAAGAGCAGGTCGTCAACTTCGCCCATGAACTCAAGCTCAAGCTGTGAACAGGCGCATCGCTCTCGCCAATCTTCAAAAGAGAAACTCGAGTACCTTGGCAAGATCAAAGGCCTAACCAACGAGATCACAAGCACCGGTGCCACACTCTCCGACCAGGAGGTCACCTCCTATGTGCGCAAGGGCCTAGACCTCGAGTACAACTCGGTGGTCTCGGCTCTCGCCGCCCGTGTCGAGTCGGTGTCCACCCCAGCTCTAGAACGAACTATTGAGCTTCAAGGCCCGCATCTATCTTCTGCAAGGGAAAAATGCCAGGCAATCTTTAGTCAATGCATTGTCTCGCGGCTGCGGGTGGCAGTCGAGGCTGTGGTCACCAAGGGCGTGGCCACGACAACTGCGGTGGGTGTGGCCGCGCCAAGAACATTAGCACATGCTGCAATGACAACAACTTCAGCGTCTCGACCTCCAACAGTAGGCGTCGGTGCCAGCTTTGCAAGAATCCAGATCACTAGGTCATGGGCTGTTGGCACCACTATGACGAAAATTACGGCCCTGATGAGCTCCACGTAGCTGCTGCACTCAGGGAGCAAGGACGAGAAGGACGCCGAATCCGGGTCAACCAACCACGTCACAAGCGAGCTGGAGAAGCTTGCCATCCGCGAGAAATATTTCAGCAACGACCACGTCCACATCACCGCAAGCGGTTGAAGTATGAACATTCATCACATTAGTCAAGTCACTATTAATTCCCCTATTTCTGAACGTGGTATTCTATAAAAAGATGCTTTCCATGTTTCACAAGCCAACAAAAATTATACATCCATGTCTCATTTAACAACCTATAATAATGTTTTCTTTGAAACTCATCCCAAATATTTTCTCATAATGGGTCGGGGCAACGAGGGAGCTCCTTCATCATGGTAGAGGCATTGAAGGACTTTACCCCATCACTTCAGAAGCATTTAGTCGAAAGTGTCGTCGTCAGGCCCTCCTTGCAAGATGGCATCAAAGATTAGGACATCCTTTATCAATAATAGTTGATTAAATAGTGAATAAAGACAATTTTTCATTGTCAGGTATGAGAATAAAGAGTTTGTTTGTGACACTTGTCAATGCGTCAAGAGTTACCAACTCTCCTATACTGGGTCCCAAAGTGTGTTTCATGCTCCTTCCAAACTTATTTTCAGTGATGTACGGGGTCATGCACGAGATTCTTTTAGAAGAAAGAAATACTATGTTAGCTTTATTGATGTTTATAGTAAATTTACTTACTCAAGTTCAAATCTGAAGTATTTTCTGTCTTTCAAGAAATTCCAAACACTTTGATAAGAAAACCATTACGGTGCAAAGTGACTAGGGTGGATAGTATGAGAAACTCAACTCTTTCTTTCGCAGTATAGGCATTGAGCATCATGTGTCATGCACGCATGCACACCAACCAAATGGTTCAGTTGAACGCAAGCATCATCCCGTTGTTGAAGTAGGACCTTCCCTTCTTGAGCATGCATCAATAGTTCAATACCTCTTCAATATTGGGACAAAGATTTTATTGCTGCCACTTATCTTGTCAATCATTTACCTAGCAAAGTGATTGACAATTCCACTCCTTAGGACGATTGTTCGACCAAAAGCCATATTACAACTCCCTAAAAAAATTGGTGTGCCAGTTATCCTAAACTTTGTCTATGTAACTGTCACAAACTTGAATTCCGTTCCACTCAATGTGTCTTTATCATCTACAGTAATCTTCACAAAGGATACAAGTGTCTTGAAATTTCCACTTGGTATATTTATATTTCTCGGGGTCTTGTTTTTTATGAAACTATTTTTTCCTTTTATGAAACTTCATCCCAATGCAGGAGACCTTGTCGGTGTAGAAATTTCACTCTTATCTGATCCTTTGTTTAATCTTGATCACCGGGTAAATTAAAAGGGACTAATCAAGTGATTAGTTCAGAAAATTTCGTTGAAAACAATGCAAATTCTACTCATGATTTCATGTGTGCAGAAAATGATGAAACCAGTGCCACATCCCAGGAGAATCCCACCGACCGTATCAGATCTGGCAGCGCACAATTCGAGAAAGATCTGGCTGCCAGGGGCGCCGCGGCTACCGTGCCAGCGCCAAGTGAGGTGTTCACAGTGGTCGCCGAGTCTGTGGCCGTCCGCGTAGAGCCCACTGGTCTGTAGGACCCGTGCCTCCATGAATCAATGTGTGTTATGCGCAAACGGGTCGAGCTAGTTATCGGCCAGGCAACCAACACGGGGCCCACCGATAGCCGCGGCTATCGCTCACTCGAGAAGGTGTCCCAAGAGACTGCCACATGAGGCTCCCTGGCTGGTGGCGGGATCGCGAGGGAGATCAACCTCGATTTGCTGCCCACATAGGATCAGGTGCCAGCTGCGCCAGGATCTTCTACGACCGGTTCTTCGGTTGAAAATTTTGGAATGCCTGGATCTTCTGCACCATCAAATCCTGCAACTGCCTCTCATGCGTCTGAAATTTCTCAACGCAGCACTAGGTCACAAACTGGTGTCTTCAAGCCAAGGGAGTACAAAGAAGGTACGATAAGGTATGACAATCGCAAACGTGCATCTCTAACTAGCACCAGTGAAGCTACTCATCTATAATGTGCTTGCTCATAAAGAATAGAAAGGAGCTATGGGTGATAGTGAATATCAGACACTTATGGGAAATAAAACTTGGCTTAGTTCCAACAGAAAAATGCAAAATATATATTATTGATTGTAAATGGGTCTATAAAATTAAAACAAAGTCAGATGGAGGCATATATAGATATAGAGTTAGAATTGTAGCAAAGGGTTTTGAACAAAGATTTGGGTTTGATTATGAAGATACTTTCAGCCCTGTGGTGAAAGCAACAACTATTAAACTTGTTCTATCTATTGCTATTTCAAGAGGGTGGAGTTTACTACAACTAGGTGTTCAGAACGCGTTTCTTCATGGCGTTCTTGAGGAAGAAGCGTTCATGCAGCAACCACCGGGTTATGAGCACAAAAGCACACCACATCATGTTTGCAAGCTAGATAAAGCTTTATAAGAATTGAAACAAGCCCACCATCTAAAGCAGATATCTCATTGTTCTTTTATAGTAAAGTCAATACCATCATTTTTGTGCTTTTTTATGTTGATGATATAATTGTTGCTAACTAAATTCCAGATGACACCACTTGTATGCCAAGGACCTAAAGATGGAGTTTGCCCTTAAGGACTTGGGATATCTTCACTATTTCCTTGGTATAGAGGTCAAGCAGCTAAAAGAGGGTATACATGCAAAGAAAAAATACACCACTGACACACTCAGAAGAGTAGGATTGAAAACGTGTAAACCTGTAAGTATACCAATCTAAACTTCAGGGAAACTCACAGTTGAGAGTTGAGAAGCACTCGGACAAAAGGATGCAACAAAATACATAAGTGTTGTAGGTGCACTATAATAGTGTACTCTTACACGCTCCCATCTTTTATATTCTATGAATAAAGCATGTCAATATTAGCATGCACCTACTACCACTCATTAGACCGCGGTTAAAAGAGTTTTGCGGTATCGAAAGTTTTCAGAGGGACTTGGACATCATCTTATCAAGTCGTCATCTATGTTTGCCGTGCGCCTCCTCCTTTTTCATGGCGGCCGCACGCAAACGATGCAGGATGTGGGCGCCACCTCCTTACCGTGCCCAAAATGGCGCGATGGGAACACCAGCTGGATGAGGTGTCAGTATTGGTGGCGTGGAGGGGATGTTGCCTCCTCCTTGAAACGGCCGTCGCGCGGTTGTGAGGGCGGTGCTCGAGGGCGGTCAAAGAGAGACCGCCGGAGCAACAACTCTAACTACCATGCTGCCTCAACGAGGAGGACCGACTACTCCCCGGCGTCGTCGGAGATCACCACCTCCTCCTTGACTGAGGCCACAAATAGATCGGTAGATGCCGGTAGGCCCAGAGACCGTGGGATGGCTCCTCCCTGATCTGGATAACCCTGAGGATGCACCTGCTGGCACTGAGTGCCACTCGAAGCCATTACTGGACTTGCCCAGCTGTGCGGTGCGCAGAGGAGAGACAAGAGCAGGATCGAAGAGAGCTGAGGTGGCGGCGCATAGAGTGGCGATGTGGGTTGCCGGCGAGGGTGGCCTACTTAAATAGCTGGGCCAGGCGAACCGTCACTGCTTCAATGCGAGCACAAAGACATCGCGTTTGCATTGTAGCGGTTCTGGTCAACCATCTGTTGGGGAACATAGTAATTTCAAAAAAATTCTTACGCACACGCAAGATAATGGTGATGCATAGCAACGAGAGGGGAGAGTGTGTCTACGTACCCTTGTAGACCGAAAGCGGAAGCGTTTATCAACGCGGTTGATGTAGTCGTACACCTTCACGATCCATCCCGATCTAGCACCGAACGTACGGCACCTCCGCGTTCAGCACACGTTCGGCTCGATGACGTCCTCGCCTTCTTGATCCAGCAAGACATGCGAAGTAGTAAATGAGTTCCGGCAGCACGACGCGTGGTGACGGTTGTTGATGAAGAACAATTTCAGCAGGGCTTCACCAAGCACTACAGAAACTAGACGGAGGATAAACTAGAGGGTCGGGGTTGCCGGCACACGGCTTGGTGTATCTTGATGTGTTCCAGGTGCTAGCCCCGCCCCTCTATTTATATGTTGAGCCCTAGGGTCGTAACTTGGAGCAAAAGCCTCCTCAAAGTCGGTTTTGCCGCAAGAGTCCCACTCGGACTCCAGGACCAAACGCCACAATCCTTGGCGTTTGGCCCAGACGCCATGGGCCTCGACATTTGGCCCAGGGCCAGACACCAGGGTCTCCGGCATTTGGCCCCCTGGCCTCCGAAAAACATCTTTTGCACCAACTTAATGCCCCGTGGGCTTGACCCCTTAGCCTAACCATATCATCCTATATATCAATCTTTACCTCCAGACCAGTCCGGAGCTCCTCGTCATGTCCGTGATCTCATCTGGGACTCCGAAAAATATTCGGTCACCAACATACATAACTCATTCAATACTATATCGTCAACGAAACGTTAAGCATGCGGACCCTACGGGTTCGAGAACTATGTAGACATGACCGAGACATATCTCCGGTCAATAACCAATAGCGAAACCTGGATGCCCATATTGGCTCCTACATATTCTACGAAGATCTTTATCGATCGAACCGCATAACAACATACGTTGTTCCCTTTGTCATCGGTATGTTACTTACCCGAGATTCGATCGTCGGTATCATCATACCTAGTTCAAGCTCGTCACCGGCAAGTCTATTTACTCGTTCCGTAATACATCATCTCGTGACTAACTCATTAGTCATTTGCTTACAAGGCTTATTGTGATGTGTATTACCGAGAGGGCCGAGAGATACCTCTCCGACACTCGGAGTGACAAATCCTAATCTTGATCTATGCCAACACCACAAAACACTTTCAAAAACACCTGTAGAGCATCTTTATAATCACCTAGTTACGTTGTGACGTTTGATAGCACACAAGGTGTTCCTCCAGTATTCGAGAGTTGCATAATCTCATAGTCAGAGGAACATGTATAAGTCATGAAGAAAGCAATAGCAATAAAACTAAACGATCATTGTGCTAAGTTAACGGATGGGTCTTGTCCATCACATCATTCTCCTAATTATGTGATCACATTGATCAAATGACAACACATGTGTATGGTTAGGAAACACAACCATCTTTGATCAACGAGCTAGTCTAGTAGAGGCATACTAGGGACACTCTATTTTGTCTATGTATTCACACATGTATCAAGTTTCCGATTAATACAATTCTAGCATGAATAATAAACATTTATCATGATATAAGGAAATATAAAATAACAACTTTATTATTGCCTCTAGGGCATATTTCCTTCAGTCTCCCACTTGCACAAAGGTCAATAATCTAGTTCACATCGCCATGTGATTCAACACCGATAGTTCACATCGCCATGTGACCAACACCCAAAGGGTTTACTAGAGTCAATAATCTAGTTCACATCGCCATGTGATTAACACCCAAAGAATACTAAGGTGTGATCATGTTTTGTTTCGTGAGAGAAGTTTAGTCAGTGGGTCTGTTACATTCAGATCCGTATGTATTTCGCAAATTTCTATGTCTACAATGCTCTACATGGAGCTACTCTAGCTAATTACTCCCACTTTCAATACGCATCCAGATTGATACTTAGAGTCATCTGGATTAGTGTCAAATCTTGCATCGGCGTAACCCTTTACGATGAACTCTTTATCACCTCCATAATCGAGAAGCATTTCCTTAGTCATCCAGTTACTAAGGATAATTTTGACCGCTGTCCAGTGATCTACTCCTGGATCACTATTGTACCTCCTTGCCAAACTCATGGCAAGGTACATGCTACTTCTCGAGCTTGCGTTGTATTCCCTTGAAGAGGAAAGGGTGATGCAGCACAGTAGCCTAAGTATTTCCCTCAGTTTTTGAGAACCAAGGTATCAATCCAGTAGGAGACCACGCGCGAGTCCCTCGCACCTGCACAAACAAATAAGAACTTCGCAGCCAACGCGATAAGGGGTTGTCAATCCCTTTACGGTCACTTACGAAAGTGAGATCTGATAGATATGATAGTTTGATATTTTTGGTATTTTTGGATATAAGAACAGAAAGTAAAAACAACAAAGTAAAGTAGATTGTGGATTGATATGTTGAGAATAGACCCGGGGGCCATAGGTTTCACTAGTGGCTTCTCTCATGATAGCAGATTTCTACGGTGGGTGAACGAATTACTGTCGAGCAATTGATAGAAAAGCGAATAATTATGAGAATATCTAGGCATGATCATTATATATAGGCATCACGTCCGTGACAAGTAGACCAAAACGATTCTGCATCTACTACTATTACTCCACACATCGACCGCTATCCAGCATGCATCTAGAGTATTAAGTTCATAAGAACAGAGTAATGCTTTAAGCAAGATGACATGATGTAGAGGGATAAACTCAAGCAGTATGATATAAACCCCATCTTTTTATCCTCGACGGCAACAATATTATACGTGCCTCGCTGCCCCTGCTATCACTGGGAAAGGACACCGCAAGATTGAACCCAAAGCCAAGCACTTCTCCCATTGCAAGAACTATAGATCTAGTAGGCCAAACCAAACCGATAATTCGAAGAGACTTGCAAGGATATTATAATCATACATAAACGAATTCAGAAAAGAAACAAATATTTCTCATAGATAATCTTGATCGTAAACACACAATTCATTGGATCCCGACAAACACACCGCACAAAGATTACATCGAATAGATCTCCTCGAAGACCGAGGAGAACTTGGTATTGAGATCCAAAAAGAGAGAAGAATCCATCTAGGTACTAACTATGGACCTGAAGGTCTGCGGTAAACTACTCACAACTCATGGTGAGGCGATGGTGTTGATGTAGAAGAACTCCGTGGAAGATCCCCCCTCCGGCGGAGCTCCGGAACAGGCCCCAAGATGGGATCTCACGTGAACAGAAGGTTGCGACGGTGGAATTAGGGTTTTCTCTGTTGCCTCAATGTTTTCAGGGTACATGGGTATATATAGGAGGAAGAAGGGCACCGAAGGAGCAACGTGGGGCCCACGAGGCAGGGGGGCATGCCCCTACCCTCGTGGATGCCACGCGTGCCCTATTCCGTGGTTCTCAAGTCTCCTGTGAAGATATCGCTCCAAAAATATCTCTCCCGAAGGTTTCATTCCGTTTGGACTCCGTTTGATATTCCTTTTCTGCAAAACCCTGAAATAGGCAAAAAAAAACAACAATCTGGACCAGGCCTTTGGGTTAATAGGTTAGTCCCGAAAATAATATAAAAGTGTATAATAAAGCCCATTAAACATCCAAAACATCATAAATAATAGTATGGAACAATAAAAAATTATAGATACGTTGGAGACGTATCAAGCATCCCCAAGCTTAATTCCCGCTCGTCCTCGAGTAGGTAAATGATAAAAACAGAATTTTGATGTGGAATGCTAACCAACATAATTTTCAATGTAACTCTCTTTATTGTGGCATGAATGTTCACATCCGAAAGATTCAAGACAAAAGTCTATATTGACATAAGAAATAATAATACTTTAAGCATACTAACAAAGCAATCATGTCTTCCTCAAAATAACATGGCTAAAGAAAGTTATCCCTACAAAATCATATAGTCTGGCTATGCTCCCTCTTCATCACACAAAATATTCATATCATGCACAACCCCGGTTTCAGCCAAGCACTTGTTTTCATACTCATTTTTTTCAAACCTTTCAACTTTCACGCAATACATGAGCGTGACCCATGGATATAACACTATGGGTGGAGTAGAATGGTGGTTGTGGAGAAGACAAAAAGGAGGAAGATAGTCTCACATCGACTAGGCGTATCAACGGGCTATGGAGATGCCCATCAATAGATATCAATGTGAGTGAGTAAGGATTGCCATGCAACGGATGCACTAGTGCTAAAAATGTATGAAAGCTCAACAGAAGAAACTAAGTGGGTGTGCATCCAACTTGCTTGCTCATGAAGACCTAGGGCATTTGAGGAATCCCATCGTTGGAATATACAAGACAAGTTCTATAATGAAAATTCCCACTAGTATATGAAAGTGACTAAACATGAGACTCTCTATCATGAAGAACAAGGTGCTACTTTGAAGAACAAGTGTAGAAAAGGATAGTAGCATTGTCCCTTCTCTCTTTTCTCTCATTTTTTTGGAGGGGCTTTCTCCTCTCTTTTTTATTTAGCCCCTCTCTATATATTTTTTGGCCATCTTTTTTTTATTTGGCCTTTCCTCACATGGGAAAATGCTCTAATAATGATGATCATCACACTTTTATTGATTTACAACTCGATATTACAACTCGATACTAGAACAAAGTATGACTCTATATGAATGCCTCCGGCGGTGTACCGGGATGTGCAATGAATCAAGAGTGACATGTATGAAAAATTATGCATGGTGGCATTGCCAC
Organism: Secale cereale; assembly: GCA_902687465.1. Taxonomy (NCBI): domain Eukaryota; kingdom Viridiplantae; phylum Streptophyta; class Magnoliopsida; order Poales; family Poaceae; genus Secale; species Secale cereale. The sequence continues at coordinate 726,270,884 of LR738709.1, read as the reverse complement.
AAACACGATGTCAACTACATGATCATGCATGGCAATATGACAATATGAAGTGTGTCATATGAACAGAACGGTGGAAAGTTGCATGGAAATATATCTCGGAATGGCTATGGAAATGCCATGATAGGTAGGTATGGTGGCTGTTTTGAGGAAGGTATATAATGGGTGTATGGTATCGGCGAAAGTTGCGCGGTACAAGAGAGGCTAGCAATGGTCGAAGGGTGAGAGTGCGTATAATCCATGGACTCAACATTAGTCATAAAGAACTCATATACTTATTGCAAAAATTTACGAGTCATCAAAACAAAGAAATCAACACATGCTCCTAGGGGGGAGGTTGGTAGGAGTTAACCATCGCGCGCCCCCGACCTCCACACAAAGGATGACACTCTACAAATACCTCATGCTCTAACTTCGTCACATAGCGGTTCACCATACGTGCATGCTACGTGAATCACAAACTTTAACACAAGTATTTCTCAATTTCATAATAACTCCACTAGCATGACTCTAATATCACTATCCTGATATCTCAAAACAATCATCAAGTATCAAACTTCTCATCATATTCAATGCACTTTGTATGAAAGTTTTTACTACATTCATCTTGGATGCCTATCATAGTAGGACTAGTTTTATAACCAAAGTACATTACCATGCTGTTCTAAAAGACTCTCAAAAGGATATAAGTGAAGCATGAGAGATCAACAATTTCTACAAAATAAAATCACCACCGTGCTCTAAAAGATATAAGTGAAGCACTAGAGCAAAACTATTTAGCTCAAAAGATATAAGTGAAGCACATAGAGTGTTCTAACAAATTCTAGACCATATTTATCTCTCTCAAAAAGGTGTGTCCAGCAAGGATGATTGTGGAAAACTAACAAGCAAAGACTCAAATCATACATGACGCTCCAAGCAAAACACATATCATGTGGTGAATAAAAATATAGTCTCGAGTATAGTTACCAATAGATGAAGACGAAAGAGGGGATGCCTTCCCGGGGCATCCCCAAGCTTAGGCTTTTAGTTGTCCTTGAATTTTACCTAGGGGGTGCCTTGGGCATCCCCAAGCTTAGGCTGTTGCCACTCTCTGTTCCATAGTCCATCAAAGCAATACTCAAAACTTGAAAACTTCACAACACAAAACTTAGACAAAAATCTCGTGAGCTCCGTTAGTATAAGAAAACAAACCACCACTAAAAGGTACTGTGATGAACTCATTCTTTGTTTATACTGGTGTTAAACCTACTGTATTCCAACTTCTCTATGATTCATATCCTCCAATACTACTCATAGATTCGTCAAAATAAGCAAACAACACACGAAAAACAGAATCTGTCAAAAACAGGAAAATCTGTAACTTTCGCATACTTCTGTAACTCCAAAAAAATTGAAATAAATTGGTTAACGTGAGGGATTTGTCTATTAATAATCTGCAAAAAGAATGAACTAAATATCACTCTCCAGTAAAATCTGGTGACTATTCTAGTGAGCGCTGACGTTTCTGTTTTTTACAGCAAGATCATATAAACTTCACACAAGTCTTCCCAAAGGTTCTACTTGGCACAAACACTAATTAAAACACAAAACCACATCTAAACAGAAGCTAGATGCAATATTAATTCCTAAACAGAAGCAAAAAAAAAGAAAATAAAATTGGGTTGCCTCCAAACAGGCGCTATCGTTTAACGCCCCTAGCTAGGCACGATACAAGGATAGATCTAGGTATTGCCATAATGATAAGATATATCGCGAAAACTCATTTCATATTCCATACGTTCAGCAGGAAGTTTTCTTTGTGGAAAGAAAAAGTAATCAAAAGGGCTAAATTTAATGGGACAAAAGTCCCCCATATCAAGCTCAGGAGGTATAGGTTCCTCTTTCGGCCCTTTATAATGTACAACCAATTCATCATTATAGGCATTTTTTGGCAGAAGGTCATGAGCCTTCGCTCGAGGGAAAAACCTAACCCATTGTTTTGAATAGCAAAATTATCATTCAATTCAGAAATTCTATCAACCAAGACATTAGTAGGAACCTTTATTTTCTAATGTTTTCATTAAAAGCAACATGATCATGAGATCGCAACCGCATTATGTCTTCTTGATTAAATAAGATAGCATCTATGGGAGGTCGACCAACATCTACCCCGTAATGAGCAAAGGTTTCTTTGGCCTCTTTCATGATAAATCTGTATTCATGAGCCAGAAAGATAGTAGCTGCACGCTTAATAGAAGAATGCTCAATATTGGAAAATTCCAGAAAGATTCTCTGAATACAAGGATGCATATGGATAAATTGCCTTTCGATTTCAACTACAGGCATAGATATGGCATCCGCAAGGCTACTAGTTCTACGAAGAATAGAATCACCCATAGTGGGCAAAGCACCGGCACAAGTAAAGAAGTCTTGAAGAACTCCTTTTCCAATGATATTACGACTACCAACCCGAAACTTCTTAATATGTAAAGTGGTAGTTTCATCCCCCATCTCATACATGAGGGCAAGCGAACGGTAAAATCTTCCCCCATCTCAGACATGAGGGCAAGCGAACGGTAAACACACGACAAAAAGAAGGGCAAATAAAACGGCAAGGGTAAAGTGGTGGAGAGGAAAACGAGAGGCAAATAAATGTAATGCGAAGGATAAGGGTTTGTGATAGGTACTTGGTATATGACTTTTTGCGTAAGCCTCCCAGGCAACGGCGCCAGAAATTCTTCTTGCTACTTCTCGAGCTTGCGTTGTATTCCCTCGAAGAGGAAAGGGTGATGCAACACAGTAGCGTAAGTATTCCCCTCAGTTTTTGAGAACCAAGGTATCAATCCAGTAGGAGACCACACGCGAGTCCCTCGCACCTGCACAAACAAATAAGAACTTCGCAACCAACGCGATAAGGGGTTGTCAATCCCTTTACGATCACTTAAGAAAGTGAGATATGATAGATATGATAGTTTGATATTTTTGGTATTTTTGGATATAAGAACAGAAAGTAAAAACAACAAAGTAAAGTAGATAGTAGATTGATATGTTGAGAATAGACCCGGGGGCCATAGGTTTCACTAGTGGCTTCTCTCATGATTGCAGATTTCTACAGTGGGTGAACGAATTACGGTCGAGCAATTGATAGAAAAGCGAATAATTATGAGAATATCTAGGCATGATCATTATATATAGGCATCACGTCCGTGACAAGTAGACCGAAACGATTCTACATCTACTACTATTACTCCACACATTGACCACTATCCAGCATGCATCTAGAGTATTAAGTTCACAAGAACAGAGTAATGCTTTAAGCAAGATGACATGATGTAGAGGGATAAACTCAAGCAATATGGTTTAAACCCCATCTTTTTATCCTCGATGGCAACAACAATATACGTGCCTTGCTGCTCCTGCTGTCACTAGGAAAGGACACCTCAAGGTTGAACCCAAAGCCAAGCACTTCTCCCATTGCAAGAACTATAGATCTAGTAGGCCAAACCAAACCGATAATTCGAAGAGACTTGCAAGGATATTATAGTCATACATAAAATAATTCAAAAAAGAACCAAATATTTCTCATAGATAATCTTGATCATATACCCACAATTCATCGGATCTCGACAAACACACCGCAAAAAGATTACATCGATTAGATCTCCTCGAAGACCAAGGAGAACTTGGTATTGAGATCCAAAAAGAGAGAAGAAGCCATCTAGGTACTAACTATGGACCCGAAGGTCTATGGTAAACTACTCAAAACTCATGGTGAGTCGATGGTGTTGATGTAGAAGCACTTCGTGGAAGATCCTGATGAGGTTACGGACCTAGGGTAGGGTCGCAGGCCTGACCAAGATACCCCGCCCAAGGTCACTACCTCAGAAGCTCAAAAGACAAACCGAAGGCAACAAGAACAGTCGACTGACACGGCCCAAGAAGACATTCCACTCGACTGTACCCCCCCCCCCCGTTCAGACGACTCAACTTCACTCGACACTTCCAAGACACTCGACCCCCGAAGGTCAAAGGTCCCTTAGGACAACAACGGCCTGGTATTCACACCGCTGCAATGAATGCCTTTATTACTCTTTACTGCGGGCGTTATCAGTAACGCCTGCCTTTATGTACATTGAACCCTTGGTAACGTTGGAGCATGGCTGGGGTCCTGGCACACTATATAAGCCACCCCCTCCTCAAGTACAAGGGCTCGCACTGTTGGAAATATGCCCTAGAGGCAATAATAAATTGGTTATTATTATATTTCCTTGTTCATGATAATTGTTTATTATCCATGCTAGAATTGTATTGATAGGAAACTCAGATACATGTGTGGATACATAGACAAACACCATGTCCCTAGTGAGCCTCTAGTTGACTGGCTCGTTGATCAATAGATGGTTGCGGTTTCCTGACCATGGACATTGGATGTCATTGATAACGGGGTCAAACAATTAGGAGAATGATGTGATGGACAAGACCCAATCCTAAGCCTAGCACAAGATCGTGTAGTTCGTATGTTGAAGCTTTTCTAAATGTCAAGTATCTTTTCCTTAGACCATGAGATTGTGCAACTCTCGGATACCGTAGGAATGCTTTGGGTGTACCAAACGTCACAACGTAACCGGGTGGCTATAAAGGTGCACTACGGGTATCTCCGAAAGTGTCTGTTGGGTTGGCACGAATCGAGACTGGGATTTGTCACTCCGTGTGACGGAGAGGTATCTCTGGGCCCACTCGGTAGGACATCATCATAATGTGCACAATGTGATCAAGGAGTTGATCACGGGATGATGTGTTACGGAACGAGTAAAGAGACTTGTCGATAACGAGATTGAATAAGGTATCGGGATACCGACGATCGAATCTCGGGCAAGTACTATACCGGTAGACAAAGGAAATTGTATACGGGATTGATTGAATCCTTGACATCGTGGTTCATCCGATGACATCATCGTGGAGCATGTGGGAGCCAACATGGGTATCCAGATCCCGTTGTTGGTTAGTGACCGGAGAGTTGTCTCGGCCATGTCTGCATGACTCCTGAGCCCGTAGGGTCTACACACTTAAGGTTCGATGACGCTAGGGTTATAGGGAAAGTATGTACACGGTTACCGAATGTTGTTCGGAGTCCTGGATGAGATCCCGGACGTCACGAGGAGTTCCGGAATGGTCCGGAGGTAAAGATTGATATATAGGAAGTGAGGATTTAGCCACCGGAAGTGTTCCGGGCATCACCTGTAATGTACCGGGACCACCGGAAGGGTCCGGGGGTCCACGGGGAGGGGCCACCAGCCCCGGAGGCCTACGTGGGCCAATAGTGGGAAGGGACCAGCCCCTAGGTGGGCTGGGGCGCCTCCCACCAAGGCCCAAGGCGCCTCCAAGAGGGGAGGGGGCAAACCCTAGAGCAGATGGGCCCTAGGGCCCACCCTGGTGCGCCCCCCTCTCCCTCCCCCCTTTGGCCGCCACCCTAGATGGCATCTAGGGCTGCCGCCCCCCCTAGGGAGGGAACCCTAGAGGGGGCGCAGCCCCTCCCCTCCCCCTATATATACTTGAGGTATGGGGGCTGCCCAACACATGATTTGATCTCTCTCTTGGAGCAGCCCTACCTCTCTCCCTCCTCATCTCTCGTAGTGCTTGGCGAAGCCCTGCTGGAGTCCCGCGCTCGTCCACCACCACCATGCTGTCGTGCTGTTGCTGGGCGGAGTCTTCTCCAACCTCTCCTTCTCCCCTTGCTGGATCAAGGCGTGGGAGACGTTATCGGGCTGCACGTGTGTTGAACGTGGAGGCGCCGTTGTTCGGCGCTTAGATCGGAATCAACCGCGATCTGAATCGCTCGAGTACGACTCCTTCATCCGCGTTCTTGTAACGCTTCCGCTTGGCGATCTACAAGGGTATGTAGATGCACTCCCCTCTCCCTCGTTGCTAGATTACTCCATAGATTGATCTTGGTGATGCGTAGAATTTTTTTGATTTCTGCTACGATCCCCAACAGTGGCATCATGAGCTAGGTCTATGCATAGTTACTATGCACGAGTAGAACACAAGTTGTTGTGGGCATAGATCATGTCAATTTACTTGCCGCTACTAGTCTTATCTTGATTCGGCGGCATCGTGGGATGAAGTGGCCTGGACCGACCTTACACGTACGCTTACGTGAGACAGGTTCCACCGACTGACATGCACTAGTTGCATAAGGTGGCTAGCGGGTGTCTGTCTCTCCCACTTTAGTAGGATCGGATTCGATGAAAAGGGTCCTTATGAAGGGTAAATAGAAATTGGCATATCACATTGTGGTTTTGGCGTAGGTAAGAAACGTTCTTGCTAGAAACCTACATCAGCCACGTAAAAACTTGCAACAACAATTAGAGGACGTCTAACTTGTTCTTGCAGCATGTGTCGTGTGATGTGATATGGCCAAAAGGATGCGATGAATGATATATGAGATTGATCATGTTCTTGTAATAGGAATCACGACTTGCATGTCGATGAATATGACAACCGGCAAGAGCCATAGGAGTTGTCTTATTTTATTGTATGACCTGCGTCTCATTGAAAAAGCCATGTAATTACTTTACTTTATTGCTAACCGTTAGCCATAGTAGTAGAAGTAATGTTTGGCGAGACAACTTCATGAAGACATGATGATGGAGATCATGGTGTCACGCCGGTGACGATGATGATCATGGAGCCCCAAAGATGAAGATCAAAAGGAGCAAAATGATATTGGCCATATCATGTCACTATTTGACTGCATGTGATGTTTATCATGTTTTACATCTTATTTGCTTAGAACAACGGTAGTAAATAAGACGATCTCTCACTAAAATTTCAAGAATTGTGTTCCCCCTAACAGTGCACCGTTGCTAAGGTTCATTGTTCTGAAGCACCACGTGATGATCGGGTGTGATAGGCTCTAACGTTCGTATACAACGGGTGTAAGCCAGAGTTACACACGCAATGCACTTAGGGTTCACTTGACGAGCCTAGCATGTACAAACATGGCCTCGGAACACGAAAGACCGAAAGGTCGAACATGAGTCGTATAGAAGATACGATCAACATAAAGATGTTCACCGTTGATGACTAGTCCGTCTCACGTGATGATCGGACACGGCCTAGTCGATTCGGATCATGTATCACTTGGATGACTAGAGAGATGTCTATCTGAGTGGGAGTTCATTAAATTTGTTTAGATGAACTTAATTTTCATGAAAAATAGTCTAAGTTGTCTTTGCAAATTATGTTGTAGACCAATAGCTTGTGTTGTAGCTCCCTATTTAAAACGATCCTAGAGAAAGACTAAGTTGAAAGATATTGTAAGCAATGATGCGGACTGGGTCCATAGTCCGAGGAGTGTCCTCACTGCTACACAGAAGGCTTACGTCTTTGATGCACCGCTCGATGTGCAAACCCCTACAACGTCGTTTGTGGATGTTGTGAACACCTGACAGACACGTCCTGATGACTACTTGATAGTTTAGTGCACCATACTTTACGGCTTAGAATCGGGATTCCAATGATGTTTTGAACGCCATAAGACATATGATATGTTCCAAGAGCTGAAATTGGGATTTCAGGCTCATGCCTGTGTTGAGAGGTATGAGACCTCTGACAAGTTCTTTTGCCAACAAGATGGACGAGAATAGCTCAACTAGTGAGCATGTGCTCAGAATGTCTGGGTGCTAAAATCACTTGAACCAAGTGGGAGTTAATATTCCAGATGAGATAGTGGTTGCGGAATTCTCTAGACACTATCACCAAGCTACTAGAACTTCGTGATGAACTATGACATGCAAAAGATGGAGAAGATCCCAGAGCTATTAACGGTACTTAAGACCGCAAAAGTAGAAATCAAGAAGGAGCATCAAGTGTTGATGGTTCAACAAGACCACTGGTTTCAAAAAGGGCAAGGGCTAGAAGGGAAACTTCATGAATGGAAAACCAGTTGTCGCTCTAATGAAGGAACCCAAGGTTGAACCCAAACCTTGAGACTAAGTGCTTCTATTGTAAGGGGAACGGTCACATGGTAGCGGAACTACCCCAAATACATGGTAGATAAGAAAGCTGGCAACTTCAACAAAGTATATTTGATATACATGTTATTGATGTGTACCTTACTAATACTCCTAGTAGTACCTGGGTATTGGATACCGGTTCAGTTGCTATTATTAGTGACTTGAAGCAAAAGCTACGGACTGAACGGAGACTAGCTAAGAGGGAGGTGACGATGTGTGTTGGAAGTGTTTCCAAGGTTGATAAGATCACCATCCCATGCTCCCTCTACCTTCGGGATTAGTGTTGAACCTAGATAAATGTTATCAGGTGTCTACGTTGAGCATGAATATGATTAGATCATGTTCATTGCAATACGGTTATTCATTTTAAGTTAGAGAATAATGGTTATTCTGTTTACATGAATAATACCTTTATGGTCATGCACCCAATGGTTTATTGAATCTCGATCATAGTAATACACATGATAATAATATTAACGCCAAAAGATGTAGAGTTAATAATGATAGTACCACTTTCTTGTGGCACTACCGCTTAGGTCATTTTGGCATAAAATGCATGAAGAAACTCCATGCTGATGGATGTTTGGAGTCACTTGATTTTGAATCGCTTGACACATGCGAGCCATGCCTCATGGGCAGGATGACTAAGATCCCGTTTTTAGGTACAATGAAACAGGCAAGTGACTTGTTGGAAATCATACATGCTGATGTGTGTGATCCAATGAGAATTAAGGCGTGTGGTGGATATCGTTATTTTCGCATCTTCACTGACGATTTGAGTAGATATGGGTATATTTACTTAATGAAGCAAAAGTCTGAAACGTTTGAAAAGTTCAAGCAATTTCAGAGTGAAGTTAATAATCATCATAACAAGAAGATCATGTTCCTACGATCTGATCAAGGGGAGATTTTCTGAGTTATGAGTTTGGCAATCACTTAAGACATTGTGGAATTGTTTCGCAGTTGAAGCCACCTGGAACACCATAGCGTAATGGTGTGTCCGGACGTCGTAATCGAACCTTATGAGATATGGTGCGATCTATGATGTCTATTACCGATCTACCGCTATTATTTTGAGGTTATGCATTAGAGACAACTGCATTCACTTTAGATAGGGCACCATCTAAGTCCGTTGAGATGACGCTGTATGAACTATGGTTTGGCAAGAAACCAAAGTTGTCGTTTCTTAATGTTTGGGGCTGCGATGCTTATGGCTTCAGCCGGAAAAATCTCGAACCCAAAGCGGACAAATACATCTCCATAGGATACCCAAAGGTACAGTTGGGTATACCTTCTATCTCAGATCCAAGGGCAAAAATGTTTGTCGCTAAGAACGGGTCCTTTCTCGAGAAGGAGTTTCTCTCGAAAGAATTGAGTAGGAGGAAGATAGAACTTGATGAGGTTGTTGAGCCCTCACTTCAACCGGAGAGTAGTGCAACACAGAAATATGTTTATGTGGAACCTACGACTGTTGAAGAGGAAACTAATGATAGTGATCATGAAGCTTTGGATCAAGCTGCTATCGAACCTCGTAGGTCGACAAGGATATGTACTACTCCTGAGTGGTACGGTGATCCTATCTTAGAGGTCATGTTGTTGGACAACAATGAACCTACGAACTATGGAGAAGTGATGGTGGGCCCGTATTCCGACAAATGGTTAGAAGCCGAGAAATCCGAGATAGGATCCATGTATCAAAAAAAAGTATGGACTTTGTTGGATTTGCCCGATGATCGGCAAGCAATAGAGATAAATGGATCTTTAAGAAGAAGACGGACGTGGACGGTAATGTCACCGTCTATGAAGCTCGACTTGTGGCGAAGAGTTTTTCACAAGTTCAAGGAGTTGACTACAATGAGATTTTCTCACCCGTAGCGATGCTTAAGTCCGTCGGAATCATGTTAGCATTAGCTGCATTTATGAAATCTGGCAGATGGATGTCAAAACAAGTTTCCTTACCAGTTTTCATAAGGAAAGGTTGTATGTGATACAATCAGAAAGGTTTTGTCGATCCTAAGGATGCTAAAAGGTATGCTAGCTCCAGCGATCCTTCCATGGACTAGAGCAACCATCTCGGAGTCGGAATATACACTTTGATGGAGTGATCAAAGTTTTTAGGTTTATACAAAGTTTGTTAGAAACTTGTATTTACAATAAAGTGAGTGGGAGCAATACAACATTTCTGATAAGTATATGTGAATGACATATTGTTGATCCGAAATGATGTAGAATTTCTGGAAAGCATAAAGGGTTGTTTGAAAGGAGTTTTTCAAAGGAAGACCTGGATAAAGCTGCTTACATATTGGGCATCAAGATCTATAGAGATAGATCAAGACGCCTCATGATACTTTCAAAAGAACACACACCTTTGACATGATTTTGAAGGAGTTCAAAATAGATCAGTCAAAGAAGGAGTTCTTACATGAGTTGTAAGGTGTGAAGTTGAGTAAGACTCAAAGCTTGACCACGGCAGAAGAAAGAGGAAGGAAGAAGGTCGTCCCCTATGCTTTTGTCATAGGGTCTATACGGTATGCCATGCTGAGTACCGCACCTGATGTGTGCCTTGCCACATGTCTGGCAAGAGGGTACAAAGGTGATCCAGGAGGGGATCACTAGATAGCGGTCAAAATTATCCTTACAGGAATAAGGAAATGTTTCTCGGTTATGGAGGTGATAAAGAGTTCAACGTAAAGAGTTACGTCGATGCAAGCTTAACACCTATCCGGATAGCTCTGAGTAGAGATACCAGATACGTATAATGGAGCAACAATTTGGAATAGCTCCAAGTGGAACGTGGTAGCAGCATCTACGATATGACATAAAGTTTTGCGAAATACATAGGGATCTGAATATTGCAGACCCGTTGACTACAACCTCTCTCACAAGCATAACATGATCAAACCAAGAACTCATTGAGTGTTAATCACATAGTGATGTGAACTAGATTATTGACTCTAGTAAACTCTTTGAATATTAGTCACATGGCGATGTGACCTGTGAGTGTTAATCACATGGCGATGTGAACTAGATTATTAACTCTAGTGCAAGTGGTAGACTGTTGGAAATATGCCCTAGAGGCAATAATAAATTGGTTATTACTATATTTCCTTGTTCATGGTAATTGTTTATTATTCATGCTAGAATTGTATTGATAGGAAACTCAGATACATGTGTGCATACATAGAAAAACACCATGTCCCTAGTGAGCCTCTAGTTGACTGGCTCGTTGATCAATAGATGGTTGCGGTTTCCGGACCATGGACATTGGATGTCGTTGATAACGGGATCACATCATTAGGAGAATGATGTGATGGACAAGACCCAATCCTAAGCCTAGCACAAGATCGTGTAGTTCGTATGCTAAAGCTTTTCTAAATGTCAAGTATCTTTTCCTTAGACCATGACATTGTGCAACTCCCGGATACCGTAGGAATGCTTTGGGTGTACCAAACATCACAACGTAACTGGGTGGCTATAAAGGTGCACTACGGGTATCTCCGAAAGTGTCTGTTGGGTTGGCACGAATCGAGACTAGGATTTGTCACTCCGTGTGACGGAGAGGTATCTTTGGGCCCACTCAGTAGGACATCATCATAATGTGCACAATGTGATCAAGGAGTTGATCACGGGATGATGTGTTACGGAACGAGTAAAGAGACTTGCCGGTAACGAGATTGAACAAGGTATCGGGATACCGACGATCGAATCTCGGGCAAGTATTATACCGGTAGACAAAGGGAGTTGTATACGGGATTGATTGAATCCTTGACATCGTGGTTCATCCGATGAGATCATCGTGGAGCATGTGGGAGCCAACATGGGTATCCAGATCCCGTTGTTGGTTATTGACCGGAGAGTTGTCTCGGCCATGTCTGCATCACTCCCGAGCCCGTAGGGTCTACACACTTAAGGTTCGATGACACTAAGGTTATAGGGAAAGTATGTACACGGTTACCGAATGTTGTTCGGAGTCCCGGATGAGATCCCGGACGTCACGAGTAGTTCCGGAATGGTGCGGAGGTAAAGATTGATATATAGGAAGTGAGGATTTGGCCACCGGAAGTGTTCCGGGCATCACCGGTAATATACCGGGACTACCGGAAGGATCCGGGGGTCCACTGGGAGGGGCCACCAGCCCCGGAGGCCTACGTGGGCCAATAGTGGGAAGGGACCAGCCCCTAGGTGGGCTGGGGCGCCTCCCTCCAAGGCCCAAGGTGCCTCCAAGAGGGGAGGGGGCAAACCCTAGAGCAGATGGGCCCTAGGCCCACCCTGGTGCGCCCCCCTCTCCCTCTCCCCTTTGGCCGCCACCCTAGATGGCATCTAGGGCTGCCGTCCCCCTAGGGAGGGAACCCTAGAGGGGGCGCAGCCCCTCCCCTCCTCCTATATATACTTGAGGTATGGGGGCTGCCCAACACATGATTTGATCTCTCTCTTGGCGCAGCCCTACCTCTCTCCCTCCTCGTCTCTTGTAGTGCTTGGTGAAGCCCTGCTGGAGTCCCGCGCTCCTCCACCACCACCACGCTGTCGTGCTGCTGCTGGACGGAGTCTTCCCCAACCTCTCCTTCTCCCCTTGCTGGATCAAGGCGTGGGAGACGTCACCGGGCTGCACGTGTGTTGAACGCGGAGGCGCCGTTGTTCGGCGCTTAGATCGGAATCAACCGCGATCTGAATCGCTACGGGTACGACTCCTTCATCCGCGTTCTTGTAATGCTTCCTCTTAGCGATCTACAAGGGTATGTAGATGCACTCCCCTCTCCCTCGTTGGTAGATTACTCCATAGATTGATCTTGGTGATGCGTAGAAATTTATTGGTTTCTGCTACGATCCCCAACACGCACCCCGTGTAACTCAAACACCCCCATACATTCCAGTCGACCGCCTCCAGGCACCGAGACATAGGGCTTTTACTTCCTCCGAGAAGGGCCTGAACTCGTATACATCTTGCGTACAATCTCACCATAGCTAGGGCCTTGCCTCCTCTTACGTACCCCCTACTCGTACTGTCAGACTTAGAACCACGACAATCGGCGCCCACCGTGGGGCAGGGTGTCTTAGCGACTTCTGGTGAGGTTGCAAACTTTTCTCCGACCTCCTTCATCATGGTTTCCGGTGGTGGTCTGGCGTTGGGCCGCGAGATCTGACTCGACGCGCTCGTCTTTGTCGCCGACGACTCCGCTTGGCTCCAGGAGGCTCCCCTCGACGTCGAGGCACTGCCCGTTCGCGGGGCTACGCACTTCCGAGCCAGTGCTTGCGGCGTCCTTCTTCGGCAGCCGTCGACTTAGTACGTGCCGATTCCTTCATCGTCTGTCGTCCCCGCCGGACGCCGTTGCAAGCGATCCGGTCGCTCATGGCTCCAGCCGTGGGTGAAACATGCAGTGGCCCGCCAGGCGGCCACCCCTCAAGTCGCAGCCATCGAGCCCGATGAGTACCTCTATGGGCCGGTCGATCCGTCAGTCGAGCTCGCTGATTAGGTTTCCGAGTGTGGGAACAGCGATCCCGCAACAGAAGTCCTCATGGTCGACTCACGCCGCAGTCCGCCAGGGTTCCCTCGCGGCGGCGACAGTGGCAGCGGTGACGGTCATTCATTCGACCACGATGGGTACATTCCCCAACCCCTCACTGCCGAGCAGAGGGACGAGCTCTGCCGCTGCAATGAGGACGCACTCGTCACCCCCATTGTGGGAGATACTCCAGAGGCTCGGGCCCTGGAAGCCACGCGCTTGGACACCGTGGCTGAGAATGCGCGTCTAGAGAATATCCAACGCGCACTCAAGGAACGGGCCCATCGACTGGTCCCTGACTCCAGTCGACGACCGCGGCAATCGTTCCCGCGAGTGACTCGGGTGTTCCGTACGCCTGTCCAGAACCTTGAAGCCGCGGCTCGCATCGCGAAGTCAATTCAACCATCGCAGTCAGACGCTGGGAGAGGCCTACAGCAGATCTAGGCGTTGCTCGGAATAGCCGGAGAGCAGAACGCGGTTGTTTCTCAATCGCGCAACAGGATTCACAGCAGATCGGTGGCTACAGACACTGTTTGGTCAGCCCACAGTCCAAGATCGCCCCCGAGGCGTGAGGATCGTCGCCCACGTCAAGACCGGCATCTGGGTCGGAATGATGAGCAGTATGACCGTCGAACTAGGCATCACGACCACCATCGAGTGCCTACATCTCCTCCGGGAAGCGGATCGTTCTCGCCCAAGCAACACGAGGGCAGACGCTTACGCGACGACGAGCGGAGGATTCCCCCGGATCCCCGGAGGCCCGACTTCGATGCAAGGTCTATTCTTGTGCGGGGGCTGGTCGACCGGAACAAGGCGTTTAGAGAAGAGCAAGGCAGAGACCGTCCGAGTGGAAGCCGAGCATCCGTCTCTGGACCCGAGTGTTTTAGCAGTGCCATCAGGGCTGCTGAGATCCCCCCGAACTTCAGGTTGGCGGCGGGGGTAAATAAGTTCACCGGCGAGTCAAAACCAGACACCTGGCTCGAGGATTACCAAGTGGCTATGCAAATCGGAGGTGGCAACGACGACGTAGCCATGAAACACCTTCCTCTGATGCTGGGCGGCTCAGCTCGGGCATGGCTTAATCAGTTGGTCCCTGGGAGCATATACAGTTGGGAAGAACTGGCCCGAGTGTTTATTCGGACCTTCAAAGGTACTTGCAAACGGCCCACAGGGCTCGCGGAGCTGCAGCATTGCGTACAGAAGCCGAATGAAGCCTTGAGGGATTACATACAGAGATGGACCACCTTGCACCACACGGTGGAGAATGTGTCTGAACACCAAGCAGTCTGCGCCTTCAAGGAGGGCGTACGATACCGAGAACTGAATCTGAAGTTTGGTCGAACGGGAGATATGTCCCTGTCCCGGATGATGGAGATAGCCAGTCGGTAAGCTAACGGCGAAGAAGCCGATCGACTCCGCAGTGGAAAGAAACCAGTCGGACAAAATGATCAGAACTCCAATCGGAAACCCAAGCGCAAGGCCGAGCCAGCCGCTCAGGGCGAAGCTGCAGTTGTCAACCAAGGGAAGGGCAAAGGAAAGCCCAAAGGGCATTGGGTCCCCAAGAAAGTGAAAGATCAAGCTGGGAATGACGTACTCGACTAGCCGTGTCCTATCCACATGAAGAAAGACGAAGAGGGGAACTTGGTCTATCCCAAGCACACCACTCTACAGTGCCGGCTCCTGATCCAGAACTTCCAGAAGGATCAGTCGACTGAGAAGGAAAAGGGATCGGAGGAGACCGAGGACAAAGAAGGGGATGGAGGTTACCCCCAGATCAACTCCACTCTGATGATCTTCGCAGATGTTGAAAGCAAAAGTGGATTGAAAGTGATCAACACAGAAGTCAACATAGTTGCACTGGCAACAACCACGTATCTGAAGTTGTCCAAGACCCCCATCACATTCGACCAGTCCGATCACCCTGCACACATTGCTACCCCTGGGCGGCAGGTGCTGGTGGTCGACCTAGTGGTCAAGGGCACACGTTTGGCCAGGGTCTTGATGGATGGTGGAAGTGGCTTGAATATCCTGTATGTTGAAACCCTCCGTGGGATGGGCACTCCGATGTCCAAGCTGAGCGAAAGCAATATGAGGTTCCATGGGGTCATCCCCGGGAAGAAGGCTGACTCACTTGGCCAAATCTCACTCGACGTAGTCTTTGGCGACTCAAAGAATTACCGCAAAGAGAAGCTGACATTCGAAGTGGTGGACTTCAACAGCGCTTACCATGCCATTCTGGGTAGGCCCGCCTACGCCAGATTCATGGCTCGACCGTGTTATGTATACCACAAGCTGAAGATGCTGGGACCCAACGGTGTTATAACCGTCACGGGGAACCGTCAGAAAGCGGAAGAATGCTTCCAGAAAGGCTCGAAGATCGCTGACGAGCAGATGGCAGCAGTAGAGATGGAGGAGTACCCAAAAAACGTGGACCCGAGTGACTTGCTCCAGGCCAAGAAGCCAGCTTCCGAGTCAGCTTTTCAGTCGGCTGGGGAGACAAAGCCCGTACACATTCACCCCACTGACCCCAATGCAGCACCGACCCACATCTCAACTACACTCGACAGCAAATAGGAAGAAGCGCTCATCCAGTTCCTCCGTGAGAACTGGGACATCTTTGCATGGAAACCATCTGCCATGCCAGGTGCCAGGGGACTGGCTGAGCACCGTTTGCGAGTCAACCCAAAAGTGAAGCCCGTAAAGGAACATCTCCGTCGGTCCGCCGTGGAGAAGAGAAAGGCGATTGGCGAAGAGGTAGCTCGGCTTCTGGCAGCTGAGTTCATTCGTGAGATCTACCACTTCGAGTGGCTCGCCAATGTGGTCATGGTCCCCAAGAAGGACAAGTCTCTCCGCATGTGCATCGATTTCAAGCATATCAATCGGGCCTGCCCGAAGGATCACTTTCCTCTCCCCCGCATCGATCAGATAGTCGACTCGAGTGCGGGGTGCGAGCATTTGTCCTTTCTGGACGCGTATTCCGGGTACCATCAGATCCGACTGTTCGGACCCGATGAAATCAAGACAGCTTTCATCACCCCATTCGGGTGTTTTTGTTATGTCACCATGCCTTTCGGTCTCAAGAATGCCGGCACTACCTTCATGCGCATGATTCAAAAGTGCCTGTTGAAGCAAATCAGTCGGAACGTCGAGGCATACATGGATGACATTGTGGTCAAGTCGCGCAAAGGTTCTGACCTGTTGACTGACCTCGCTGAGACATTCACAAATTTGAGAAGCTATGATATCAAGCTCAATCCGTCGAAGTGTACGTTTGGAGTTCCGGGCGGCAAGTTACTCGGTTTTCTCGTTTCCGAACGGGGAATCGACGCCAACCTAGAAAAGGTCAGTGCCATCCTCCGAATGAAATGCCCCGAGCGTATACACGACGTCCATAAGCTAACTGGTTGCTTGTCCGCATTGAGTCGATTCATTTCTCGTCTCGGTGAGAAGGCATTACCCCTAGACCGACTGATAAAGAAATCAGAAACGTTCGAGTGGAATTCCAAAGCTGAAGCAGCGTTTGAAGAGCTCAAAGCCCTGCTATCCACCCAGCCGGTGCTTGCTGCCCCAGTCAGCGAAGAGCCTCTCTTACTGTACATTGCAGCCACCGGACAAGTTGTCAGCATTGTACTCACGGTCGAGCGGGAAGAAGCAGGCAAGGCCTACAAAGTCCAACGCACAATCTATTACATATCCGAAGTATTGACTCCCTCCAAGCAAAGGTACCCGCATTACCAGAAGCTTGTGTACGGGATTTACTTGACCGCAAAGAAGGTTTCCCATTACTTCTCGGATCATACAATCTTAGTCGTTGATACGTCCAAAACGTATCTATAATTTCTGCTTGCTCCATGCCTTTTTTGTGTGATATTGCCATGATATTTATGCACTTCCATACACTTTTGATCATATTTGGACTAACCTATTAACTCAGTGCACCCCAGTGCCAGTTTTTGTTTTCTGCTGTTTTTGTATTTCAGGTTTTCCCATTACTTAAATTGCCAGAAAAATTCCGGGAAAAATATATAAAAAATCAGCGCTCCAGAAGCTTCCATGCGGCAGAAGTAGGGCCAGAGGGGGGCCACAGGGGCTCCAGGCGCCCTGTGGGGGCGGCCCCCCTCTTGGCCGTCGCACCAGGCCGCCTGGGCCCCCCTTACCTCCGCTGATGCCCCCCTTTGGCATATATTTACATCGCGTCCCGAAACCCTCGATTCCAGACCCTTTTCTCCAGAAGCTATTCCGATCTCCGCCGCCATCGCCACCAAGTTTCGGGGGACCAGAATTCCTGTGCCGGCATCCTGCCGGGACGGGGAAGTGCCCCCGGATTCATCTCCATCGACGTTGCTTCCTCCCTCCATGATGCCGGAGTAGTTCCTCCTCGGGGCTGAGGTTTCTACCAGTAGCTATGTGGTCAATTCTCTCTCCCATGATGTGATCTTCGTTGTGATCATAGGCTATGTTAATCTAGGGTGATCCCATGATATTTCCCCTTCCTCTATGTATTGGATTGATGTACTCACTTGTCTTTATCTAGTATAATCTCCGAGACCAAGGTGACAGCGGTCTATTGGACATGGATTAGAAGAATATTTTCATGAGTGATTTCCTCTTTTGTGTGTGGATTGAAGATTGAGAGTCTCTTGGTGCTTGTCTTTGACTATCCTTGAGATATGTTGTGGTGATTGTGGTACTCTCTTTGGATGGCCGCGGTGACATTGGGAAATCCATAGATTGAGAACTACGAACTTTGAGGTGTGCTTTTGTAGCCCTACATAATTCTTGTCCTCTCTTGACCACAAAGGAATGACCTCCGAGTGCGTCCCGCTTGCATGTTTTATGGGAAATATCATGTGTTTCGATTATGTTAATGTTGTTGGGAGTTGCCACTAGTGAAAGTATGAAGCCTAGGCCTTGTTTCCACCATTGCAATACCATTTGTGCTCACGTTTACCACTTGTTTGCTTGCTGCACTTTTTATTACAGATTTATATTACTTTGCTTTACCACTCTTATCATCCATATTTTACCATCTCTTCGCCGAACTAGTGCACCTATACATCTGACAAGTGTATTAGGTGTGTTCGGGACACAAGAGACTTCTTGTATCTTGATTGCAGGGTTGCTTGAAAGGGGTACGTTCAACCTCCACTTCCCTGAGTTCGATAAACCTTGGGTTACTCACTTAAGGGAAATTTGTTGCTGTCCTACAAACCTCTGCTCTTGGAGGCCCAACACTGTCTACAGGAATAGAAGCGTGTAGTAGACATCAAGCTATTTCTGGCGCCGTTGCCGGGGAAGTGAGGTAAGTGAAGGTACCTTCTCTAGATCTTGCAATTAAATCTTTTCGTTTCTTGTTTTTAGTTTCACTAGTTATGTTTATGGAAAACCGCACTCTTAGTTCGCTGCTTGGGGAAGGCCGCTTTACCACACCTGTGGTAGAGAAGTCTCCTCCACCTACTGAATGTATCCCGTTCCAAATACCACTTGGGATAATTGAAATAATTATGAATGATTGTTATGATGGGACGGTCAATCCTAGTATTCATTTGCTGAAACTTACAGAACTTTGTGAGTTGTTTAAGATTTCAGGTTTGACAAGAGATGGATTCATGAGGAAATTATTTGCCTTGTCACTGAAAGGAAAAGCATTGGAATGGTATAGGCTACTAGATGACTCTCACCTGCTGGATTGGGAAGAGATCCAGTCTCTCTTTTACTCCAAGTTTTATCCTCTTCATGAAGTCCATGAGAATAGGAATTATGTTTATAATTTCTATCCTCATGACGGAGAGAGCATAACTCAAGCTTGGGGGAGACTGAAAACGTTAATGCTAAAATGTCCTAACCATGGGCTCCCCAAAGATATGATTATTACTAATTTCTATGCGAGGCTTTCTCGACAGGATAAAGATTTGCTCGATGCTTCCTCTATGGGTTCTTTCACAAACGAAAAGATTGATGCTAAATGGGAACTCCTTGAAAGAATTCAACGAAACACTGAAGATTGGGAGATCGACAAAGGTAAAGAGTCAGGTATAATTTATGAGTATGATTGCATTAAGTCCTTTGTTGAAACTACAAGTTTTAATAAGTTTAGTGCTAAGTTTGGGCTTGATTCTCAACTCTTTGTTGATTTCCTCAAATCTTTTGCTTCACATCTTAATATGCCTAAGGAGGATTGGATCAAGCATCATGAACCTTTTAAAGAGATTTGCAAAGAAAATGAAATTGTTCATGATGATTGCAACATGCATGATCCAATTCCTAAAAATGAAGTTTTATATAAGCATGTTAATTTTTGTGGAGTGGATAGACCTTGTGAAAGGCCTATGATTGAAGAAGAGAAGTATTGTAAGCAATATAAGCATGAAAGAACAATCACTTGGGTCAAAGATTTAAATGAAATTGCTAGAGAATTGTCTGACCTTTATCCTTTTACTTGTGAACTTTGCCGTATAGAGGGTTACTTTAATTTTCAATGCATGCACTTTCAAAACATAACTGTTACCCAGTTGTGTGATAACATGATCACCCCTGATCTTTATGATGAGCTTATGTTATTTTTGATGTGTGAAGAGTTATCAGAAAAGACTTCTTGGCTAGATGTTAATGCCATAGGAATAAAAAAACACTTTGCAAAATTGCCATCTCTATTGTGTTGTTAATTGCCATGGAAATGATTGCATAAGTAAGATTAGAAAGGAGGGAACTTTACCAAAGTATAAAAATGTCTCTTATATTTCTGCTAATAAAAAGGAGAGTTTCTCCCAAGTTTCCCCTATTGTTTCTAATGATAAACCAGGATATGTGGAGAAGCTTCATCTCCGACCACTCCCTCCTAAGTTGAAGAAGGAGAAAAAGAAGAGGAGGAGGAAGAGGAGCAAGAAGGAAGAAGAATGGGTATCAACCTGGCCTGAGCATATTCCTCCCATCAACTTTTACCCTAACGGTTGTAAGTTTAAAGAAGAAGGTGAAGTTTGTTGCCTTAATTATCATCTTGATGATACGCCCGTAGGTACTATTGAAGATGATTTTGATTATGATATGCATGTTACTTATTGTGATTGGGAAAATGATGATAATGCTACTTATGATCTTGAAAATCTTTTTGGTACCAACTCTGAAAGTGATGATATGGAAAGCTCTAAGCTTGGGGATGATAGGATTGCAAATCCTTTACCCACTAGTGATGTGACAATTGATAATTCTTTTGCTAGTAAGAATAAAGACAACATGTTTACAAATATAGTTGCTAGCAATGATAATGCTCTTCTCTACTATGATGATGTTATAACTCCAATCTATAGTGATTATAAAGGTACCTATGACATAAGGAGAAATTATCCTTATGAAACTTGTCATAATCATGGAGGGAATTACTCCCTTGTTGAACACCATCTTCCTAATACACAATTAATCTATAGTGTTCAAGTTGTTTATGATAGTCCTACTCCTACTATTACCAATGAGAAAGATTATGCTATGTGGAGAGTAAGAGTACCTTTTTGCATGTGGATCATGGTAATAATGCCTTATGTGATAGTTATATTGTTGAGTTCATCCATGATGCCACTGAAAATTATTATGAGAAGGCAACATATGCTTATAGATATTTCAATAATATCAAGTTACCTCTCTTTATGTTGAAGGTTTTGAAGTTGCACTTGTTTTGTCTTCCTATGCTTATTGCTTTGTGCTTCAATAAATTATTCTATTGCAATATTCCTATGCATAGGAAGCATGTTAGGATTAAAGGTGTTTGGTATTTGCTTCTTGATGCTCTCCTTTTGTTCTTCAACTCTTATTCCTACGAGAGCATCATTAAAGTCTTAAGCCTATCTTTATGGCTATAAAGAAAGAGCTCTAGGGAGACAACCCTTGTTATCTTTGCTTTCAGTTCTTTCAGTTTTTAGTGGTCTTGATGTTTGTTACTACTGTAGCAACATCATTGTATCTTTATTTTTCAGCTTTGTGCCAAGTTTAGCCTTCGATTGCAAGAAAGTTCAAGAGTTGTGACGTGCTGTCCAGGAAACAGATTCTGTCCTTGGACAGAAAAATTTGTATAAAATCACCAGATCATCTTTTTGGTCTGAATTTTTTCGAAAGCATGCTCTATACAATTGGATTTCGGGCGTCTGTTCTGAGTTTTTTGATTTGAGTTGCGGAAGTGCCCCGAAAAAATTATTTACTACCTGCTGGTCTGTTTTTCACAGATTCTGTCCTGTTTTGCCTTTCCTTCGTCTTGCAAACCTTGAGCTTGCTTTTTCTTTGCAAAAACCTTTTGGCAATCTTGAGAAACAGTAGATCTTCAAGATTATCCTTATTTCCAGCAAGGAAAAATTATTTTATTATGGGTACTAACCTCGCTAATCAGATTATGATGAGTTATGTATGAAGGGAGTTTTCAAGTGTGCGAGGGAAGATGGTAAAAAGATTCAGGAGGGTCAAACGCTCAAGCTTGGGGATGCCCCCATGCACCCCCAAGAAATATTCAAGAAGACTCAAGCTTCTAAGCTTGGGGATGCCCCCGTGCATCCCCTTCTCCATCAACAATTATCAGTTCGTCTTTCGTTCCACTATATTTTAATCACTTCATGCGTTATGTGCTATGCTTGGAGCGTCTTGCTCTTAGTTTCCTTCTTAGTTTTCTTTAGCTTTGCTTGCTGTTCATAATAAGTTAGATCCTAGCCTTCATTGTTTGGGATAGAAATACGCTCCACTCCACTGTAGAACACAACATAGGCTTGCATGCGTATCTTCTTGTGTGTGTTCTTTATCTTTCCATAGCTGCTGTCATGCTTAGCTCTTAGTTTTCATGCTTATCTTTTTAAGAGCTTTTGTTTAGGTTGTTGCTTCTGAAACTCTCTTGAGTTATCATGCTTATCTTTTAAGAGAGTTGGCTTATGTGGCACTGGTTGATATGTCTATGATAAAAATGCTATGTGCATAATGGTGCTTAGTAGTTCATGTTTTCTTATGGTGAGTCTCTAGTAGCTGGGGGTTCTTAATGTGTTATTGAAGTGCCATCATGATTTGTTTGCCTATGGTGTGGTATGGTTTAGTGATATCTTCCTCCAAAAATTTATTTTGATTGACTTGGCATATGCTCACGCATATTTAAGACTGTAAAGAAAGTCTATCAAGCCTTGATGATCTTTAATTTCTGAGTAGTGATATAACTTCCATGCCCGATTCAATGTTGCTTTGTCGCTTTGCATGATTATGGCCGTCATTGCTCTCTTAGTTGGTCGCTCCCAGTCTTTTGCTAGCCTTCACCTGTACTAAGCGGACTGACTGCTTGTGCATCCAAAATCCTTGAAACCAGTTATGCCATATGAGTCCACCATACCTACCTATATGTGGTAATTCACCGCCACTCCAAGTAAATTTACATGTGCTACCTTTAAAACCTTCAAAATAATTCCTTGTTTTTGCAATACATAGCTTATGGGAAAGTAGCTTAAAAACTATTGTGGTAAAGAATATGTCGCTTATGTATCTTATTTCTTATAAGTTGCTTGTTGAGCGGTATCCATGTTTCTGGGGACGCCATCAACTGTTACACTTTTGTTGAATATCATGTGAGTTGCTATGCATGTTCGTCTTGTCTGAAGTAAGGGTGATTTGCCATGAGTTGAATGGTTTGAGTATGCATATTGTTAGAGAAGAACATTGGGCCGCCAACCAAAGCCATGTATCATGGTGGAAGTTTTAGCTTGGACATTAATCCTCAATCTCTTATGAGAATATTATATGTTGTTGAATGCTTAAGCATTAAAGAGGAGTCCATTATCTATTTTCTATGTTGTCCCGGTATGGATGTCCTCAAGTTGAGATCTATCAAAAACGAGAAATCAAATGCGATCTATCTCCTTGGACCTTTGTACAGGTGACATAGAGGTACCCCTTTGTGACACTTGGTTGAAACATATGTAATGCAATGATAATCCATGGAAATCCGGGCTAATTAGGACAAGGTGCGAGCAC
Source organism: Secale cereale (assembly GCA_902687465.1). NCBI lineage: Eukaryota > Viridiplantae > Streptophyta > Magnoliopsida > Poales > Poaceae > Secale > Secale cereale. Next base: position 726,247,399 of record LR738709.1, on the reverse strand, counting down.
TATTGGTATTCGATGCATGAGGCTTGCAACTTATAGGTTGTCTTATGCATAACACATATGAAGTATTACTACCGTTGACAAAATTGTTTCTATGTTTTCAAAATAAAAAGCTCTGGCACATGAGTAATCCCCGCTTCCCTCTGCGAAGGGCCATTCTTTTACTTTTATGTTGAGTCTCCACCTTCTTTCTTCAAAGCACCAACTATTGAGAGCATGATTGTCATTCTGAGTGTAATGTGCATTGTCCCAAAGTACCATTGTCTTCTGCATAATTGTGATGTCACTTATTCTGAAATCATTGTATCTAGTCGTCACTTAAACTTCGGAGGTGCTCCTGCATTTATGTTTTGCTTCACTAAAGGGGGCAAGCGAGGTATCACTTTGTCATGTTTGCACACCATGCTCACTACAAATCTATTGGGTGTTTCAGTATCATATTGTAAAACTTTCAGTTCTTTGTGATATTCTCATGGGGAAACTTAATTACTAAAGATTCATTATCTCAGTAAGCATTTGTCATGTGACTGTGAAAAGTTCTTATGTGGTTGGTAGCATGTCACCACAGAAATTATGCTTGTTATCATTTACCTACTCGAGGACAACCAGGAATTAAGCTTGGGGATGTTGATACATCCAAAACGTATCTATAATTTATGCTTGCTCCATGCCTTTTTTGTGTGATATTGCTATGATATTTATGCACTTCCATACACTTTTGATCATATTTGGACTAACCTATTAACTCAGTGCACCCCAGTGCCAGTTTCTGTTTTCTGCTGTTTTTGTATTTCAGGTTTTCCCATTACTTAAATTGCCACAAAAATTCTGGGAAAAATATATAAAAAATCAGCGCTCCAGAAGCTTCCATGCGGCAGAAGTAGGGCCAGAGGGGGGCCACAGGGGCTCCAGGCGCCCTGTGGGGGCGGCCCCCCTCCTGGCCGCCACGCCAGGCCGCCTGGGCCCCCCTTACCTCCGCTGATGCCCCCCTTTGGCATATATTTACATCGCGTCCCGAAACCCTCGATTCCAGACCCTTTTCTCCAGAAGCTATTCCGATCTCCGCCGCCATCGCCACCAAGTTTCGGGGGACCAGAATTCCTGTGCCGGCATCCTGCCGGGACGGGGAAGTGCCCCCGGATTCATCTCCATCGACGTTGCTTCCTCCCTCCATGATGCGGGAGTAGTTCCTCCTCGGGGCTGAGGTTTCTACCAGTAGCTATGTGGTCAATTCTCTCTCCCATGATGTGATCTTCGTTGTGATCATAGGCTATGTTAATCTAGGGTGATCCCATGATATTTCCCCTTCCTCTATGTATTGGATTGATGTACTCACTTGTCTTTATCTAGTATAATCTCCGAGACCAAGGTGACAGCGGTCTATTGGACATGGATTAGAAGAACATTTTCATGAGTGATTTCCTCTTTTGTGTGTGGATTGAAGATTGAGAGTCTCTTGGTGCTTGTCTTTGACTATCCTTGAGATATGTTGTGGTGATTGTGGTACTCTCTTTGGATGGCCGCGGTGACATTGGGAAATCCATAGATTGAGAACTACGAACTTTGAGGTGTGCTTTTGTAGCCCTACATAATTCTCGTCCTCTCTTGACCACAAAGGAATGACCTCCGAGTGCGTCCCCCTTGCATGTTTTATGGGAAATATCATGTGATTCGATTATGTTAATGTTGTTGGGAGTTGCCACTAGTGAAAGTATGAAGCCTAGGCCTTGTTTCCACCATTGCAATACCATTTGTGCTCACGTTTACCACTTGTTTGCTTGCTGCACTTTTTATTACAGATTTATATTACTTTGCTTTACCACTCCTATCATCCATATTTTACCATCTCTTCGCCGAACTAGTGCACCTATACATCTGACAAGTGTATTAGGTGTGTTGGGGACACAAGAGACTTCTTGTATCTTGATTGCAGGGTTGCTTGAAAGGGGTACGTTCAACCTCCACTTCCCTGAGTTCGATAAACCTTGGGTTACTCACTTAAGGGAAATTTGCTGCTGTCCTACAAACCTCTGCTCTTGGAGGCCCAACACTGTCTACAGGAATAGAAGCGTGTAGTAGACATCAGTCGTCAGCGACGCCCCACTATCAGAAATCCTGAACAACCGAGACGCAACCAGCCGAGTGGCAAAATGGGCGATTGAACTCCTTCCGCTGGATATCAAGTTTGAAGCGAAGAAAGCTATCAAGTCTTAGACAATAGCAGATTTTGTGGCTGAGTGGATCGAACAAAAGCTGTCGACTCAGGTTCAGTCGGACCACTAGACTATGTTCTTTGATGGATCCAAGATGTTGAACGGATCCGGCGTAGGCGTGGTCCTGGTATCTCCCAGGGGCGACAAGCTCAGTTACGTCCTTCAAATCCACTTTGACTCATCAGACAATGAAGCTGAATACGAAGCACTTTTGTACAGATTGCGTATGGCCATCTCACTCTGCGTCCGTCGCCTGATGGTCTACGGCGATTCAGACTTAGTGGTGAACCAAGTGATGAAGGAATGGGACGTTAGAAGCCCGGCAATGACCAGCTATTGTAGTGCAGTACGAAAGCTAGAAAAGAAGTTTGAAGGTTTAGAGCTCCATCACGTGCCTAGAGCCAAGAATCAGCTTGCTAATGATCTCGCGAAAATTGGGTCGACTCGGAAGCCTATACCCAAGAATGTATTTCTGGAGCATATGCACACTCCCTCAGTCAAAGAAGACCCCTTCACGGAGGAACCTCCGCAACCAGTCAGTGCGTCTGATCCGACCGAAGTCGAAGTACCTGCAGTGGTCGACCTGATCATGGAGATTTTAGTGATTACGCCCGACTGGACTGTGCCATACATAGCATATCTGCTCAAGCAAGAACTCCCGGAAGATGAAGAAGAGGCACGCCAGATCATCCGTCGATCCAAGGCTTTTACCATCATTCAGGGTCAGCTCTATAGGGAGAGTGTCACTGGAGTCGCTCAGCACTGCATCACCCCAGAGGAGGGTCGACTGATTCTGAATGAGATTCACTCGGGGACTTGTGGCCACCACGCTTCCTCTCGGACTATAGTGGCCAAGGCGTACCGAGCTAGGTTTTATTGGCCCCGAGCCAACGAGATGGCTAAAGATATCGTGGACAAGTGCGAAGGCTGCCAGTTCTACTCCAACATCTCTCATAAGCTAGCGTCTACCCTGAAGACCATTCCATTAGTTTGGCCCTTTGCCGTTTGGGGTTTGGAGATGGTCGGCCCCTTCAAAACTGGCAGAAGTGGATCCACTCACCTGCTTGTAGCAGTCAACAAGTTCACCAAGTGGATCGAAGCCAAGCTCATCAAGAACCTCGGGTCAAGCACCGCCATCAGCTTCATTAGAGAACTGATTTTCATATATGGGGTCCCCCACAACATCATCACGGATAACGGTTCCAACTTTGACTCGGATGAATTCAGAGCTTTCTGTTCCTCTCAAGGAACACGGGTCGACTACGCCTCTGTAGCGCATCCGCGGTCGAATGGACAAGCAGAAAGAGCGAACGGTTTGATTCTCCAAGGCCTGAAGCCACGGCTCATGCGTGACCTCAAGCATGCCGCCAGAGCTTGGGTGACCGAACTGCCGTATGTCTTGTGGGTCTGAGGACAACTCCGAACCGGTCGACAAACCGTACCCCTTTCTTCATGGTCTATGGAACTGAAGCCGTGCTGCCAAGTGATTTGTTGCACAACACCCCTCGAGTGGAACTCTTCTCCGAAGCCGAAGCAGAACAAGCCCGTCAGGATGCAGTCGACCTCTTAGAGGAAGAACGTGAGATGGCTTTGATCCGGTCGACCATCTATCAACAGGACATGCGTTGATTCCATTCTCGCAATGTCCGAAGCCGAGCATTCCAGGAAGGAGACCTGGTTCTTCGAGTGCATCAGAAACGACCGCACAAGCTCGCCCCGGCTTGGGAAGGCCCCTTCATCATCACCAAGGTACTGCACAATGGAGCGTATCACCTCTACAACATCGCCAAGAAGAGAGACGAACCTCGTTCGTGGAATGCGGACCTACTCCGCCGCTTCTATACTTAAAGCACTCGAACGGTCGAGTTGTAATAAAGATTTCCCAGTTTGCTTCAAAGACAACTTCACATCAATTCCTTAATGATTGTTGGTTTCTGAAATGTTGGTCCTCAAAATCCCCAGTGGGTCCTTAGCCGCGAAACTGATTCGCCTAAGTTACAAAAACTACTCTGAGTGAAGAGCAACCCTCTCGCTCGGGGGCTTAGCCGCGAACCTGATTCGCCTAAGTTGCAAAAACCACTCCGAGTGAAGAGCAACCCTCTCACTCGGGGGCTTAGCCGCGAACCTGATTCGCCTAAGTTACAGAAACCACTCCGAGTGAAGAGCAACCCTCTCACTCAGGGGCTTAGCCGCGAACCTAATTTGCCTAAGTTACAAAAACCACTCCGAGTGAAGAGCAACCCTATCACTCGGGGGCTTAGCCGTGAACCTGAT